>CM071854.1:40234237-40602263 GCA_036507275.1 Sicyos edulis | reverse complement strand
CCCTAAACCTCTAAAACCCTAAAAACCCCTAAACCCTAAAACCCCAAACCCCAAAACCTCAAACTCCCTAAACCCTAAACCCCAAACTCTAACCCTCAAACTCAAAACTCTAAAAACCCTAAAAACTCCCAAACTCTCAACCCTCAAACCCTAAATCTCCTAAACCCTAAAACTCTAAAACTCTAAACCCTCAAAAACCCAAACTCCTCAAACCTCAAATCCCTAAACCCCAAACTCCTAAAAACCCTAAAACCCTAAAACTCCCAAACCCTAAACTCCTAAACTCTAAACTCCTAAATCCCTAAACCCTTAAAACCCAAACCCTAAAACCCTAAACCTCAAAACCCTAAAACCCTAAACCCTAAACCCTAAACCCCAAATTCTAAATTTAAATTTTAAATTTAAAATTTTAAATTTAAAATTTTAAATTTAAATTTCAAATTTTAATTTTAAATTTAATTTTAAATTTTAAATTTTAAATTTAAATTTGGGAATTTAAATTTTAAATTTTAAATTTAAATTTTAACTTTAAATTTAAATTTTAAATTTAAATTTAAATTTAAAAATTTAAATTTAATTTAAATTTAAATTTTAAATTTTAAATTTTAAATTTTAAATTTAAATTTAAACTTTAAATTTTAAACCCTAAAACCCTAAACTCCTAAACCTTAAACTCTAAACCCTAAACTCCAAACCCTAAACTCTAAACTCCAAACCTCAAACCCTAAACCCCAAACCCCAAACTCCAACTCAAACCCCAAAACCCAAACCTCAAACCCTAAAACCCTAAACCCCTAAATCCCTAAACCCTAAAACCCTAAAACCCTAAACTCCTAAACCCTAAACCCTAAAACCCTAAACCCTAAAACCCTAAAAACCCTAAACCTCAAACTCTCAAACCCTAAACCCTAAACTCTAAACCCTAAACCCTAAAACCCCAAACCCTAAACCCTAAACTCTAAACCCCAAACCCTAAACCCTAAACCCTAAACCAAACTAAAACCCCAAATCCCTAAACCCTAAACCCTAAACCCTCAAACTCCTAAACTCAAATCTTAAACCCTAAAACTCTAAACTCCCTAAAACTCTAAACCCTAAACCCTAAACCCTCAAACCCTAAACCTTAACCTTAAACCCAAATCCCTAAATTTAAATTTTAAATCCTTAAATTTAAATTTTAAATTTTAAATTTAAATTTTAAATTTTAAATTTTAAATTTAACTTTAAATTTTAAATTTTAAATTTAAAATTTAAATTTTAAATTTTAAATTTGAATTTAATTTAAATTTAATTTTAAACTAATTTAAATTTTAAATTTTAAATTTAAATTTAAAATTTTAAAAAATTTAAATTTAAACTTTAAATTTTAAATTTAAATTTTAAATTTTAAATTTTAAATTTAAATTTAAATTTAAATTTAAATTTAAATTTTAAATTTTAAATTTTAAATTTAAATTTTAAATTTTAAATTTTAAATTTAAATTTTAAATTTTAAATTTAAATTTAAATTTAAATTTTAAATTTTAAATTTGAAATTGAAAATTTAAATTTTAAATTTTAAACTCCTAAACTCCTAAACTCCTAAACCCTAAACTCCTAAATCCCTAAACCCTAAAACCTAAACCCCTAAACCCTAAACCCTAACCCCAACCCTAAACCCCTAAACCCTAAACCCTAAACCCTAAAACCCTAAAACTCTAAAACTCCTAAACCCTAAACCCTAAACCCTAATCCCTGAACTCTAAATCCCTAAATCCCTAAACCCTTAAACCCTAAACTCTAAACCCTAAACCCTCAAACTCCTAAACTCTAAACCCTAAACCCTAAACTAAACCCTAAACTCCTAAAACTAAAAACCCTAAACCCTAAACTCCTAAACCCTAAACCCTAAATTTTAAATTTTAAATTTAAATCTTAAATTTAAATTTAAATTTAAATTTTAAATTTAAATTTTAAACTTTAAATTTAAATTTTAAATTTTAAATTTAAATTTTAAATTTAAATTTAAATTTTAAATTTTAATTTTAAATTTAAATTTTAAACTTTAAATTTAAATTTTTTAAATTTAAATTTTAAATTTTAAATTTTAAATTTAAATTTTAATTTTTAAATTTGAAATTAAATTTAATTTTAAATTTTAAATTTAAATTTAAATTTTAAAACTCAAAACCCTAAACTTTAAATTAAAACCCAACCCTAAACCCTAAACCTAACTAAACCCTAAACCCTAAACCCTAAACCCTAAAAATCCCTAAACCCTAAAACTTAAACTCCTAAACTCCAAAACCCCAAACCTAAACCCCAAACCCAAATCCCTAAACCCTAAACCCTAAACTCCCAAACTCTAAACCCTAAACTCTAAACCCAAAACCCTAAAACTCAAACTCTAAACCCTAAACCCTAAACCCTAAACTCCTAAACTCCTAAACTCCTAAAATTTAAATTCCTAAACCCTAAACCCTAAATTTTAAACTCCTAAACCTCAAACCTTAAATCCTAAACTCCTAAACCCTAAACCCTTAAATTTTAAATTCAAAAAACTCAAAAACCCCAAATCCTTAAACCTTAAAACTCCTAAACTCCTAAACTCTAAATCCCTAAACCCTAAACCCTAAACCCTAAACCCTAAACTCCTAAACCCTAAAACCCTAAACCCTAAACTCCTAAATTAAACTCCTAAACCCTAAAAAACCCTAAACCCCAAACCCTAAACCCTAAAAAAACCCTCCAAACTTTAAACCCCTAAACTCCTAAACCCCAAAACCCTAAACTAAAACCTCAAACCCTAAACCTCAAACCCTAAAACCCTAAACTCCTAAACCCTAAAAACCCTAAACTCTAAAAACCTAAAAACCCTAAACCCTAAACTCCTAAACCCTAAAAACCCTAAACTCTAAAACCCAAACTCCTCCCAAACCCTAAACCCTAAAACCCTAAACCCTAAACCCTAAACTCTAAACTCCTAAAACTCTAAACTCCTAAACCCTAAAACCCTAAACCCTAAAAACTCTAAACCCTAAACCCTAAACCCTAAAACCCTAAACCCTAAACCCCAAACTCCCTCTCAAACCCTAAACCCTAAACCCTAAACTCAAAACCCTAAACCCTAAACTCCTAAACCTCCTAAACCTCTAAACCCTAAACCCTAAAACTCCTAAACTCCAAACCCTAAACTCCTAAAACCTCTAAAAACCCTAAAACTCCTAAACTCTAAACTCCTAAAACTCCTAAACTCCTAAACCCTAAATCCTAAACCCTAAACCCTAAAACCCTAAACCCTAAAACCCAAACCCAAACCCTAAAACCCTAAACCCTAAAACCCTAAAAACCCTAAACCTCAAAACTCCAAACCCTAAAACCCTAAACCCTAAAAACTCCTAAACCCTAAACCCTAAAAACCCTAAACCCTAAACTCCTAAACCCCAAACCCTAAACCCTAAAAACCCCTAACCCTTAAACCCTAAAACCCTAAACCCTAAACCCTAAACCCTAAAACCCCTAAAACCCTAAACCCTAAATTTAAACCCTAAACCCTAAAACCCTAAACTCTAAACTCCTAAACCCTAAACCCCTAAACCCTAAACCCTAAACCCTAAACCCTAAACCCTAAACCCTAAACCCTAAACCCTAAACCCTAAAACCCAAAAACCCTAAACCCTAAACCCTAAACCCAAACCCCAAACCCTAAACTCCTAAACCCTAAAAACTCCTAAAACCCTAAACCCTAAACCCTAAAACCCTAAACTCCTAAACCCTAAACCCTAAACTCCTAAACCCTAAAACCCTAAAAACCCTAAACCCTCAAACCCTAAACTCCTAAACCCTAAAACCCTAAAACTCCTAAACTCCCAAACCCTAAAACCCCAAACCCTAAACCCTAAACCCTAAACCCTAAACCCTCAAACCCTAAACTCCTAAACCCTAAAACTAAACCAAACCCTAAACTCCTAAACCCCAAACCCTAAAACCCCAACCCTAAAACCCTAAACCTCAAACCCCTAAACCCTAAAACCCTAAACCCTAAACCCTAACTAAACCCCAAAACCCTAAACCCTAAACCCTAAACCCTAAACTCCTAAAATCCTAAACCCTAAATCCCTAAACCCTAAACCCTAAACCCTAAACCCTAAACCCTAAACCCTAAACCCCAAACTCCTAAACTCTAAACCCTCAAACTCCAAACCCTAAACCCCAAACCCTCAAAACCCTAAAAAACCCTAAACCCTAAACCCTAAACCCTAAAAACCCTAAATCCCCAAAACCCTAAACTCCTAAAACCCTAAAACCCTAAACCCTAAACCCTAAAACCCTAAACCCTAAACCCTAAAACCCTAAACCCTAAACCCTAAACCCTAAAACTCCTAAAACCCTAAACCCTAACCCTAAACCCTAAACTCCTAAACCCTAAATTTTAAACCCAAACCTTAAATTTTAAATAAATTTAAATTTTAAATTCTAAATTTTAAATTTTAAATTTAAATTTAAATTTCAAAATTTAAACCCTAAATTTTAACCCTAAATTTTAAATTTTAAATTTAAATTTAAATTTTAAATTTTAAATTCAAATTTAAACCCTAAAACTCTTTAAACTTAAATTTAAACCCTAAATTTTAAATTTAAACCCAACTTAAATTTTCCTAAAACTAAACCCTAAAATTTAAATTTAAATTTAAATTTTAAAATCTAAAACTCAAATTTAAATCTAAATTTAAACTAAACCTTTAAATTTTAAATTTAAATTTTAAATTTTAAATTTAAACTTTAAATTTTAAATTTAAATTTTAAATTTTAAATTTTAAATTTTAAATTTTTAAATTTTAAATTTAAATTTTAAATTTTAAATTTAAATTTAAAATTTTAAATTAAATTTTAAATTTTAAATTTAAAATTTAAATTTTAAATTTTAAATTTAAATTTTAAATTTAAATTTAAAAACTTTAAATTTTAAACCCTAAATTTTAAATTTAAAATTTAACCCTAAACTTCTAAACCCTAAAACCCTAAACCCTAAACCCTAAAACTCTAAACCCTAAACCCTCAACCCTAAACCCTAAACCCTAAACCCTAAAAACCCTAAACCCCAAAACCTAAACTCCTAAACCCCAAACCCTAAAACCCTAAACCCTAAACCCCAAACCCTAAACCCTAAAACCCTAAACCCTAAACTCCTAAACCCCTAAATTTCCAAACCCTAAAACTCTAAAACCCCAAACTCTAAACCCTAAACCCTAAACCCTAAACCCTAAAAACCCTAAACCCTAAACCCTAAACCCTAAACCCTTAAACCCTAAACTCCTAAAAAACTCCTAAACCCTAAACTTAAACTTTAAACCCTAAACTCAAACCCCAAACCCTAAACCCTAAAACCCTAAACCCTAAACCTCAAACCCTAAACTCCTAAATCCTAAACTCCTAAAAACCTTTAAACCCTAAAACCCTAAACCTTAAACAAACCCTAAACTCAAACCCTTAACCCTCAAAACTGAAATTTAAACCCTTAACCCTAAACTCTAAACTCTAAACCCTAAACCTAAACTCCTAAACCCTAAATTTTAAATTTAAACTTTAAATTTTAAATTTAAACTCCTAAATTTTAAAATTCAAAATTTAAATTTAAATTTTAAACCTTAAATTTTAAATTTTAAATTTAAATTTTAAATTAAATTAAACTCCTAAACTTTTAAATTTAAAATTTAAATTTAAATTTAAATTTAAATTTAAATTTTAAATGAATTTAAATTTTAAACTCCTAAAATTTAAACCCTAAATTTAAATTTAAACTCCTAAACCTTTAAAACCTTAAACTTTAAACCTTAAATAAAACTTAAACTCCTAAAACTAAACTCCTAAACCCTAAATCCCTAAACCTTAAATTTTAAACTTTAAATTTAAACCCTAAATTTAAATTTTAAATTTTAAACTCCTAAACTCAAACTCTAAACCCTAACCCAAACCCTAAAACCCTAAACCCTAAACTCCCAAACTTTAAAAAACCTAAACCCTAAAACCCTAAACTCTAAACCTCAAACCCTAAACCCTCAAAACCTTAAACCCTTAACTCCTAAACCCTAAATCCCCAAACCCTAAACTTTTAAACCCAAAACCCTAAACTCCTAAACCCTAAAACCCTAAAACCCTAAAATTTTAAACCCTAAACCCTAAACCCCTAAACCCTAAACCCTAAACCCTAAACCCTAAACTTTAAACCCTAAACCCTAAACCCTAAACTCCTAAACCTTAAACCCTAAAAACCCTAAAATTTAAACCCTAAAACCCTAAATCCCTAAAAACCTAAACCCTTAAACCCTAAAACCCTAAACCTTAAATTAAATTTTAAATTTAAATTTTAAATTTTAATTTAAATTAAATTTAAATTTAAATTTTAAATTTAAATTTTAAAATTTAAATTTTAAATTTAAATTTAAATTTAAATTTGAATTTAAATTTAAATTTTAATTTTAAATTTAAATTTAAATTTTAAATTTTAAATTTAAAATTTTAAAATTTAAATTTAAATTTTAAATTTAAATTTAAATTTAAAATTTAAATTTTAAATTTAAATTTAAATTTAAATTTAATTTAAATTTTAAATTTAAATTTTAAATTTAAATTTTAAATTTAAATTTTAAATTTTAAATTTTAAATTTAAATTTTAAATTTTAATTTTTAAATTTTAAATTTAAATTTTAAATTTTAAATCCTAAATTTAAACTTTAAATTTTAAATTTTAAATTTTAAACTCCTAAATTTAAATTTTAAATTTTAAATTTAAATTTTAAATTTTAAATTTAAACCCTAAATTTAAATTAAATTTAAACCCTAAACCCTAAACTTTTAAACCTAAATTTAAAATTTAAATTTTAAACTTAAAATTTAAAATTTAAATTTAAAATTTAAATTTAAAATTTTAAATTTTAAATTTAAATTTAAATTTAAAATTTAAATTTTAAATTTTAAATTTTAAATTTTTAAATTTAAATTTAAATTTAAATTTAAAAATTTAAATTTAAATTTTAAATTTTAAATTTTAAATTTTAAATTTAAATTTAAATTTAAATTTTAACTTAAACCCTAAACCCTAAACCCTAAACCCTAAACCCTAAACCCTAAACTCCTAAACCCTAAAACTCCTAAACCCTAAACCCTAAAACCCTAAACCCCAAAACCCTAAACCCTAAAACCCTCCTAAACCCTAAACCCTAAACCCTAAACCTAAACCCCAAACTCCTAAAACCCTAAACCCTAAACCCTAAACCCTAAAACCCTAAATTCAACCCTAAACCCTAAACCCTAAACCCTAAACCCCAAACCCTAAACCCTAAATCTCAAAAACCCTAAATTTAAACCCTAAAAAATTTTAAACCTCAAAAACTTTAATTTAAACCCCAAACTTAAATTTTAAATTTAAATTTAAATTTTAAAACTTTAAACCCTAAAATTTAAATTTAAACTTTAAATTTTAAATTAAAACCTCAAAAATTAAACTCAAACCCTAAACCCCAACCCTTTAAACCCTAAATTTTAAACTTAAATTTAAATTTAAAATTTAAACCCTAAAACTTTAAAACCTAAATTTTAAATTTTAAATTTAAATTTTAAATCCTAAACCCTAAAACCCCAAACCCTAAAACCCTAAACTCCTAAACCCTAAACTCCTAAACCCCTAAACCCTAAAACTCCTAAACCCTAAACCCTAAAAACCCTAAACCCTAAACCCTAAACCCTAAACCTAAAACCCTAAAACCCTAAACCCTAAACTCCTAAAACCCTAAACCCCAAACCCTAAACCCTAAACCCTAAACCCTAAAACCCTAAACTCCTAAACCCTAAAACCCTAAACCCTAAACCTCCTAAACCCTAAAACCCTAAACCCTAAACCCTAAAACCCTAAAACCCTAAAACTCCTAAACCCTGAAAAACCTCAAACCCTAAACCCTAAACCCCAAAACCCTAAAACCCCTAAAAACCCTAAAACCCTAAAACCCTAAACCCTAAACCCTAAACCCTAAACCCTAAACCCTAAACCCTAAACCCTAAACCCTAAACCCTAAACCCTAAACTCCCAAACCCTAAACCTAAACCCTAAAACCCTAAACCCTAAACCCTAAAACCCTAAACCCCTAAACCCTAAACTTCCTCAAACCCTAAACTCCTAAACCCTAAACCCTAAACTCAAACCCCTAAACCCTAAACCCTAAACCCTAAACCCTAAAACCCTAAAACCCTAAACCCTAAACTCCTAAAACCCTAAACCCCAAACCCTAAACCCTAAACCCTAAACCCTAAACCCTAAACCCTAAAACCCTAAAACCCTAAACCCTAAACCCTAAACCCTAAAAACCCTAAACCCTAAAACCCCAAACCCTAAAACCCTAAACCCTAAAACCCTAAAAACCCTAAACCCCAACCCTAAACTCCTAAACCCTAAACCCTAAACCCTAAACCCTAAACCCCAAACCCTAAAACCCTAAAACCCTAAACCCTAAACCCTAAAACCCTAAACCCTAAACCCTAAACCCTAAACCTAAACCCTAAACCCTAAACCCTAAACCCTAAACCCTAAACCCAAACCCTAAAACCTAAAACCCTAAACTCCTAAACTCCTAAACCCTAAACCCTAAACCCTAAACTCCTAAACCCTAAACCCTAAAAACCCTAAACCCTAAAACCCTAAACTCCTAAACTCCTAAACCCTAAAAAACCCTAAACCCTAAACCCTAAACCCTAAACCCTAAAACTCAAACCCTAAACCCAAAACCCTAAACTCAAACTCCTAAAACTCAAACCCTAAAATTTTAAACTCCTAAACCCTAAACCCTAAACCCTAAAACCCTAAACCCTAAAACCTAACCCTAAAACTCCTAAACTCCTAAAACCCTAAACCCTAAACCCTAAAACTCCTAAACCCTAAACCCTAAATTTAAATCCTAAACCCTAAAACCCTAAACCCTAAAACCCTAAACTCTAAAACTCCAAAAAATTAAACCCTAAAATTTTAAAATTTAAAAAATTTTAAATTAAACCCCAAAATTTAAACCCTAAACCCAAAATTTAAATTTTAAATGAAACTCCTAAACCCCAAACCCTAAACCCTAAACTCCCCAAACTCCCTAAACCCTAAACCCTAAAACCCTAAACCCTAAAAAACCCTAAACCTCAAAACTAAACTAAACTCCTAAACTCCTAAACCCTAAACCCTAAACCCTAAACCCTTAAACCCTAAACCCTAAACTCCTAAATAAACCCCTAAAACCCTAAACTCCTAAACCCTAAAAACCCTAAAAACCCTCAAACCCTAAACCCTAAACTAAAACCCTAAACTCCTAAAAACTAAACCCTAAACCCTAAAACCCTAAACCCTAAAAACCCTAAACCCTAAACCCTAAACCCTAAACCCTAAAACCCTAAACCCTAAACCCTAAATTTTAAACCCTAAAAACTCCTAAACCCTAAAACCCTAAACCCTAAACCCTAAACCCTAAACCCTAAACCCTAAACCCTAAACCTAAACCCTAAACCCTAAATTTAAATTTTAAATTTAAATTTTAAATTAAAATTTAAATTTTAAAATTTAAATTTAAATTTTAAATTTAAAATTTAAATTTAAATTTTAAATTTTAAATTTTAAATTTTAAATTTTAAATTTTAAATTTAAATTTAAATTTAAATTTTAAAATTTAAATTTTAAATTTAAATTTTAAATTTAAATTTTAAATTTAAATTTTAAATTTTAAATTTTAAATTTTAAATTTAAATTTAAATTTAAATTTTTAAATTTTAAAAATTTAAATTTTAAATTTTAAATTTTAAATTTTAAATTTTAAAATTTAAATTTTAAATTTAAATTTTAAATTTTAAATTTAAATTTTAAAATTTAAATTTTAAATTTAAATTTTAAATTTTAAATTTTTAAAAAATTTTAAAAAATTTAAACTTTAAATTAAATTTTAAATTTAAATTTTAAATTCCTAAATTTAAATTTTAAATTTAAATTTTAAATTTTAAATTTAATTTAAATTTTAAATTTTAAATTTTAAATTTAAATTTAAATTTAAATTTTTTTAAATTTTAAATTTTTAAATTTAAATTTAAATTTTAAATTTTAAATTTTAAACCCTAATTTTAAATTTTAAATTTTAAATTTTTAAATTTAAACTTTAAATTTTAAATTTTAAATTTTAAATTTAAATTTTAAATTTAAATTTTAATTTTAAATTTAAATTAAATTTTAAATTTTAAATTTTAAATTTTAAATTTTAAATTTAAATTTTAAATTTTAAATTTAAATTTTAAATTTTAAAAATTTTAAATTTTGAAATTTTTAAATTTTAAATTTTAAATTTCCTAAATTTTAAACCCTAAAAACCCTAAACCCTAAACCCTAAACTCCTAAACCCTAAACCCTAAAAACCCTAAAACCCCAAAACTCCTAAACTCTAAAACCCTAAACCCTAAAACCCTAAACCCTAAAACCCTAAACTCCTCAAACCCTAAACTCCTAAACTCCTAAACCCTAAACCTCTAAACCCTAAAACCCTAAACCCTAAACCCTAAACCCTAAACTCCTAAACCCTAAACCCTAAAACCCTAAACCCTAAAACCTAAAACTCCTAAACCCTAAACCCAAACCCTAAACCCTAAACTCCTAAAACCCTAAAACTCCTAAACTTTAAAAAACCCTAAACCCTAAAAACCCTAAACCCTAAACCCTAAACCCTAAACCCTAAACCCTAAACCCTAAACCCTCAAAAACCCTAAACCCTAACCCTAAACCCTAAACTCCTAAAACTCCTAAACTCCTAAACCCTAAACCCCAAACCCTAAAACCCCTAAACCCTAAAACCCTAAACTCCTAAACCCTAAACCCTAAATCCTAAACCCTAAACCCTAAACCCTAAACTCCTAAACTAAACCCTAAACCTTAAACCCTAAACCCTAAACCTAAACTCCTAAACCCTCCTAAAACTCCTTAAACTCCTAAAACTTTAAACCCTAAAATTTTAAATTTTAAATTTTAAATTTAAATTTAAATTTAAATTTTAAATTTTAAATTTTAAATTTTAAATTTTAAATTTAAATTTTAAATTTAAATTTTAAATTTAAATTAAATTTAAAAAATTTAAATTTAAATTTAAATTTTAAATTTAAATTTTAAATTTTAAATTTTAAATTTTAAATTTTAAATTTTAAATTTTAAATTTAAATTTTAAATTTTAAATTTAAATTTTAAATTTTAAACTTTTTTAAATTTTAAACCAAAACTCAAAATTTTAAAACTCAAAAAACCCTAAACTCCTAAAAAACCCTAAACCCTAAACTCTAAACCCTAAACTCCTAAAACCCTAAACCCTAAAACTCTTAAAAAACCCTTAAACTAAACCCTAAACCCTAAACCCTAAAACCCTAAAACCCTAAACCCCCCTAAACCCTAAACCCTAAACTCCTAAACCCTAAACCCTAAACCCTAAAAAAACCCTAAACCCTAAACCCTAAACCCTAAACCCTAAACCCCAAACCCTAAACCCTAAACCCTAAACCCTAAACCCTAAACCCTAAACCCTAAACCCTAAACCCTAAACCTCCTAAAACCCTAAAACCCTAAACTCCTAAAACCCTAAACCCCAAAACCCTAAACTCCTAAACCTTAAAACCCTAAACCCTAAACCCTAAACCCTAAAACCCTAAACCCCTAAACCCTAAAAACCCTAAACTAAACCTAAACCCTAAACCCAAAAAACCCTAAACCCTAAACCCTAAACCCTAAAAAACCCTAAACCCTAAACTCCTAAACCCTAAACTCCCTAAACCCTAAAACCCTAAACCCTTTAAACTCTAAACCCTAATTTTAAACCCTAAAACTAAACCCTAAACTCTAAACTTAAACCCTAAACCCTAAACCCTAAACCCTAAAATTTAAAATTTCAAACCCTAAACCCTTAAACTCCTAAACCCTAAAAACCCAAACCCTAAACCCCTAAAATTTTAAACTTTAAATTTTAAATTTTAAATTTTAAATTTTAAATTTTAAATTTAAATTTTAAATTTTAAAATTTAAATTTTAAATTTTAAATTTAAATTTAAATTTTAAATTTTAAATTTAAAATTTAAATTTTAAATTTAAATTTAAAATTTAAATTTTAATTTTTAAATTTTAAATTTTAAATTTAAATTTAAATTTTAAAAATTTTAAATTTTAAATTTTAAATTTTAAATTTAAATTTTAAATTTTAAATTTTAAATTTTAAATTAAATTTAAATTTTTTAAATTTTAAATTTTAAATTTTAAATTTTAAATTTAAATTTTAAACTTAAAATTTAAATAAAACCCTAAAACCCTAAACCCTAAAACCCTTTAAAAACCCTTTAAATTAAACCCTAAACCCTTAAACCCTTAAATTAAACCCTAAACCCTAAACTCAACTAAACTAAACCCTAAACTCCAAACCCTAAACCCTTAAACCCTAAACCCTAAACCCTAAACCCTAAACCCTAAAACCCTAAACCCTAAACCCTAAACCCTAAAACCCAAAACCCTAAACCCTAAACCCTAAAACCTAAAACCCTAAACCCTAAACCCTAAACCCTAAACCCTAAACCCTAAACCCTTAAACCCTAAATTTTAAATTTAAATTTTAAATTTTAAAAATTTTAAACCCTAAACCCTAAATTTTAAACCCTAAACCCTAAATTTTAAACCCTAAATTTTAAATTTAAATTAATTTAAACCCTAAATTTAAATTTTAAAATTTAAATTTTAAATTTAAACCCTAAAAATTTAAATTTAAATTTTAAATTTAAATTTAAATTTAAATTTTAAATTTTAAATTTTAAAATTTTAAATTTAAATTTTAAATTTAAAATTTTAAATTTTAAATTTAAATTTTAAATTTTAAATTTTAAATTTAAATTTTAAATTTAAATTTTAAATTTAAATTTTAAATTTTAAATTTAAATTTTAAATTTAAATTTTAAATTTAAATTTTAAATTTAAATTTTAAATTTAAATTTTAAATTTTAAATTTTAAATTTTAAATTTAAATTTAAACCCTAAATTTAAATTTAAACCCTAAATTTAAAAATTTAAAATTTAAAATTTAAACTCCTAAACTAAAATTTAAATCCCTAAACCCTAAACCCTAAACCCTAAAAACCCTAAACCCTAAACCCTAAACCCTAAACCCTAAAACCCTAAACCCTAACCCTAAACCTCAAACCCTAAACCCTAAACCCTAAACTCCTAAACCCTAAACCCTAAACCCTAAAACCCTAAACCCTAAACCCTAAACTCCTAAACCCTAAACCCTAAACCCCCTAAACCCAAACCCTAAACCCCTAAACCCCTAAACCCTAAACCCTAAACCCTAAACCCTAAACCCTAAACCCTAAAAAACCCTAAATTTAAACCCTAAACTTTAAAACCCTAAAATTCCTAAACCCTAAAACCCTAAACCCTAAAACTTTAAATTTTAAATTTTAAATTTAAACTTTAAATTTTAAATTTAAATTTAAATTTAAATTTTAAATTTAAATTTAAATTTAATTTTAAATTTAAATTTAAATTTTAAATTTAAATTTTAAATTTAAATTTTAAATTTAAATTTAAATTTAAATTTTAAATTTAAATTTTAAATTTTAAATTTTAAATTTTAAATTTAAATTTTAAATTTTAAATTTAAATTTAAATTTTAAATTTTAAATTTTAAATTTTAAATTTAAATTTTAAATTTTAAATTTTAAATTTTAAATTTTAAAATTTAAATTTAAATTTAAATTTTAAATTTTAAATTTAAAATTTAAATTTAAATTTAAATTTTAAATTTAAATTTTAAATTTTAAATTTTAAATTTTAAATTTAAATTTTAAATTTTAAATTTAAAATTTTAAATTTAAATTTTAAATTTTAAATTTTAAATTTAAATTTAAATTTTAAATTTAAATTTTAAATTTAAATTTTAAATTTTAAATTTAAATTTAAATTTTAAATTTAAACCCTAAATTTTAAATTTTAAATTTTAAACTCCTAAACCCTAAACCCTAAAATTTTAAACCCTAAATTTAAATTTAAACCTAAACCCTAAACCCTAACCCTAAACCCTAAACCCTAAACCCTAAACCCTAAACCTAAAAAACCCTAAACCCTAAACCCTAAACCTTAAACCCTAAAAACCCTAAAACTTTAAATTTAAATTTAAACCCTAAACCCTAAACCCTAAAATTTTTTAAACCCTAAACCCTAAACCCTTTAAACCCTAAACTTTAAACCCTAAATTTAAACCCTTAAATTTTAAACCCTAAACCCTAAACCCTAAACCCTAAACCCTAAACCCTAAATTTTAAATTTTAAACCCTAAATTAAATTTAAACCCTAAATAAACTTTAAATTAAATTTAAATTTTAAATTTTAAACCCTAAATTTTAAATTTTAAATTTTAAACTTTAAATTTAAATTTTAAACCCTAAAACCCTAAATTTAAACTCCTAAACCCTAAATTTTAAACCCTAAATTTTAAACCCTAAACCCCTAAATTAAAAATTTAAAATTTAAACCCTAAATTTTAAACCCTAAACCCCAAAAACCCTAAATTTAAACCCTTTAAACCCTAAACCCTAAACCCCTTTTAAACCCTAAAACCCTAAATTTTAACCCTAAATTTTAAATTAAACCCTAAATTTAAACTTTTTTAAATTTTAAACCCTAAATTTAAATTTTAAATTTAAATTTTAAATTTAAATTTAAATTTTAAATTTAAATTTTAAATTTAAATTTTAAATTTTAAATTTTAAATTTAAATTAAAAATTTAAATTTTAAATTTAAATTTAAATTTTAAATTTTAAATTTTAAATTTTAAATTTTAAATTTAAATTTAAAATTTAAATTTAAATTTTAAATTTAAATTTTAAAATTTAAATTTAAATTTTAAATTTTAAATTTTAAATTTTAAATTTAAATTTAAATTTAAAAAATTTAAATTTAAATTTTAAATTTAAATTTTAAATTTTAAATTTTAAATTTTAAATTTAAATTTTAAAAATTTTAAATTTTAAATTTAAATTTAAATTTAAAATTTAAACTTTAAAATTTAAACCCTAAATTTTAAATTCCTAAATTTTAAACCCTAAACTCCTAAACCCTAAATTTTAAATTTAAACTCAAAACCCTAAATTTAAACCCTAAATTTTAAACCCTAAAATTTTAAACTCCCTAAACCCTTAAACCCTAAACCCCAAACCCTAAACCCTAAACCCTAAACCCCTAAACCCTAAAACCCTAAACTCCTAAAACCCTAAACCCTAAACCCTAAACCCTAAACCCTAAAAAAACCCTAAACCCTAAACCCCAAACTCCTAAACCCTAAACCCTAAAAACCCTAAAACCCTAAACCCTAAACCCTAAAACCCTAAAACCCTAAAACCCTAAAAACCCTAAACCCTAAAACCCTAAACCCTAAACTCCTAAAACCCTAAACCCTAAACCCTAAACCCTAAACCCTAAACCCTAAACCCTAAACCCTAAAATAAACCCTAAACCCCTAAAACCCTAAACCTAAACCCTAAACCCTAAACCCTAAACCCTAAACCCTAAACCCTAAACCCTAAACCTAAACCCCTAAACCCTAAACCCTAAACCCTAAACCCTAAAAACCCTAAACCCTAAACCCTAAACCCTAAAAACCCTAAACCCTAAACCCTAAACCCTAAAAACCCTAAACCCTAAACCCTAAACCCTAAACCCTAAACCCTAAACCCTAAACCCTAAACCCTAAACCCTAAACCCTAAACCCTAAACCCTAAAACCCTAAACCCTAAACCCTAAACCCTAAACCCTAAACCCTAAACCCTAAACCCTAAACCCTAAAACCCTAAACCCTAAACCCTAAACCCTAAACCCTAAACCCTAAACCCTAAACCCTAAACCCTAAACCCTTGTAAAGACCCGACCTGGAATACGGTCCTAAGCCTAGGTCCTCACTCAGCATGCAAGTTAAATATTTCAACAAGCGGTTTAGTGCTCATATTTAAAACTTTTTCAAAACATTTGGAAACGGGGAACACTTAAAACATAACCAACAATTTTCATAAAGCAAATCCAATCAAGGTAAAATAAGCCTGGCCAGTATTTATAAAAAGAACATTCAAAACAGTTTAAACAACTTTAACATCATTCCCCTAGGACTCCTGTCCATCTACATGCTGAATAAATAAATGCAAACAATAAACGACAGAGTGCCGGCAGCCCCCCATGATCAAACAGCTCCCTCCGCTTGCCATCCCGGTCTTTGTCTAAGTTAGTTACCCGTGGAAAAACCACAGAAATAAGGGTGAGTATAAACATACTCAGTAAGAATCCCCAACCGGGGTACAATACGATACATCAGTCATCTAGCACCCTAGTATACATGCAAATAGAACAATGACTTAGAGCAAAACGGTTGAATTAGGCTATGAGCTACTCCTAGAGCGAGCCTATTCAAGGGCTTACATCTACAGCCCTAGGTTCTACACTTGGATGCCCTTCGGGGTCTTACACAACCTAGGACTCAGTGATGCCCATCGGGGACTTACACACCTAGGAAGCCCATCCGGGTCTTACACCTCCAACTCAGTGATGCCCATCGGGGACTTACACACCTAGGATGCCCATCAGGGTCTTACACCTCCAACTCGTTGATGCCCATCGGGACTTACACACCTAGGATGCCCATCGTGGTCTTACACCTCCAACTCGGTGATGCCCATCGGGGACTTACACACCTAGGATGCCCGTCGGTCTTACACCTCCAACTCGGTGATGCCCATCGGGACTTACACACCTAGGATGCCCATCGGTCTTACACCTCCAACTCAGTGATGCCCATCGGGGACTTACACACCTAGGATGCCCATCAGGGTCTTACACCTCCAACTCAGTGATGCCCATCGGGGACTTACACACCTAGGATGCCCATCAGGGTTTTACACCTCCAACTCAGTGATGCCCATCGGGGACTTACACACCTAGGATGTCCATCAGGGTCTTACACCTCCAACTTAGTGATGCCCATCAGAGACTTACACACCTAGGATGCCCATCAGGGTCTTACACCTCCAACTCAGTGATGCCCATCGGGGACTTACACACCTAAGCATTTAATAAAAATATCCTAATTAAATAACAACAGCCGATCAACTTAGGGTCCAAAAGAGTGGAGGCTCGGGAATTACCAACCGAGAAGGCACAAGGTCTCGGCCCAACTTTCTCGGCAAAAATCAGGCTCTCGGCAGCAAGGGGGAGCGAGTTGGGCGCAGAGGCGAGCAACACCGGCCGCCGGCGTTGCTTTCGCAGCAGACCGGGAGGAGGCGGGACGGTGTGCTGGCGCAGCAGAGGACGGGTATTGGCGCGGCAGAGACGGAGCGCGCGGCGCGGCACACGCAACACGGATCGGGTAGCGCGGCGCGACGCGTAGCAGCGGTAGTGGGCGTTTGGGCGCGATGCACGGGCCGTATCTTTGAGCGTCTGGGTTGTTTCATTGGTCGTCGGCGATGGCGCAGTATCTTTCAGCGTCTGGGCGCTCGGGTCATTGTCTTCGACACAGGTGCGGCGACAGAAAGGCTTTGTCATTTGGTCTTTGAGTGGCTCGGTGTGGCTCGGTTGGGTTTCTTGGTGAGGTCGGCAAGGAGAGAGAGAGAGAAGGAATAAGGGTTTTTTCTCCTTTCTTTTCCTTTTTTCTAAATTAAATAGGTTTTGGGTGGTCCAAAATCCCTTCCCAAGGCTTTCCTCCTTCGAGTCCTAGCTGACGCATTATTTTCCATTTAATAAAACCCATTTAAATCAAGCCTCCTAATAACCGTTAGGTCAAGGGTTCAATTCCCAAAGGAAGCACTCTAATTAACAATAATTTTGCTAATTACCAAAACACCTCCAAACTTCCAAACAACTAGCTCGAACTTCTTGGGTCCTGCAACGAACAATAATCAAGCCTCGACAAAGGCAGGAGTGACCCTGGAATCCTCAAAATCCACAAAACCCTGACCGGGGGCAAAAAGACCAAAATGCCCCTAAGGGTTAAAAATAGCACTAATGACCCATCCGAACATCCGAATAATGAACCGAAAATACCTGGGAAACCGAAATAGAAAACTGGGTCGTTACAACCCTAAACCCTAAACCCTAAACCCTAAACCCTAAAAATGGAAAGAAGGGTATTCTTGGAAGTCTAGAGAGAAAAACAAGAGAGGGAAAGAAAACTTGCTCTCTCTCTCTCTCTCTCTCTTCTTTCGATTCGTTTTAACATCCAAATGATAGAATCTACCACAATTTTATATTAAACTACAATAAAATCTCTCGAGAGAATCTCTCAAAGAGCCAGAGTACATAGACGAAAATTCAATTCGATGATTGACAATGACCTAACAACTCCTATTTATAACCCTAAACCCTAATTTGACCTAATTAATAAAAGACTAATAATAGGCCTAAGCCCAATACATTTAAAATAGCAATTAACTAATAATTAATAAATACTAATATTCCTAAAATGCCAAGGCTGGATCGTATCATATTGTTTCCATGCAGTAATCAAATTCTGATACATTAGCTTCAATTTATACTGGTAAAATTGTGGTTCGTTTTAAAAAAATTGTCTAAGTTAACCAAATGATTAACACTAGTTTATTTGGTACAATTGTCCTCTTGTCTATCCTTGTTGTTTTTCGTTGCTATTATGAAGAACCTTTAACGTAATTTTATCATAAAAAAGTATTTCCTGTTTTCCTTTTAGAGAAACCATACTTTCATTGAGAAATGAAAGTTTAGGGTCAAACTGGAATTAAAAAAAAAGGGCTACAATCAACCATGATAATTCCATGAGAGTAATGACAACAATCCTTATGTTCCCAAGGGTGGCACGCTGGTTGAAGATTTGGATTTTGAAGGTGTGCTCTTCTCAAAATCTCTGGTTTGAGACTCACCTGTGACATTAATTTGTAGACACCTCCCGTGTCTCCATTCCTCTGATGTCTTTCAGTGCCTGGCCTAGGCTGTGGGCTTGCTGTACGATGGCATAGGCATAATACACAGACGATTTTTTGTTAGCCAAGGGAGAAGTATGGGCATCAAGCAAAGCTAGATCAGTGTCAGAGTCCTTTTCGACTTCTCTAAAACCTTGTGTTCCATTCTTGCATTTGTACCCTCCCTTCAAGAACCCCCGTAAGGATTTCAACTCCAAAATCAGTTTTTCTTTTTTTTTTTAATGCAACAATAATGAACTTGTAGTATTCAAGATGCCACCGGAGTTCTACTCTAAAATCGTTTGGAATGAATAAAAAATAAAATTGAAATTCATAAACGATTAGAAATGATGGGTTGATTAAAAAAAACATCTAAAATAAGTTGGATTTTTCCACAAATTAAATATAAATACAATATTGTATGGTTTTAAATCTCTAGTAAAAAGTCTCGTAATTTTTTTTTTTAAATAATCGTTATCCATAAAATCCCAAAATTCTTTTTGCTCAATTTCATCCATAAAATTACTAAGCGTTTGATATTTTTTGTTTTTTTGTTTCTAGAAAAAAAAAACAGTATTTTTTGGTCCACAGTGACGAATATGATACATAAATTGGAGGCGTGAAGGATGTGTGAAGGTTTTTGAAAGAGAAAAAAGAAATAGATATTATATGGTAAACTAGGGCGTGTTTGGTGCAGGGATTAAGATTAAGTTAGTCGGTATTAAGTTAAGCTGAGTATTAAGTTAAGCTGAGGATTAAGTTAATTTGTGTTTGGTGAACATGTTATGTTAAACTGGATTAAGTTAAGCTGACTGTTGTTTGGTGCAAGGATTAAGTTAAACTGAATTTTTATTTAACATTTTTTAAAAATTGTTTTATCTTGATAATAAATAAATGACAAATTGACATTAATTAGAAATAGTAACAATATAATATTCATTCAAAAAAATATGTTTATTATTTATTTCAATTTTAACTTAATATCTATATTAGATTTAAAAAATATATAACAAATTTTATATTCATTAAAAAAATTTAGAAAGACATTAAATTATGTAAAAATAATTTTAATTTAATTGCTTAATTATAAGGTTGGTATAAATTTAAATTTTTTTAAAAAAACATTAATTTATTTAGTACACCTTAAGTTGATCATATTTAAGAGTAGTTCAAACTTCAAATACGTTGATGAAAGTTATAATAAAAGTGTAAACCTAATTTTCATGCATTTTTAAATTATTTTACCTAATACTCATTCAAATTAAAGTTGTAGTTAATATAGAAATAACAAAATTACATTCACATATGGGTATATATTATAAAAGGTTTTTTTTCTTTTGAGAAACATAAAAGCTATTTAGATGTTTAGAAAGAAGTCATCAAATAACACAAGTAAAATTTCTTATGTGTATAATAATAAATAAAATTATATTCTAAGTAGTAAAATGAGTTTTAAAATTTAGCAATTTTTGTGATATTTTATGTACCAACCATTGATTTCAATTGAACATAATTTTAAAATAGTCAATTAAAATATTATTGTTGTTTTTTCAATTAATTAAACTAAAGTATTCAAATGGATTCAAATTATTTATGAAAATTTACATGTAACATGTTTTATTTGATTTTTTATTTAATAAAACTCATTAATATCTTTTAAAATGAATATAGTTTTAAATTTATTTTTACAATAACTAGGATAAAGGAATTCGAACCATTTTTAAATACCATAAAAAAATAGCAAAACAAATTTCTTGACATTCTATTAGATGTATGCATTTTATATTTTACAAATGTAAAAATAATGCATTTTATATTTTATGAAAGTTTTCTCCAATATAAATTGAAGATTGGTTAACTTAGTTTTCTCCAATAAAAAGAGTCAATTGTTAATATTCATTATTTCAAATCATTTGTTAATTATATTGTTAATATCTATTCCTTCCAAATTTAAAGAGATTCATACTATATTTTAATAATAAAATTTTGTCACATTCAAATAATTATCTTTTGAAATTCAAATATAGTTGTCTTGTTCTTTTGAATCATTTATTTCTTTAATTATTTAACATTTAACATTAAATTTAGAATATACAATTATATATTAAATAAACTACAAAATATCAAAAAATAATTTTATTCTAAAAAAATTAAACATTAAAAATAATTTGAATAAACTTTTAAATCTAAATTTTAAAGTTAGAATAAATTGTTTGAAAAATAGAATTAAATATGATTTCGGAAAACGAGACAGAGAAACAATATATGAGGATTATTGTTGAATTTCGTGAAGGATTAAGTTAATCTGAGATTAACTTAATCCATTCACCAAACACGAATTGAGAGGATTAAGTTAATCCGGAGCGTTTGTGTCCGCGGTCTTCGTTGAATACATGTATGTACCTTCCTTGCTTGGTGGCATTACCCAGTTTTGTTCGAAACTCAGAAAAAGCAAAACCTGATGATACCCACAATGAATGAATGAATGAATCTGTATTTGTAAATCCGTGATGTTTGTGGATCAAATCTGTTCTGTTGTTCCTTGTTAGATCCAATCCAATGGCCAGGATCCGACCCTCCACCGGCAATTGGAGGTATTTGCACCCTTCCTATTACCTTAAGAGACCCAACCGTTTGGCCCTTCTTCTCCTCGCATTTGTCTCAACCACTTTTCTTGTTTGGGACCGCCACACTCTCCTCACAGAACATCAGGTATTATTATGTGCCCTTTCTTTCTGTACTTGGGTTTCCTCATTCTTTAGATTTGCTATATCCCTCAACACTTATGTTATCACAGCTTTCATATTTTCATGTATCCATTCATTATTCTTGTTTAGGAAGAGATTTTGAACCTAAATGCAGAGGTTGTACGATTGAAAACTCTGGTAACTCATTTCCATCATACATAACTTGTTCTACTTTTAAAGTATTTCATTTATGAAAAATTGTAACTTGTTCTGTTCAGGTACAACAAGTTAACTATAAGCCACATGATACGAATGCCACAGCTCATGATCCTATCGATGATCCTATCGATGTCGAGCGCAGACACAAAGTTAAAGAAGCAATGATTCATGCCTGGACTTCCTATGAGAAGTATGCTTGGGGACAAGATGAACTGCAGGTATGTATGTATCATCACCCTTTTCCTGTGTCCTATAATCTCTTCATTTTTCGATGTTCTATTTCATTTTATGTTAGTTGTCAATATCTATGAATTGGGTTGAGTTTATTTTTCTGTTTTCTCATTCATTCTTCTCAATTTTGGGTGTGACCAGCCACAATCAAAAAGTGGTATCAACAGCTTTGGTGGTCTCGGAGCAACACTAGTAGACTCTCTTGATACATTATATATCATGGGTCTTCATGAGCAATTCCAAAGAGCTAAAGAGTGAGTATTTTTCATGTTTCTTTTGTTCTTCCTGTTGCCAAAAAAAAACATCAAAATGAGCTTTGCCTTTCTTTTGTAAATTTTATACATCAATGAAATTTGTTTCCAAGAAAAAAATATACCAAAATGTCATTGGGGTATGCTTGCTGCAAATTCCGAGCACATTTGTCTTTCATGGTCCTCCCTCCCCCAATTTAATAACTTCTCATAGAATGACATGTTTCTTTATAATATAATGTATATTCTGTAGCATTTTAATTCGTAAGTCTATTTTCAACTAACCACTCTGTTGCCTGGTAGAAATATTTTTGGTCAATGGCCTATGCGAATCTGTTATGTTCAAGAATTATGTAGACAATTCTGATGCCTCTAAATATTGCTTCACTTTACAGGTGGGTTGCGAACTCATTGGATTTCAACAAGAACTATGATGCTAGTGTTTTTTAGACAACCATAAGGTTGCGTAATAAGGTTTAATCTGTTGTTGATTTTAAGTTGTCTTTGTTACTGCCTACTGGGTAGAAGACCATTGGACTTATGGCTTTATTTTGGTTCTCCAAACGAGAAAATCAAAGAGTCTCCAAGGGGTGGCGCAATGGTTGAAGATTTGGGCTTTGAGGGTATGCTCCTTTCAAGGTTCCAGGTTCGAAACTCACTTGTGACATTACTCCTTTGATGTCTCCAGTGCCTAGCCTAGAGACGGACGTGGTTACCTTATTTTAAAAAAAAACGAGAAAATCAAAGAGAGTTATACATTTTGTTCGCTCATAAGTGCTTTCTTTTGATTGGATTCAGAGTTGTAGGTGGACTTCTCAGTGCATATGATCTCTCCGGTGACAAGCTTTTTCTTGACAAGGCTAGAGATATAGCAGATAGGTTACTTCCAACATGGGATACCCCTTCCGGAATCCCTTATAACTTCATAAATTTGGCTGAAGGAAGACCTCATAATCCTTCATGGACAGGGGTGAGTTTGTCAATTTTTGCTGTTTTTTTCTAGTTTTCAAATTTATTCCAAGTGTTAGGATAACAAATTCAACTTCTAGTCCCAAACTATGATATGTTCTTTTTATAAGAAACAATTTCATTGATATATGAAATTACAAAAGGAGGGAAACCCCAATTATAAAAAGTTATATTAGACCACTCCAACAAAACTATGGTGGTGAAAAATGGAATTGTTTACTCCTAGTGATGGCCAAACTAACAACACTTTCAAAAAAATACAAATGATAAGAAGATTCTTTGTCATTGAAGAGTTTTTTGTTTTGTTCTTTCCATATGCTCCAGCAAAAAGGCACCAATGAGTTTTTCCCAAAGTAACCAAACCATGATATATTGCTACTTATATATCCTTGAAATGGAAGTGAATCTCTTTTACCTCTAAACTTCCATCCGGAGTTTGCTTTGCAGGCCACACTTCTATTGGGACAAGAAATTCCCGTTTATATTGAAGTACCCACATGGATTGAAGTTTAATCCTGGTTATTTTGTTTGAATTCTTAACAATAGACATTCCATTTGTATTCATATTTCTGGACTGCTGGTGTCATCGTTAGCTTTAATCCCAGGATTGATCTTGATATATGACTTCCAATGTGTTTTCTTGAATGCGCTACTTTGGTGAATGTTTTTTATTCTTCGTTTTTTTTAGCCAATGTACAGTGTTCAATGTCGAGTCCAATCATGCCATCTAGAGGTTTTTTAGATAACCCTTTTTTGCAAATCATTATGTTAAATGATAGTTATTTCTAATTCAAATATTGTATTATTTTTACTCATTTTTCTATTAAGCTAATAGTTTTTTTCTCTCAGGGTTTTAGTATCCTTGCAGATGCTGGTACAGAGTTTATTTCTCTATCACAAAGGACGGGAGATCCAAAGTATCAGCAGAAGGTCAAATTCGTTCACTGTTTATTGATTTATTAACTATTTATTATGGTCTTACAAAATCTCAATCAACTCTAGAACTGACCCAGAACAGATAAAATGGTGGCTCTAATGTTGTGTGGCAATACTATAGTTGAAAGCGTATCTATCTTGAAGTGTATTTCTCAGTGATGTGCACATAGCTTCCCTAATAGCGATTGTTGTCTGTATTCTATGTGAGGATCTTGATCTTCATTGCTAGCATATGCAATTAATGTTCCACAATTAGTGGCTTCGATTAATTTAAACAATTGTTCTTACATGATTGTAATGTGTTATTCTGTGTATCAATTGGCTTCAAGAATACTGAACGTTTGGTGTCAACATGCCAGGTTGAGAATGCTATATCACAGCTCGGTAAAAATTTCCCTGATGATGGGCTGCTTCCCATATACATTGATCCAAGGGAAGGAAAAGCATCACATGCAACCATAACTTTTGGTGCCATGGGCGACAGGTATTCAATCATTCAAGATTGATATTTTTATACTATGTTTTTTAGCATTTTTTTCCTTTGGTCTTTTGCCTTCCAAGTATTTTCCAAACCACGCTTAGCTTTTCACTGGTATTCTTTAACTCGAAGATTCATTGCAGCTTTTATGAATACTTGCTCAAAGTGTGGATACAGGGAAACAAAACTTCAGCTGTAAAACATTACAGGTAAGAAGCCTGATAGAATCTACTACTATTATTATTAAGAAACTATGATAATCTCTCGAGAGGATCTCTCAAAGAGCCAAATACAAAGACGACAACTGTTTGAATGAATTGCTAGAGGCCTAACATAACCTATTTATAGTAAACCTAGGATTTAACCTAATTTAGTAAATAATCCCTATTAAGGCCCAAAAGCCCAATACAACTTAAATAACAAAACATAATTATATTTAATATAGCAATAAAAAGGGATCCGTCACTTCTTGGTTCGCCTTGAGTAAACTTTCAACGACCTCGGGTTCATATCAATACTTCCCCCCCAAAGAGCCACCTTGTCCTCAAGGTGAAAATCCGGAAATTGGAGCTCTAGATCTGCAGTAGACTCCCAAGTAGCGTCGTCCGGAGTGGATCCTTCCCATTGGATCAAAACTTGGCGCGAACCTCCCTCCTGCGAGGACTCTCGTAAACCCAAAACAACCTTGGGACAAACGAGCACGCCTAGATCATCTCCCACCAAAGCCGGTGTAGGGAAAACAAGCCCAGAGGAACCAACCGCCTTGCGTAGCACAGAAACATGAAAAACCGGGTGAATCCTTACCGTCTGTGGTAAGTCCAACCGGTACGCCACTAGCCCCACCCGAGCTAACACACGATATGGCCCGATGAACCGTGGTGCTAACTTGGGGTGTGTAAACTTTGCCAAGGACGACTGGCGGTAGGGTCGGAGCTTAACATACACCAAATCGTCCACATCAAACTGAACATCCCGGCGCTTTGCGTTAGCACGCTCCGTCATTAATTGCTGTGAACGCAACAAATTTGCCTTAAGCTTCTCCAACATTCGATCACGTTCCATCATTAACGAATCCACTGCTGCCACCGGACTAGCCCCATAATCATAACCCAAAATGGTCGGCGGAGAACGCCCGTAAACAATTTCAAAAGGAGTCATCCCCATGGACGAGTGAAATGATGTATTGAAACTGAACTCAACCCAAGCCAGCCATCGGTACCAGGACTTCGGCTGTGTCAACACAACTCATCGTAGGTACGATTCTAAATAGCGATTCACGACCTCAGTTTGGCCATCAGTTTGTGGGTGGTAGGTAGTACTACGACGTAGCTGAGTCCCAGATGCCTTGAATATCTCCTCCCAGAGGAGGCTAGTGAATATCTTGTCACGGTCCGACACGATACTCTTAGGCACTCCGTGCAAACGGACCACTTCTCTGATAAAGACCTGTGATACTGAAAGAGAAGTAAATGGGTGCCTAAGGGGTATAAAGTGCACGTACTTAGACAGCCGATCCACCACCACAAAAATAGTGTCATAACCTTCAGAACGGGGAAGTCCTTCAACAAAATCCATCGAGATGTCCTCCCAAATCCTGTCCGGAATCGGTAACGGTTGCAAAAGACCAGCTGGTGACAACGATAGATGCTTCGCTTGAACACAAATCGAACATTCGGCCACAAATGCGCGGACGCGAGCCTTCATTCCAGGCCAATACACCTCTTTAGCTAGGCGTTGGTACGTCTTTAGGACCCCAAAATGCCCCCCGATGGCTCCCCCGTGGAACTCATTAAGTAACAGAGGAATCGTAGGCGAAGTCGGAGGTAGCACCAACCGGCCCTGGTATAATAGCACATCACCCATGACGGAATAACCTGGCGGACCCTCCTCTCCTGCAACTACAGCGGTATAAATAGCAAACAACTTTTCATCTTCCTCACTTGTTGAGTGAACAACGCAGTGTTAACTCCGCCACACAACTCAACATGCTCAACTCCCGGTCGATGGCATACGAGATAGGGCATCCGCCGCGCTCTGTTTTTCTAAGCCTTTCTTGTATTCAATATGGAAATCATAACTCGAGAGTTTCGCTATCCATCATTTGGTACTCTCCATCAACTACACGTTGTTCTAGCAGGAATTTAAGGCTCTTTTGGTCCGTACGTACAATAAAGTGGTGTCCCAATAGGTAAGCTCGCCAACGCTGGACTGCAAACACGATAGCCATTAGCTCGCGCTCATAAACTGACTTCACGCGATGGGTAAGAGGAAGGGCCTTACTGAAATAGGCCAACGGCTGCCCCTGTTGCATCAAGACTGCACCCACGCCAATACCGGAAGCATCCGTCTCCACAACAAACAACTGATCAAAGTCCGGCAATCGCAATACTGGCACACTACTCATTGCATGCTTAAGTCTCTGAAAACATTCTTCCGTTGTTGGGCCCCATTCAAACCTTCCTTTTTTTAATAGCTGAGTCAATGGAAAGGCCATCGACCCATAATTCGCCACAAAACGACGGTAGTAACCTGTGAGCCCAAGGAATCCCCGTAAGTCTTTAATGTTTTTAGGGCTTGGCCAACGTACCATGGCCACAATTTTCTCCGGATCGGCAGCCACTCCCTCAGCAGATATAAAATGCCCCAAATACTCAATCTTGCGCAGTCCAAACTGACATTTCTTGGCATTTGCCACCAAGGCATGTGTCTGTAACACTTCAAACACGCTGACTAAATGCTCCTTATGTTCATCGATGGTCACACTATATATCAGGATGTCATCAAAAAATACTAGCACAAACCGGCGTAGGAACGGACGCAAAATCTCATTCATAACTGATTGAAATGTCGCAGGCGCGTTGCGTAATCCGAAAGGCATGACTACAAACTCGTAGTGGCCCTCATGAGTTCTAAATGCTGTTTTATGTACATCAGTCAGCGTAACACGTATTTGATGGTAACCCGCCTTAAGATCAATTTTTGAAAATACCGTCGCCCCATGCAACTCATCTAATAATTCATCAACCAGCGGTATCATATACTTATCGGGCACTGTCGCTTGATTCAGGGCGCGATAGTCGACACAGAAACGCCAACTCCCATCCTTCTTTTTAACCAATAGAACTGGACTTGAAAACGGACTCGTGCTGGGACGGATAATACCTGCCAATAACATTTCTCCCACTAATTTTTCAATCTCGTTCTTCTGGTACTGTGGGTACCGATACGGACGTACATTCACGGAGTCCTTGCCTGGCAATAGCGCAATAGCATGGTCGCAATTACGCTGTGGAGGAAGACCTGTCAATGATTCAAAAACCGGTGAGTATAAACGAAGTACGGCGTGGAGTTCTGCGTGTACCTGAGACAAGTCAGGTAGGGTCTCGGACTGTTCACGAGACGGTATCGGGGTTTCAATCATATTCAGCTCGACCAGAAGCCCCTGCTCCTCGGGACGTAAGGATTTCATCATAGATTTCAATGAAACACGGGCCTTGACCGGTGGTGGCTCCTCGCAATTCGACTGCATTGACCCGGCTTGAATTTCATTTTAAGCACGCGATAGTCAAATTCAATTTTTCCCAATGTGGCTAGCCACACAACGCCCAAAATCACATCCGCACTACCCAACGGTAAGGGCAAGAAATCATTTACTATTCTCATCTTGGTCAACTGAAGTTCCACATTCTTACAAATGCCAGCAGTTCTCACAGAATCCCCAGTCCCCAACATAATGCCATAATCATCAGATGGTTCTACCGGTAATTTCAACTTAGCAACCATGTCCTCGGATATGAAGTTATGCGTAGCCCCACTATCGATTAATACTACTACTTCATGTCCCCGTATCGAGCCTGTCACCTTCAGAGTTTTTGGGAGCTTAGTCCAGCCATGGAGTGCAATGAAAGGGCTGCCATATTCGATGATTCCACCATTTCCTCAACAAAAGCATCTTCGAACGCACATTCTTGGGAATCATCATTTTCCTCATTTTCCCGTTTTTCTATTGCATCACGTACGACAAGAATCTCCAAGGCTTGCAGTTCCTTTTTCTTACACCGGTGCCCCGGCACGAACTTCTCGTCACACCTAAAACATAGCCCCTTGTCTTTACGAATGCGGATCTCACTATCTGTTAAGCGTTTATACGGGATGGCGGGGGTGGGGTTGTTCGACGGTGTTGATCGGCTGGAATAGACTGAGGCAGGTGTGATGGTTTTTAGGTTCGTACTCCCTGCTACTCTTGTACTCATAGTACCTGAACTCAGGCTTGGTCGAACCGTTGATGTCGTGCTAACTCCTTTGGCTTGATTTCGAAAAGCCAAGTCATCTTCGATTACCTGTGCCATGAATTTCTTATCCTGGATTCCGACTGGTCTCAGTTTTCTCATTTCGCTTCGTATTTCTGCCTTTAGACCACTCTCCCATTTCCCTTCCAAGGCACTCACACTGATATCGCGCACACCCTTTGCATATTTCTCAAACAACCGGCGATATTCCTTGACTGTTCCCACTTGTTGCAGACTCATCAAGTTGGCATATTTATTGTCATTGATCGTTGGTTGGAAACGATGCAATAGCAATTCTCGAAACTCCTCCCACGAAGCAATCGGAGCTCGATCCTCTTCATCACGTAGCCATTCCAATGCCTCCTTCCATACTGTGGCTCTTTGCATCGACCCTTTCATGGCCCGTCAACCGATTTACCCAGAAATACCTTTCCACTCGGCAGAGCCACCCGTCCGATTCCTCATCAGTAAGACCCTTAAACACTGGCATTTCCAATTTCCGTAACCGTCTATCAACAGTTGGTCCATCCCATCCGCCTGCTCCTGGTCCCCCTCGGTCACCCCGTTCTTGCCTGTCCCTCCAATCCTCCCGCTCGTTCCAACTTTCATGCGCAATCGGCCTTTCATAGCCTATGCGCACCTTCCTCTCCTCCGGCAAAACATTCCCCCTGCCATCGAACCGGCCATCTCCCCTTCGCTCGAATTCCGAACTCATATAATTGTCCCCATCGGTCAAGCCACGAAAATTTTCTCTCCGGTCCACCCCGGCTGACCCGAACCGGCTGATACCACCCCGGCCCGACCCGACCGCCCGCCCAGCACCACGGTCGCCCCTGCCCTGACCCGCGCCCCTGCCCCGCTCACCACCGCCCGGGTCCGCGCCCCACTCAGCCTTACTTGCGCCCAGGCTCGCGCCCCACTCTCCCGCACCCCCGGCCGCATCCTCCGACCAGCCCCGCTCACCACTGCTAGGGCTCGCGCCCCACTCGCCCACAGGCCCCGACCACCCCCGCTCACCCGCGCCCAGAACCTCGCCGGCCCTCGCGCCCCACTCCCGTTCGCTCGCGCCCGGTACGCCCCAGCCCGCTCGGCTGCACCCCTAGGACCGCTCCCCCTCGCGCCGGCCCACGCCGCCCTGGCTCTGGCCCTTCGCGCCTCAGCTCGAGCCCGCGCCCGTGCACCCTCTCGCGCCGCACCTGCTCGCCAAACGCCCCCCAACTTCGGTCGCCAGCCCCGCCGGACCGACCACCCCGCTCAACTCCTCTGCCGCCAACGCCCGCGCCCCGCTCTCCCCTTCCGGTTCTGCCGCAACCCCTTTCCCTTTATCCGCGACAGCTGGTTTGGGATTCGACGGTTCCGGTTTTCGTTCTAAAAGCTTCTGCATGTTGAGATTCAACTGTCCAAATTCCTGATCCATCCGACTCCCCATAGGCGCCAATCAACCTCGAACTCTTTTCTGTTTTTAGCATCTCGGCACCGTTTTCCTCACACTCTTGCATCCTGGTCTCCATCTTAGTACTCACCATTCCCGGATCGGCAAATGGCTCTGATACCAAAATGATAGAATCTACTACTATTATTATTAAGAAACTATGATAATCTCTCGAGAGGATCTCTCAAAGAGCCAAATACAAAGACAACAACTGTTTGAATGAATTGCTAGAGGCCTAACATAACCTATTTATAGTAAACCTAGGATTTAACCTAATTTAGTAAATAATCCCTATTAAGGCCCAAAAGCTCAATACAACTTAAATAACAAAACATAATTATATTTAATAAAGCAATAAAAAGGGATCCGTCACTTCTTGGTTCGCCTTGAGTAAACTTTCAACGACCTCGGGTTCGTATCAAAGCCATCTTTAATGCAAGACTCAAGGGTTCTTTGAACGTGTTTATTATTATTTTTCATTTATGGTTAAATTGCAAGTTTAGCTCATGAGCCTTCATGTTTGTGTCTATTTAGTCCCTAAGCTTTAACAAGTGTCTAATAGGTTTTTGAACTTTCAATTTTGTTGTGTTTATGGTTCTCGAGCTTCCAATTTTGTGTCCAATAAGTTCTTGACCTATTTGACACTTTTTTTTTAATTCACAAACCTAAACGGGAAGGCTTGCTCCAGCCTCCAAGCCTAGCAAGACTGTACTAGACGTAAAATTTAATTTTTTATCTCATAGATCAGTTAGTCTTTAAAAAATTTAATATGCCATGAAATTATTAGATAATAAAATAAAAATCCAGGGACGTGCTAAACGTAAAATTGAAAGTTCGGCCCTCCTAGGCACAAACTTGAAAGGTTAGGGACTAAACTTGTAGTTTAATCTTCATTTATTCTTAAACTTTTTTCTTTTAATATGAGAAATTTTTTGTTGCCTTACAGAACTTTTTGTGGTATTTTAAATTTAGGGAAATGTGGGAGAAGTCAATGAAAGGCCTTTCAAGCTTAATTAGGAGGACTACACCATCATCTTTCACTTATATTTGTGAGAAGAGTGGAGCTTCCCTCAGTGACAAGGTAAGATCTCGGCTAATTTATATCTCGATTATTGTAAGATCAAATATTATGAATTTTTTGCCCCAATCTGTATGATTTGCAGATGGATGAACTGGCATGCTTTGCTCCAGGAATGATAGCTTTGGGATCATCTGGTTATGATTCTGAAGATTCTAAGAAGTATTTAACGCTTGCAGAAGAGGTAAAAAGTTGTAACCTTTTCCACTTCGGCTTTGCTCTCCAATTGGCTGTCGAAATGCGTTGTGTTTGAACTTGTAAATCGGGCATTTGGATGATTTATTTATTTATGTTCCAGCTTGCTTGGACTTGCTATAACTTTTACCAGTCCAGCTCTACAAAGTTGGCGGGAGAGAACTATTTCTTCTACTCTGGAGAGGTCTTTATGATTAATCTACTAATATCTCTCACCAGTTTTGTTTATTATTGTGTGGCTTAATGGTTGATTCATGTATGAAAATTTTAGGATATGAGCGTTGGTACATCTTGGAATATACTGAGACCAGAGACAGTAGAATCACTCTTTTACCTCTGGCGCCTGACTGGCAACAAGACATACAAGGAGTGGGGTTGGAATATATTTCAAGCATTCGAAAAGAATTCTCGGATCGAATCAGGTTATGTCGGGCTGAAAGACGTGAGCACTCTCTCTGGACTCTTAAAATATATCTGTCATTGTTTTTAATCGAATTTCCAATGAGACCTGACTGTGACTGGTATTTTTAGGTGAAGACAGGTGTGAAGGACAACATGATGCAGAGTTTCTTCCTTGCAGAGACCTTGAAATATTTCTATCTTCTCTTTTCACCACCTTCAGTCATTCCGCTGGATGAATGGGTGTTCAACACAGAAGCTCACCCTCTACGAATCATAACCCGGATCGAGGGAGCGGATCTTGAAAAAGCAGACGAGAAAAGCAAGGCATCCTCCATAAAGTTCCGTAGTAGGAAGGAAGGTCGGTCCAAATGAACACGTGTTTTATTGCATTCTAATTCTTGGTAGAGTTGATTTATAGATGAAAACATCAAAGAATCCTACATTATAGTTATTGAGATTGGAGGGGTAGTTGTTGCTTCTGGGAATAATGCACCTCCCTCCCATATGTTTAGACATAATTTATTTGTAAGATATAATTAATACTTGTTAGATAAATATTGATAATGGTTTTGTTTTCTGGCCTCCAAAGATATTTATTTGGTTAACTTGCTTCATCATCCATTGGTAGGGATGATATGATTTTTTGCACATTTGAAATGTAAGAACTTTCTCCTTCTCTTTGGATTCCATTCTTCTAACAGTTGATATGGTGGAGAGCTCATGTTCTACATGTAATGTCCAATAGAAACCAGCAGCCAGCTGTGTGATGATCAAACAAACAGTGCCACATTGATTGAAGTAACAAACTGCTGTGATGTTAAACACTTATGTGGAGGATTGCTAACCAAAGGGATTCCTTCTTTTCCTTTTTAATCAAAACGCATATCAATTTTCATTTTCAAAAAAATCTTTAGGGATTGGATTAAAGATATCATTGTATAACTGATATACTTTATATTTTTTTTTATTAGTTATATTATTGGTGTATGTATAATAGTTATATAATTGATATTTGGTACATGTTAGATATACTATGTATGTATGTAGATGAAACACGAATAATGAAAAATCAATTTTTTTAATTTTCTTTTCATATTTGCAAATTCTAAACAACATTTTTGCTACCTATTATATATTTTATTATATTCTCATAGAAGATTTGAACTCTTGATTTCAGTAAACATATACCTTAGATTCCGTTTGATAATCATTTTATTTTTCGTTTTTCGTTTTTAAAATTTAAGCTTATAACAACTATCTTATTATACCTTTTTTTTCTTATTTAGATATTTACATCTTACCTATATTTTAAGAAACAAAACCAAAATTTGAAAACAAAAGAAGTAGTTTACAAAAGCTTGTTTTTTGTTTTAAAATTTGGTTAGGATGCACCTACTTTCTTAAAAAAAATATAGATATATTGTAAGAAAGATAGAACACATGATAAAAATAAATTTAATGGTTGGGGTCTTAGTTATGTTTTTATTGGTCGTTCATCAAAAGATTTAGACCTTTCAAGTCATAGTTTCACAAAATTGAAGTTTAAAATGAATCAATTTTTTGGGGAATAAATATTTAGACCAGAAAATCTGAATGTGGGAAATGACCTAAAAATGATGACAAGATAATTGAATATCTAATAGAAAAAATAAATAAAAAGAGGGAGCCCACAGAGTGGAATATGGTGGAAAAGAGAGAGAGAGGGGGTTCAAGGAAAGTCCCTTTGGGTTTGAAAGGAAGAAGTCAAAGGTGTTGTTGAGGGAGGAAATGGGGTGTGGTTCCAAGGAAGGGTCGTGGAACAAAGGGTGTTGTTATAAATAGAGGATTTAGAGTTGGAGTTGGAATTGGAATTGGAATTGGAGATAAATCGAGCAAATAAAATGGGATTTGGGGGTGGAATATTGGAGATGAAAGAGAACGTGGTTGGAAAGAGAGGGATAAAATCAGGGTGTCCATACTGCGGCGGTCCGGTCATTGCTTGGGAAATGGATGTACGCTTCTCCTTCTGCTTCTTCCCCATTTCTCACAAACCCAGCACACAGCTCTACTGCGCTCTATGCTCCACACGCCTCGTTTGTTCCAAATCAACATCCACATCCACATCCACATCCAAACCCTAATTCATTACTGCTTCTCCCCCCCGCCCCCCCCCCCCTCCCCAACTTTGTATTTATTTCCTCTCCATATTTTGTTACTTTTTTCATTTGGGACCTCTTGTATTAGTTTTGATTTTGTTATTTTACCATTTTTTTCTATACATGCAAAATCCACTTTTATAAACCAATATATCACTATAAAATAAAAAGTTCCCCACTTTTAAAGATGCACGAAAGCTGCCCAAATAATCATTGATATAAATATATACATTTATTTATTTATTGTCCAACTGCATAATTTCTCAACCTCATTACTTCAAATGGAATGGAAGCATTTTATCAAACAAAACAATAGTTGACATCGAAATCGTTCAGCACGTGTTGCAAAATTACTTTTAACAAAAATTCTTGTGTTTAGGAAGGTACTGAAAACAAAATGAAAACATATGCAATACAATTAGGCAGAATAAGCCAAGTGATTGATACACACACACTAGTGTATGAAGAAGAGCCTAGCAATAGCAAAAGCAAAAGCATGAATAAGCCAAGTGATTCTTCTTTGAGATGTAAGAGGATATGAAATTGGTAGCAGGAGCACTAGATTCTCCAATGGTGGCTGGGACAAGTATTTGATTCTTCCCCAAACCAATCCCCCTTTCCTGCAACATTCGAATAGAACAGCCCAGAGATGGCTGGCTCGAATACGTCGCTCTCACTGCATACATAGAAGTCGATCGCTTTCTCGTATTCAGAACTCTCTGCAATCAAAAACTTCCCCTTCTTATCCACACGCATTATGGTTTCCTTGCAAAAATGGTAGAAAATACCTTCAGTAAACTCTAGCTAAGTCGACAAAGATAAACTCGTCCGTGGCTCACCTTCGTGTCAAGGCTGATATCCCATCTCGGTTGAGTCAAGTATATGGTAGCATCCTTGTCCAAACCGATCTTTCTCAAAAATAAAGCTATGTCTTGTGCAGTGTAGCCAACTCTTGCTTCCAGATGCCTCTTGGCAACCATTTTCCCCCAACATTTCAATCTTCAAGCCCACCCCTACGAATTCGCCATTGGACTTCCAACTCGAAGTTCTTAGCCTCTCAATCATGGGCTCAACCACCCCACTTATTTCTGGCTGCAACTCCAATGTCCCCAACATTGCCAAACATGGAACTGAATCACCATCACTTGATGATGGTGCTGACTTTTTCATATTCACTGAAGGGAAGTAAGTTGTGAGTCTTATTACGCTGCTACTTCTTTTAAAAATCTTCTCAACGTGTTTCGAATTGTAATCTTCTGTAACCCGATTCGGCACTTGGACGGCCGAGAGCTTTCTTGGAGATATTTCAGATGGAAGCTCTTTTACTACTTGGCCAACTCCATCCAGGCTTCCAATGAACTTCTCAACATCATAAATATCCTCAAAGTTCCTGGAAGGTTACAACTATGTCACCATCAAGGTTTTGATAAGTACATAAGCAAATATCTAGAGTTATGTATGGGGTGCGGCAGCAGGAAATTACAATGCAAGAACAGTAGAGAAGAAGATGCTTTAGAACAAGACAATCTTAAATCGGATCCCAATTTCAACTCTGATATCATAGAAGAGGATACTCGAAACTGAATACAAGATCCACGACATGACGACATTGTTATTCCACGTCCACTGAAGAAGGAGATTTCCAGTTGATTTGAGGATGAACGAAACCGATTTTGTTGCGAATGGAGAGAGCCAAACGCATCGATCGGCTCCAAGTGACATAGTTGTCATTGGTGAGGAGATCGGAAACCAGAATCAGAGTGCTCGTATCATGATGATGCAAGGAGAAGCATCAGGAAGCAAAGATCGATCAACTTGCGAATGAACATCCTGTCTTTGATCGACTTCAGATCTTGAGAAGGCGGTGCCGTTTCCATATCAGGAACAGAAATCGCCGGTGAAGTTCCGTCAACCATTTCCGATTTTTTTCGATTTTTTTTGGATGAATTCAAATTTTTTAGTTGTTGAATCAACGTAAGTCATCCAATCCTATATGAAGGTAGGGCAGTACTACCTTAAAATAAATAAGTCAATAAGATAATATTTATTTTAAATTTATATCACCTTCTAAATATTTTTATTTAGTACAAAGAGGAACCATAAAGCCTACATACGGGGCAAGAGCCAAATATCGATTTTCAAAATCGAACTCGTGACCTCGATATTAAACTGTATTTTCACCAAACTATGAAAGCATCAACCCTTTTAGTATTTTTTTAAAAAAGTTGGAGATTAGAGGGTTCAAAAACAAAAATGAAATTAAACAAAAATTATATATATATATAATTACGTTATAATTTTTTTTAAATAATTAATTAATAATAAATTTATGAACATTTTTAAAAAATTAATCATAATAAGTTCATGTAAAAAAATTATAGGTCAACCCTATGCACTAGTCATACACAAGATAATTTAATTTATTTAATATTTTCATGGCAATCTTTATCGGCGACGGAAGTGTACACCATTGGCATTGCTTCCCTACACGCTGATAGCAAGGCTCTTCTGTCAGAGTAGATGCCTCTCTTTGGCATTGGAGTAGACTTTCGTCACCATAGAAAGGCATCTACGACAATGTAAGCCCACTTTCTTGTCGTAAAAACATTGATGATGCTGAAATTTGGCCCACTTTGTTAGGAACAAGGTGATTGTAGAATAGAGATAAACCTAGACATCAATGTGGAGTGAGTCGCGTAGCCTTTGATGCTTAAGTCAGATTCTAACTAAGAAAAATCTTAGGAGAGTATTATAGTTTACAAATTTGAAATATCTTACATGTTCGGTGTATTCTCAGACTTTTATTTGGACGCCGCTTGTAACTGCTATGTGCCATCAACTCTTCATCCTCCTGTGGGTGCGTGGCCATAGTGTGATTTTCGGGCAACTATTAGTGGCTGTTTGTTTGACATAATTAGGTAGGAGTTGGTAGTAGGTGTTATCAACTCTTCCTCAAAACCTACATCTAAACTAGTTTTTATTAACTTCTCCTCATTTATACTTTTAAAAATAACTCTCATTTCTAACCATTAATTTTTAATCATTCATTTATAACTACTTAATCATTTCTAACCACGTATTTTTAATCATTCCTATCAAATCAATCAAAATAACTCATTTTTAATCATTTCTTTTTTAACTACTCATTTTGAAATATACATCCAAACAAGATTTTGACTCTAACTCATCTATATAAAAACTACATTCAAACGAGTTTTTGACACAACTTTCACTTTTTAACTGCTCAATACAATTTCTTAAACAAAAAACTAGCTAAATATGTCAAACAAACACTCCCTTGGAGGCAGTAAGGGTGACTCTTCGTGTATGCGTCAGGAGCTAAAAGGTTTGACTGAGCCCTTTAGTTCTTAAGGCCTGGGGCAAGACCTTGTAAAAACATAAATTAGGAAAATTGCGTAACCGCTCATAATAAATGTTGTATATATTTTGAAAGAGCGGTCGGAAGGCGAAAGAAGACGATGAATGCAAGGACGACAGGCTTCAAGGCTGGCGTACATATTCCCCCATTTGCCCGCCAAACCAACACATTCCAGCGGCGTCTATGGTTCACCAACCCTAAAGGTCAGTTCATCCTCAATTGTCTCGATTACGCTTCAGAAATTAACGTGTTCAGTGGTCTCGTAGGGCTGGGATTGTACGGCCGTGGAGTTCGTATAATACTGTCACCTGGTTCTGAGACCGCCGCCGTGGCTCGACGGAGGGATGAGTACCTGGATGAACAAGATGTACTCACCTTTCTAGATCCTCCCAAGGACCTCGTTCCATTACACAATGCTTCTTATAATCCAGCCGCCTATCTTTGGTACTCAATTCTTCATCTACATACTGCTGTTAACCTCTTAGCTTCCTTACCTGTTCAAGTTTTCCACAAATAGTTTTCTGTTTTTGAGTTTCTTTACTTCACCTCTCTTACAATTCTGATCTAATCCATAAATTTCGATCTCACCCAACTGGGTATTTAATCTCGAACAAAACAAAGTAAGTCTAAGCGGTTTAAAGCCTACAACAACTACCTTACTATACCTTTTTCCTTATTTTGATATTTACATCTTACCTATATTTTAATAAACAAAACCAAAATTTGGAAACAAAAAAAAATAGCTTCCAAAAGCATGTTTTTGTTTTTGAAATTTGGTTAGTATTCACCCACTTTCTTAAGGAAATATAGATACATCGTAAGAACGACAGAGCACATGGTAGGAATTTTGAGTACAAATAAGCTTAAATTTCATAAACCAAATGGTTATCAAACTGGGCCTACTATAACCAACTATGGTTTTGGTTGTTTCCCCATTCTCATGTAGTTTACTCGCAATTCAGTTTTAACGTTTTTCTTTTGGTTTGACAGGAAAAAGATCGAAGACATTCCTGAGGAACGACGCCATAGACTTTTGCATCTCCTAAGCCCTAGGTTACATATATGAAGCATTGTAATTACCTGATAGTTGTTTGTGCTCTTTCTCATTCTTCATTAATGAGACTTCCCTTCATTTGAATTGTTTTAGCAACATCAAAACTCTACTTTTTAAATTTTGTTAGGAATTTGGAATTTCTGACTCCTGCAATGTAACATAGGTGTATATCGAGAGCTTGGGGAATAGCTGGCACACGATATGAGGATCCAAATTTAGTAAAGAAAACGGCATCTAGTTTGCTTCGAAATGAAGATGGAACAGTGCTCGAATATTATAACTGCCTAAAAAGTGGAGGTAAGGTTGGTCACTAAATACTTCAGGTTTATTGGTTCATTTTCTGAGTTCTACGACAATTAGGATGGGAGATTCGAAACCATGTCCTCTTGGTTATGGATACACACTTATGTCGGTTGAACTATTCCTTGGTTCGTATGTGGAAAACATTCAATTTTTGTTTCTTAAATTGTAAGATCCCTTTACTGTAAAAGGAAAATGATTGATAGAGGACAACAAATAGTGAGATTTGTAAATGGGTGGTGCTTTTTAGGATTTAATTTGAAATTTAAATATTTAGGGTTCTTTTTTTTTTAACCTTTTTCCTCAAAATTATGAATATATTATGCTAGCTTAACAACTTTGATTCTGAACATCTTGAATAGGAAAAATACCTATTGCTTGGATTAATCGTTTCAAGAAGGTGAAAATTATAGTCCTTATCCTCCTTTTCTTATTTCAAATGTATAGTACAATAGTACAATAGAATCTATCTATTTACATATCCTTCTTTATCAGGCATTATTTTCTTGCAAGGATGGAAAGACATATGGGCGGTTTATTGGTAAGATCACTTAACATTTGACAACTGTATATTCTTTTCCTCTAATGAAATTAGTAAAACTACAGATTTCTGATATGATCCAGGATCTAGATTATATCAAAAGTAAAAGAATAAAGATAAGCCAAGTTTTGATAGATCTTGGAATCTCTCCTCTCAAGAGAATCTCTTGATCCGTACAATAAATCACTCAATAACTGGATAATTTGGATGCCTAAACCCAAACCTAACCCACTCTATTTATAACAAAATCCTAACTTACTCTCCAAGTAAGCTCTAACATAGAGCCCTAGGCCCAACCTTATCAATTTCATGGCATTAAAATGCTACAAAAGCTAGGTGATCCACTACCCTATCGACCTTTTACACATTTGACAACTGTATTTTCTTTATTTAGGAATACGGGGTTATGACCATCTTGGTGCATCACTATATTGATAGGATGTATATCTGTGTCCTTGAGTTCTAAGGATATAAAAAATGATCAAGATCCAATTGTCAGCAATTGCTGGAGTTTATGAAATACAACAATGAATTATTTGATAATCAAGCTTTAACATGGACGGCCTCTATTGGCTATGTTTTGGAAACGAGCATAGTATGTTAGTTTCACTAAGCTTCTGAAATTTCTTCTGTTTTGATGATGCTAATATTTTAACAATTTGCAAATCAGGCATGTCCTTGCTGGCTGGATTCGCAAATTCCTTTAATCCACTGTACTTCGAAGTGAAACAACTTAAAGAAGTTATGTCAACTGAACATCCTTGTGACTTGGCATATGAATTTGGAGATGGGCTGTTTCATATTCATGAATACCCAGAAGGCTTTCCGGCTTCAGGTATGTCACTGAAACCAATTTTTGAGTCTTTCTTCGCATTGACTAATCTCATCAATTGTATTGGTTCTTCCTTGATACAATTTCAACTCAATCTTATGTTATTTATGCAAGTAAATTGCGACCAAGATATTGTTCATGAAAGAAATGATAACTCGAAAAGAACTGTTTTCTCTTCATGGGCTTGTTTTTCTGTGGTTTACTAGGAAGTTGCAAGGTCTGGGTCTGCTCTCTATACAAGTTAGAAAGAATTTCCAACCTTATATATTTCTATATGTCCGGAACTGATGGAACTTCCTCTTGATTAATTACTTGTTTGTATGGTTTCCAACAAATTGTATACAATTATTTTAATTTTGCAGTGAAGCATGGATATCCTTTCAGCGATCAGGTTGTAGTATATGTTCGATATGTGGGACCTGGAGTGTTAGTTGGGCAGGCATGGCAAGAAGGAAAAGCTTTAGAGCAGGTACCGCGTAAATTATGTTCCGAAATATTGATGATCAAAGACTACAGTCCGCGTTCAGTTCAAGAGAAGCAGGATTATGTTTATGATTGATGCTTGGACAAAAAGACCATCTGTGAAGAAGCATTATGTTTATACCAGGAGAGGATTCAAGCCAAAAGGGATCAACTGCAAAAAAAGCACTTTGCAGTTGTGAAATTCCACCTGATGTAGGGTTTTCCTTTCATTCAGTTTGAAATTTTTGCTGGATTGAAATTTGCTACTTTGTTCTGAACAAGGGTTTTGGGATTATGAATTAGTTTCCTTTTGTGCACCATATTTGTCAGCTGCTCAATGCATAGCACTGGGAACAAATAACATTCACAACACATCCCTTCTCATAAACACTGTCGACCAACAAACAATTACAATCTTCCTACACTTATACAATAAATTTCAGCTATGCTAATTTCAATTTCCATCTCAATGAACTAGCTTCACTTTAACAACTTTATTTTTACGAGAATTGGGCAACTTTTCTATCTTATAAAAAATGGCAATAGATTTATGTCAAAAAAAAAAAAGAACTGTTTATTAAACATGTTGAAGTTTTTTTTTTTTTTTTGAGGATGAAGGTTTAAAGTGTTAACTTTATTATAAAATCTATTTATGTTTTGAATTTTTTTTATAAAAGATTTAATCTAAAATACTTTTAAAGATGATAAAAGTATTAGATTTATTATAAAATAATTTTATAAATTGAAGGTTTTCAAATCTCGATTAAATCTCTTAAATTTATTTTAAAGTACTTCTAAAAACCTTCCACGAAAGTATTAGATTAATTTTAATAATTTTAAAAACCATATAGCTAAAGTTTTGAAAACCTTGGCTAAAAATATTGGACGTAGGTTCAGATACTTTTTAATAATCATTTACATAATAGAATATCAGATTTATTATAAAATAAATGATTCAATTTTTTTAAAAAAAAATCAGATCAAACTGGTCACCATTAAATTTGTCAATTTGAGGCAAGGAAGAAGTCCTGTTGCGAGTATTTTGAACTAAAAAGTTTTTTTTTTTTTTTGAGTACATATCAGCGGAGGGATTGACAAATTTCGATTTTTGGAATCGAACCTATGACGTTGAACCAAACAATGAAACTATTGCACCAAGGCCCATTCGATAATTAAAAAATATTGAAAAATTTGGAGAAAGTTATTAAATTTGTTTGAAAATATATTTATAAAAATTTAATGAAATCAACCAACGAGTTGCCATGAGTGGTTGCTTAACAGCATTAATATATACCTAATAATTAGAGAATTTAAATTCGAGTCCGACCATTCTCAATTATTATAATCTAAAAAAAAACAATCAACCGACAAGTGGGGGGCGTGGGTAATATCTCCTCTCCCAACTTCATCGCAGGCAAGACCTAAAAGTGCCGACGACAACGGCCATCAGCGCTCTCGATTCAGGTACTGAATTCACCTGTTTGGTCTCTGAACCGATTGAATTAGTTTGTTCTTTTGGACGATTTGGGCGTCCTGTTTCTTGTCTTCACCAAGAATTTGCTAAACGCGTTTTTATCAGAAGTAGAAGCAGTGACTTCTGAGAAGTGATTTTGTTTCACTTTTAATCGAATTCGTAATTTTGGAATTCCTGATTGGGTGATTTTTTGTTTTTGTTTTTTGATTTAAGTTTACAGTGTCAAGTTTCAGGACAGGCTTAAATGGAATCTTCAATATCAGATGATGAGATTATTGGTAAAGTTGTGGAAGACCACCAAGACTACTTGGAGAAGATAACCAAGTTACAGGGTTACCTCCATGAGGTGAAATTTCTAATTCTATCTGGACTGTACCTGCATTTGTCTTATGATTATTGGAATACCTATTCTCCAATCAAGCTGTAGCAATATGATTTCAGTATTTCTATAAGATTCCATGTTTTTCCCTTCTGTATTTGTGATCTGAGCAAAGTGATGTGCCATTAAGCTAAAAAAGGATACACAACTAAGTAAGAAATGTGCCATTAAACTGGAATAACCACTTAATTGTGATATTGGTACCTTTGTTGGTATATGAAGTTAAGATGGTACCAGTCTTTTATTTGGGGAGAGTCAAAATGAGTCAGGGAGTGAGTCAATGGCTTGATGGTCTTTCAGTTTCTTTCTTGGGTTAGATCGTTTTGGTGTTTCGTTTTATTGTAAAGAGAATTTGGTGAACTACTGCCTGATGTTGTCGAATGTGGTATTTCCCGGTGTATCATTCTAGCAATTGACTCAACTTGGGTGTGGAAAAATGAAAAAGAAAAGAGTCAAGAATCAACTCCCCAACCATTCTTTATTTCAAATTTATCCAGACTTTTGCTTGGTATCTTCTTTGTTGCTGGTTATAGTAAAGATTATTCTTTGGTTTCTGATTATATCTGTAAATTTTGTCAGCTAGGTCAGTTTGCTATAATCATTTTTCTTTTTATTCATAAAGCAAATGATAAACAACCCACAACCCATGGATGATTGAACAACCTCTTGTTACCAAGATTCTTACTCCCTAAAATAAGCATATCTCCAATATTCAAGTTGATGAATGTTTTGTATTTTCTGGATATTAGGCGTTCATGCAGCTATATAATCGTTATTTTGCGAACAGAGTTAATCTCATGCTTGGTTGGACATGTTCAATTCAGGTGAAGAAGATTGTGAGAGAAAGCTGTTCCCAAGAGGTATTAGAGGTGGCGTTGAGATCCATGTCCTCCCTGATTAGCATCCTTTCCTCCATGTCCTCGCCTACCAAACTTCATTCCTCACTTTGAATTTGAAAATTTTTCCATCTACATCCTTTAGATCCATGTAGAATGTTACTCTTGTAAGTAATACTCGTAGGTGTTACATTCTCGTTTGTTTCTCATTGCTCGTCCTTATTATGTAAAGAGCAAAGAAAAGCTTACGACCATGAAAATGTAGTTCAGAAGTAAATTTATGGAAACCAACCAACTTTCTGTTTTGTTTCCTAAATTAATCCAACAAATGTCGGGTATGAAGATTTGAAGAAAGAGTGCATGTTAAGTTCATCTCTCACTTTCTTTCCAATTTTTAAAAAGGAAATGGAGGAAAATTCTCCCATCGTCCTATGTTAACTTCTTATACAATTCTTTTGACAAACAAAAATAAAACCATATGCAAAGTGAAGCAAAATTGTTAAGTTTAGAATTTAGGATCCAAATGCAACCAAATCTATGTCTGAAATGCTCAAATTGTCTATATAACTGTTAATATTAGAATAATGCCAGGATTTTGCAACAACAAATGGTTCTATGGTGTAGTGGTTAGCACTTTGGACTTTGAATCCAGCGACCTGAGTTCGACTCCCGGTAGGACCTGGTTTTTTTAATTTCATTCAACATTTGGGGTTTTTTGGGCCAGTAGTATATTAACCGGCAACCTATATATGATTGTGTGTGAGGTTTTGGAGAGCGAGATAGAGAAATGGCGGCATCAAAATGCAACCAAATCTATGTCTGAAATGCTCAAATTGTCTATATAACTGTTAATATTAGAATAATTCCAGGATTTTGCAACAACAAATGGTTCTATGGTGTAGTGGTTAGCACTTTGGACTTTGAATCCAGCGACACTGGTTCGACTCGGTAGGACCTGGTTTTTTTAATTTCATTCAACATTTGGGGTTTTTTGGGCCAGTAGTATATTAACCGGCAACCTATATATGATTGTGTGTGAGGTTTTGGAGAGCGAGATAGAGAAATGGCGGCATCAAACGCAGCAGTGCCGTTTTGGAGAGCGGCGGGGATGACATCCATCACATACTCAAACATTTGTGGTAATCTGGTGAGGAACTGCCTGAAGGAGCCTCACAACACCGAGGTTCTCAGTTGCGAGAAGCTTCATTTTTCCATTTCCATAAAAGACTTCTTCAATTTCTGTGTAAGCCTTCTAAAGTTTGTGATATTCACGTTTATTAAAGCACTCGTAATTCTTGCATATATTAGATAACTAATTCTCAATAGGAGGAGTAGAATGTAGCTCATCTATCTTGTAAAGGTTATGTGACACATTCTCACTTTTCTGACATAGGATTCCCACTATATTCTTTTAAGATGGTGTCTCTTTGGTATCACTATTCTTGGATTAGGTATCAATTTTTTTTATTGGACCGAACCAACTATCATTGAGAGGAGGATGACCACCTATCTCATAAAGGTTGTGAAGCCTCCTGTAACGGCCCGGAAATTTCATCCCGGTCTTCCCGGGAGGCCCAGGGGCATTTTGGTAATTTTGGTCGGGCCGACAGGGCCGGTTATGTATTTGTTAATTGCCGGAAAAATTATGAGTCAATTTGAATGGGATCGGGAATTTTGGTGAAGACATTTGGGCTTGGAAAAAGGTAAAAATAAATAGGGAATTAAATAACGCGTCGAGTGAGATTCGAGCCAGGGGCGTGTCGCGTGCTAGGCAGGGGGCGCTGCCAGCCGAGCCACTGGGCGTGTTTGTTAATCTATGCGCGCGATCTCGTATATATGCCGTGGGCAGTGGTGATTTTATAAAAGCAGAATTTCCGCCCGAAGCTTCTTCTTCCTCGCGATTTTCCTTCTCCCTTTCTCCCCGACCGACCGATCTTCGTCCTTGTGATTTCTTCCTTCTCCAGCTCTGTTCGACCGAGCTTCTCTCCCAAATTTGAAGTCGATCTCACCCCGAGCAGCAGGTACATCTTTTTCTTCTTCTTCTCGTCCAAAATTCGAGCTCTTCTCCCCTGTTTCGGGCTTCGCCATTTCCGGCCCAGTTGAGGTAATTTGAGGTATGGGTTTTGTGCAGCTAGTGTAGGGGAGTTCGTCATCAAAGAATCGCTCGTCGAATCCCCGTGGATCGCTCGAATTCGGATTTTCTCCAGAGCCCCTGTTCGTCCCGTCGCCGCGCGCAGAAGCAGAGCCTCCGCCGAGCCACGCCGCGCATCGCCTCGCGCCCGCGTGCACGCCTCGCCCAGCTCGGTGTCACGTCGCGCGCCCGCGTCCGCGCCCAACGCCCTGTTCGTCCGCGCTCAGCTCGCGCCCCTGCATCGCCAGCGTCCGTCCGCGCCCCAGCGTGCGCACCCAGCGCGCCCAACTCGCCCATTTCTGCGCCCCAGCGCGCCCAGCCAGCCCCGTTGCTGCCCCGTTCGTGCAATCGGCCCATTCGTGCGTTCGTCGCGCCTCGTGAGTTGCTCCCGAGCTGAGCCTCATTTATTTTATTATATTTAGGCCTATTGTGTTATTTTTGTTGTGATTGATAGGTTCTCGGTAGCTAGTTCGGGTTCGTTCGCCGCTTAGGTTTTCGTGTCAAATCATCCCCGACCAAGGTAAGGATTTCTTACCGGAGTTGTGTGGACCCTGCGATATTATATGTGATTGATGATTGATTGCTTGTTTGTGTTTATTGACATGTATAGCTAGGTATTCTATTCTGAATTCCCGATTAGCATGATTTTCCTGGTTTAATTCTCATGTTAATCCATGCTAGGTTGTTCCTCTCTAGCATGCTCGTATCTATTCCTTGCTTCGTAGTATCATGCTAGGCTCGTTGTATTCTTATTGAGCACGTATTGGATTTTATGGAATTGTTTCTTCGTTTGCTAGAAGGAGTTAGAATTGCGGGTAGATAGCATCATCGGGCCCGATGCATAAAGAACCTTGCATCCATGGCAGGGACGTCGAGCAAGTCATTCCGTCCCTGGACCCCGTGAGGGATTAGCTAACCCAAGCGGTAGGCCCTGCAATCTTGGGTGAGGGTGGCAGTTGTTAATGCCCCAACGGTCGGGATGATGACTTGGCATTGCCTCGTCCCCGGCAGCCGGTATGTCCTCAGCATGTTTGGCAGTTGCCCCCGATTGCCACTGTTAAGGCAAGGGCGGCTTCACGGTGTAAGCCTACCACGACCGTTCCTTGCCCCCAAAGTGCGGTGGTTCAGGTGACATAGTTTACGTGTCGAGTCTCACACCCCTATGTCGGTGACACCGATCCAAAGATTTAGTTAGGCGTGGATCTGGACATGGGCAGCTTTGCCTCGCACCGGCAACCCCCCATGGTGCGGCAGAGCACGCGGTGCATGCTTACGCTCATTACGGCGCCCACCGGAGAGCTCCTCGGGATTGTGAGCGGTGTACCTTTCATCGACAGAGACAGCAGTGAGGTCGGGACTTGTTTCTCATATAGGGCGACTTGTGTGGTGATATTATTTCCGGACTAAGACCCTAGTTTGGCATCCGAGGCCCAAGTGTGGGCTAAGCTATGTGCTCTATTCTGTGTTTATACTCATAGCTTGCATACGCTCATCGAGATGACCATGTATATCGTATTGTACCCCGGTTGGGGATTCTTCTTGAGTAATTCGTTACTCACCCTCATCGTGGTTTTTCCACAGGTAACCAAGTGCGAGACAGGATGGTGAAGGAGGATTTGTGATCATGGGGCCTGATCTTCCAACTCGATTTTTGTATTATGACTCTTTATGTTTTGTTTCCCCCTGAATGCATGTGAAGGGCACGAGAGCCTAGGATGTTTTGTAAATGTTTTGTGGATTCCAGCATTTTGTATCTGAACAGGTTTTGAATGGTTTTTAGTAAATCTCTGATCAGAGTATACTTTGGAAATGTATTTATCTTGGAACAGGTGCTTGGAAACAGGGACAGGTTCCAGGAAAATTGTTCAGTTTTTAAAGGGGGTATTTTGAATGTTTTGTTTTTAATTGGAATCCGAAATCATGTCTATTTAATGTCCTTTACTTTGAATGCATGCATTGGGGTAAGGGCTCATTTAGTGCCCCATTCGGGTCGGTCCCTTACACCTCCTCAGTTAAAAAATAAATAAAATATGAGAGTGAGGTCTCATGGACATAAAACTCAATTTTGTAATGTCAAGTTTGGTTATTTGTATACACTGGCCACCCAAAGGAAGAAAAGAAGACATTATGGAGACCTTTTCTATTGGCATTTTGGTGGCCTTTATGGAGGGCTAGGAATGCTAAAGGAAACCTTATAGAATCCATCACTGTTTTGCCTTAACATGGACTCACGCTATTCATCCTTTCAAGGATTACTTACTACTCTGTCTCGTTGACAGTTTTTTGTAAACGATATAAATCTTTCTTTTGTAACTTTTCATACATCAATGAAAGCTAATTTTTTCTTAAAACAAAAAAATAAATTAATTGTACGTGTGTATGTCTACATTTTATGATGGCTTTACAATGGACCTTTTAGGTCTATTTTTAGGAATTTAATTTGAGTTGTTACCATTTAATATATATGTACTGATCATGACTTTATTTGTGTTACATCAGCTCTTCGGTTCCACTCCGGAAGCATGAAGGTAGAGAGTTGATCTCTTGAAGGTGCTTGTGTTTTTATATCAACATTGGTTTAGGGTTGAATCAGTTTTTGGAATCAAACCTTTTATTGAGATGGATTGATCGATGAATCTTTGGAATTTTCGTAGGTTTGCAAATGTAATAAATATTGCTACTCATCAATTAAATTATGAAGTTTGTTGCTTGATTTTGCATTACACATATTTTCACAATATGATATTTGCACCTTCAGTCGAGATTGGAATAATTTGTTTTGTATATTTGATATTTTAGTATTTTAGGTCCCGTTTGATAACCATTCTGTTTTTAGTTTTTTGTTTATGAAATTTAAGTCTATAATAACTACTTTACTCTACTTTTTTGCTTATATGGATATCTACATCTTATCTATATTTTAATAAACAAAACCAAAATTTGGAAACAAAAAAAAGTAGCTTCCAAAAGCTTTTTTTTGTTTTTGAAATTTGGTTAGCATTCACCTACTTTTTTAAGAAAATATGAATATATTGTAGGAAAAATGGAGCACATGTTAGAAAATTTGAATAGAAATAAACTTAAATTTTTTAAACCAAAAACAAAAAACTAAATTATTATCAAACGGGGCCTTAGTTATTGTAGGTGGGTCTCCTTTTATTCAACCACTTCGGGCGGAAGTTGAACCAAACACACTTTCATGTGAAAATACTCCATTTTCAAAAATCAAAGTAGTTAGATTTGCCAGGAAATTTTCATTTTTAAATATATAAACATATGAGAGAGAGAAATTGAATAATAATCCAATAATTAATTTCACACCCCCACCTGTGTTGGCTGTACTCCAATCGAGAATGGATTCCATTTATCCTCATCTGCCAATGTCGTCTTATAATTCTTCTTCCAATCAACTCTTTCTTCTTTAAATTATCCTTTCTGGTCAGGATTTTTTAATTATGTTTAATTCTTCATTTAACAAAGATAAAGGGTGTTAGAGCTATAATCCAATTTCTTTTCAATGCTAAATCAATATAGGCTCCACAAAAATCCTTGTAAAAATATCATTTACTTTTTTATTTTTGTTGTTTAGAAATTGGCGTCTGTACTGGGAGAGGGGGGGTTCATTGGGTCTGTCCTTTGAGTTGATATCTGAGTTTTGGAGGTTTGTTTGGTTCCATGGCCAGCGCCAAGACGGCTCGGTCCAGAGGCACCCCTGGCCCTGTGAAGGACAGTGGTCCCAACTCCAAGCCTAAGTTTGAGGAACAACAAGGCATCCATTTCTTCAGCTCCCATCAATTTGACGCCCATTCCTACCTTCAAACCACCTGTTCTCTTAATCATAAGGTTCCTTCCCTCCATTTCATTTTTCCTGGAGGGGATTGCTTTTTATTTATTTGTTACCATTTTGAAATTTGCTTTTTTTATATATATATATATAAAGTTCAAGAATAATTGGGGTGAACCTTGTAGTCATAAAGGATTGTTTAAGGAGTACAATATGTTACTGATATCGTATGCTTTGAATCAAAATTACATTTCCATCCATTCAAAACACTCTTGTTGAATTTTATTTAACCCAATCTCGTGTTTCTGAAACGAAATGACATGAATTACTTAGAAAGGAGATGACAAGATATGCATTGATCTAAGCCTCTTATGGTCTTGCTTTAAGATCTCGATTCACAAACATCATCTGACTAAAGTATCCTTCGTTTTCCTCGTGTTTTAAATTGTAATAGAAAGAATAACTTATATTCTAGGCACTTTAAATCTGGCTTCCTAACACTTCTGATTACTGTTTTTCTTTTCTGCGCCTCTTAAAAATATAACTTTCAATGTCCCCAAAGGCAGCCTCGTCGTTTGAAGCTTGGACTTTCAAGGCATGTTTCTTTAGAAGTCTCAAGTTCGAGTCCCACGAGTGAGCTTAATTGCAAAATCCCTTGTTGTCTCTTGGGTCCAAACCTTGGGACATGTGCGTGTGCCACCAGCCACCAATTATAGTGGAGTGAAGCTCCGTTTTTCCAATTTAAAGAAAAGTTTGTTGTGCTGCCTACATTATTTTTTAAAAACCTTGACATATTTCATTTTATGACAACCTTAGTAGTCGTTCTTGGTTAAATCGTGCGATTCTGTCTCTTTTGTTTTTTTTTATTGTGGTTCTCCTCTTGCTTAAGGAATGATGAATGAGCTTGTTATCACAACTAATGTACATCGGCTTCGTTAATTTCATGTTTGTTATCTATTTTTTGTCCTGGAAAATAGACCTTTCTAAGTTTGATGTAATCGCTGATGTTAAGTATCTGCTGTTTTGTAGGAAATTAAGCAATTATGCACTTATCTTTGGGATTTGAAGAAAGCTTCTGCTGAGGAAATGCGTAAAAGTGTCTATGCAAATTATGCTGCCTTTATTCGGTAAGTTGTAATTTGGAGTCATTACATTAGATAAACATAGAACACTTTTGAAGAATGGAACTAGCTGGCCCATGTGATGAAGGAAGAATCCTTTTATCATAAACATAGTCCCTCATTAGTGTTGCAAAGTTTATAGATATGGAAAACATCAGTTAATTTTAATAAGGAGTAAACTGAGATGAGCCCATAAAAAGTTGTAGTCCAACTTTATTGTTCGCTGTTAATATTATTATACCATGTGCTATTTTCCAACAGCACGTCGAAGGAGATATCGGATTTAGAGGTGGAGCTCTCATCCATCAGAAACCTTCTGTCTACTCAGGCTGCTCTAATTCATGGCTTAGCTGAAGGGGTTCACGTTAATTCAGTATCTTCCTCTGCTTCTGAAAGCACGACTCCAAATGGCTTTTTAGGATCAGGGGATGACATTCCTTCAGATATTGAGAAGTGGTTAGTGGAATATCCTGATACTTTGGATGTTCTTCTAGCTGAACGAAGAGTTGACGAAGCTTTGGCAGCCCTTGATGAGGGAGAGAGGATAGCTTCTGAGGCGAAAGAACACAAAACCTTGAGCCCAGCAGTAATTATATCGCTGCAATCATCGATTGCTGAGCGGAGGCAAAGGTTAGCAGATCAGCTAGCTGAGGCTGCTTGTCAGCCTTCTACCCATGGTGTAGAACTCCGTGCAGCCGTATCGGCACTCAATAAATTAGGCGACGGGCCAGGTGCTCACACTCTGTTACTAAAAGCACATTTCCAAAGATATCAGTACAATATGCGAAGCCTTCGGCCATCGAGTACTTCATATGGAGGAGCTTATACTGCCACCCTCTCCCAGTTGGTTTTCTCAGCCATTGCTCAAGCTGCTAGTGATTCCTTGTCCATTTTTGGTACTGAGCATGCTTATTCTTCTGAGTTGGTGACGTGGGCTACAAAACAAACAGAGGCTTTTGCACGTCTTGTACAAAGACATGCTTTAGCTTCATCTGCAGCGGCTGGAGGTCTCAGAGCTGCGGCAGAGTGTGTTCAAATTGCTTTGGGTCATTGTTCGTTATTGGAAGGTCGTGGTTTGGCGCTTAGTCCCGTGCTTTTAAAACTTTTCAGGCCTAGTGTTGAACAAGCACTGGAAGCCAATTTGAAAAGAATAGAAGAAAGCACGGCTGCATTGGCTGCTGCTGATGATTGGGTACTAACATATGCTCCAACATCAACACGCCAATCGGGCCGAACTTCTAGCACTGCTTTTAGTAATACTGCATTCCAACATAAATTGACTCGCAGTGCTCACCGGTTCAATTTTATGGTCCAGGTAAACATTTCCACTCACTTATTCTTTAACAGTACTCTATTAATTTGGTGTGTTGGTGGGTTGGCATTTGTTTTCATATTATTTTTGGTGATTGTTTTGACATTATTGATTATTAATGTATTGTTCACTTTGGAATGTAAAAAATTTACTTGATAGGATAGATGTGATGGTGGAGGTCCCTTTGTAACCAAGTAGATGGGAAGGGAAGTGAATCTAGAAAATTTATGAGAGGTTTATGTTCTTGATGTAGAGCTATGTCTGAGAGAGGGAGAGGTAGGGAACTCATTGATTTTCCTTTGGGCTTTGGTCTTTTAAAGCCTTTTGAAATTACCCTATAGGTTTCATTTTGCTTGATTTGAGCCCCTTTTTGTCTTAGTTTAGTTTGGCTCTTTTTGGTATATGTTTCTTTGTACTTGCCACTTGTTTTCTTTCATTTTGTCTAATGAAAGTTTTGGTTTTCCAATTTTTTTTTTAAACGTATATGTTGTGTGTTTTTCGGGGATTGTTGGGTTGCATTTGTGGGATTGCACTTTGGAACAATATATTATATTCATTATTTTCATTTCTTTTATTGGTATGCTATGACTTCATGATTTTTTTTTTTGCTCAAGTCAAATGTTACCCCCCTTGCAGGATTTTTTTGAGGACGTGGGACCTTTACTTAGTATGCAGTTGGGGAGTCAAACTCTGGAGGGATTATTCCAAGTATTTGAGTCTTATACCAATATGTTAATCCAAGCATTGCCTGCTATGGAAGAGGAACCAAATTTTGATGGTGCTGGAAGCAAGATAGTGCTTTTGGCTGAAACAGAAGCTCAGCAAATCGCACTCTTGGCAAATGCATCATTGTTAGCAGATGAACTACTGCCTCATGCCGCCATGAAACTGTCCCTGCCGTCTCAGGCTCTTTATAAGGATGATCCTCGTCGAAGGCTTTCAGACAAGCAAAACCGCCATCCCGAACAAAGGGAATGGAAGAGGCGGCTGGTTAGCTCCGTGGATAGATTGAAAGATACCTTTTGTTGACAGCATGCCCTTGATCTAATTTTTACTGAGGATGGAGATAGCAATCTCACTGCTGAGATGTACCTAAACATGGGTGGAAATGTGAATGAAGATGAATGGTTCCCATCTCCTATATTCCAGGTACTTTGTTTGGCTTCTTATATAATATGTGTGCTTATTTAGTTCAATTTTATTTGCATACTATGTATCATTAATTTTGAAAAACTTATGACACTCCAACCATTGCTTGGAACTTTGTTGTTTGATCACAAATCAGGAGCTCTTTGTAAAACTGAGCAGAATGGCTAGTATGGCAGCGGATATGTTTGTCGGTCGGGAAAGATTTTCTACATTACTATTGATGAGGCTCACTGAAACTGTCATCTTGTGGGTTTCGGGGGACCAAAGTTTTTGGGACGATATCGAGGAAGGGCGGAGGCCTCTAGGACCTCTTGGTCTTCAACAGGTATGCATCATTGTCGTTTCTACCTGTTTCAGATAAATCTTGAGACGTTAATCATATAATTGGAATAATAGTTTAATGATCTGTGCAGTTGTACTTGGATATGAAATTCGTGATGTGTTTTGCTGCCCAAGGCCGATACTTATCGAGAAACCTGCATAGAGTTGTGAATGAGATCATATCAAGAGCAATGGCTGCATTTGCTGCAACAGGAATAGATCCAGATAGGTAATACATTTGATGGTATGTACAATTTTGTAAACTCTATTTAGTGTTTCTGAGATTTGATGTGTTTTTGGTGTGGTCAGTGTACTACCGGAAGATGAGTGGTTCGATGGTGTTAGTCAGGTGCAGTAGAAAGATTAAATGGAATGCCAAAGGCCATAAATGGGGATAGAGATCTTAATAGCCCAGCACACTCAATTTCTTCCTTGTAAATTAAAATTACATACCCCCACATTTGTATTGTTAGTTATATTGGCACTGGCTTTGCATTTAAGTTTGTAAATCATGATTGACAAATTATTCCAATATGCCAACGGAGCAGTTACATAAATTTTAATTTCCTTCAGTTTGGCAGCCAAGTCCAGATACATCCAACAAACTCAACAATGACGAGCGGAGCAGATGGGTCAAAACGGTGCTCCGAATCATAATCTGTTGGCCTCGATAAATCTGTCATCATAGCTTCAATTCAGGTAATTGTAGTCTTGCACAGTCGAAGCCTGAAAAAAATAATCTCATATAGCTAGCACCTGATATACCTCAAATGCATAGCAGCCTGATCAATTCACGTTGGAATTCTGTATGTAAATGATATTGTATATTCTTTGATGCTTAACAAAAGAAGGCCTTAGTAGTTGCTCGTATGTGAATTAATTGCTCGACCAAATGCGTGATTATGCTAATGATGATTGTAGGAATGTTAATGTCGAACTCAACTGACATAACATATGGCTGAAAACTAAAAGGTCATAGGTTCAAATCCTCCACCCCAAACATTAACAATTTAAAAAATGGTAATAAAATCAAGGAAATATTAGCATGATATGAAACTTGTACTGAGTTAAAAAAGAAAAAGGTGAGATGAATCATGAAATGACTGAACTTACATGTAGATGCTCTTAATAAATCAAGAAATCCATATAGATAATAGCTACGTACTCATACACAATCAAAATAAAGATAGGACTAATGCACAGCACACAAGTAATCCAGCTACTTAAAGCTTCTGAGTTCCGATAAAATTACTGTGCAATTAAGCCTGGTTAAGAAACTACATTATGCATATGTTTGTACAACTTAGATCACAAACGTTGACAGACATCATCAGGAATGCATTTCCATATTGAAACTAAACCTAATGGTTAATACGAATAGTTGATTGTTAATGCATCACATTCAACAAACATGCATGGATCTAACTTTAAGAAAATGTTTTTTTGGGGGAAAAAGAGATAAAAGCAAATCAGATATAAAATAAGCCTATCTAATAAAATATTTCAAGGGTATCAGACATGAAATGCACATTTTGTTTAAGGTGACTTGCAGAACTCACATTTAAAAAGTTACAGTGCATATTACCTATACGTAGAACAAGTCAGCCATTAAATTAGATTAATCATTCACTCCAACACTTGCATAGTCAAGCACAACAGCAACTTACTATTTCAAAAGTATTGATAGGATGATATGATCGTTCTATAACTAGCATAAGAAAAACAATTCGATAAAGAAAAGGATTGTATTCTCATGCCCACAGAGCCAGAACTAGGAATAACAGCACCCTGCAAACTATGATGCACATTGGTGGCAGTGTTCACATCCTATGTAGAAGACAATAAAAAGATAACAAAATTAGTAGGATTGAAAAGAAACGCAGGTTGATAATCCTTAATCTGAACATGACTTGTAAAGATTAAATGATCAACTGTCAACTAAAACCTACTTACTTCAAACTCAATGAAGCAGACTGTATGTCTTTCCTGCCTCAAAATCTTCATTTGCTTAAATCCAGGTTGTCTGCATTACATGTCGTGAACCAGAGTTCCAAGAGATTTAGTTGGCTAGGGTAATTCATAGACCAATAGACGCGATAAAATGATTGAAAAAAATGTACAAAGATGAGATTTGCATACATGCTAAGAAGACCTCTAAGCTCCTCTTCATTTACATTTCCCCCAGATTGCCAATAAACAGGGTATTGCAAGGAGGATTATCTTTAGTGTTCTGTAGGAAACAGGAGAAAAATGAGATACAGAAATCATTCTATACTTGCACAAATGCGGCGTACATTTTTTTTCTTTTCCCAGCAGAAACAATAGGGCAAGGCACTTCATGCTGTCTTCATGGTAACAACTTAAATAGCTAGTAGTAAACAAAGCCTCCTATTCAAGGCATAAAACATAATAGTTACAAGAGGATGGTGTCAAAGTTCAATGTCAGACAGAAATAAAGCATCAACATGCTAAAGAAACAAAGTGGACCACAGTCGAAAGCTGATGAAAAAGAAGAAAGAAGGTCAGGCGACACACATCACTAACAAAGGGAAACTCCCACATGAATCATAGTCATGGATCATCAAAATTATAAAAGGATTACCTGAACAGGTACATAGCTGCTAGGTGCTGGGACAGGTGCAGGAGCAGGCATAGGCACAGGAGGAACTGGGTAACCTCCATATGGATCATATGAAGGAGGAGGTGGAGCCATATACCTAGATCATCACAGAACAGAACCATGAGGAACTTGAAGAAGAAAATCGATGCCATTTGATGGGGGAGGGAGGACACACAAAAGTCAAAACAACCACGAAATGTCTAAGAACATGAGAAAATTGAGCGTTTAGCGAATCCCACTCCCTTTCCATAATCATAAAATATCTCTCAGGTGATTATACATACAAGTGACTTCAAAGGGAAATCATTTCCCAGTTCATGAGGACACGGACTTTGACATCTTCACTTGCGAAGCCTCGTAACCAGGCAACCATCTGAGAAGATTCTGTAGCTCTCTTTCTTTTACATCTTCAGGAAGACCTCTTATAAATATAGTCCGAACCTAAAGCAACACAAAGCAAATGAAATTAAGCTCCGAAAGAGAGAAGTACCTCATCGGAGGCATGGCGGCCAGGATTGTCGACGAGGATCTGAGGAGCTGGCGGAGGAGGAGCAGCCGCCGCCGCAGGCCACTGCTGGTGGTACGGCTGGATTCCGGTACCGGCCATGCGTAACCAAACAGTAAACAGCTATGGACTCAACTGTAACTCTCTCTCTACCAAAATTCTCCAAAACGCGTTTCGTTTTCACTTTGTAGGCCTTACAAAGCTTCCCACGCAAAATCTAGCCTGCGCGCCAAACTCCGCTATTGGGCTTTACCCATCCAACTATTGGCCCATCCAATTTTACTATTTATTCTTCGGTAGGGGAAAATATTCAAAATAATATCAATTCAATTCTAAATTATTTATTTCAAATGGATGTACACTATAATGATGTACTCTACTGCTTATGGTAGGTCTAAACCTCTATTCCTTTTTGCACTTGAACTATAAAATATAAAACAATAATTAAGAAAAAGAGATGAAATCTAATGATTATTCTTAACAAGGTTCTTCATTTTGGTACTTTGATTATTCTCAGGGACAAAATTAATCCTACAATATTTAAATATCAAAAGAAATTATAGATAAATAAATGATGAATACTTGTTGGTTTCCAATAAAGGCCTTTTTAGCAGGTAAGCCATTGTTAGTTACTGCTATCATTGTTCATGTTTCTTAAATTCCTCTCTCCCATTAGTTCTCCCACTTTAGTTCATTTGTGGTGCTTGAATAGATGAAAATGGTTGTTTTAAAGCAACCATTTTTTTTACAAATAGAATCTTCATACATAAGCCTCTATCCAAGTGTCCAAATTCTGCTCAATGGCTTTAACAGTGTCCATAACTTTCACTGATAAGAAGGCCCTCAACTTAGAACTTCTTTGATCAAATGATAATATGTTTGCTCTTCCCCTACATCAATTAATACTACAACTCTAACTCCAACATGAACTCTAAATCCCAACTTACAACCTAACCTCCTCATTGAGTTCAAACCAAAAACGAAAATGATCTTCTCAAATTGGCATTGGCCCCAAACACGACATAGCAGGGTGACCACCCAAACAACATAGAATCCACAATAAAAGAAACCAAAATCAGTGGCAAACTATCAAGTAGCATCACATAAATCTGTAATCAAAGTTGAACAATGACACCAACAAAGAGAAAAAGGGCAAGAAAATTAATCTCAATCAACACTATGATCATTTCAAAATGCTATTTAACCAAACTAGATTTCTCATATTTCTGATATCAACAATAAAGATCACAGAAAAATGTCGTATTGAAACAATATCCAGCCAGCAATTAATCCCAAAACAAAAGAAAAGCAGAGTACATTCATTCACTATACATGATCATCCATGGAGCGTCTGTTATTGATAATTTGCAAACCGACATATCGTCCGAGCATCATCAGCGTAGCTTGAGGATTTGTACCAGGCGAAACCCCAAATGTCGACCCGTCGACAACTCTCAGCGATTTCACTCCGATCACTCCATAATTACGCTCCACCACTTTCCCCATCACGCACCCTCCATGGTAATGCCATATCGTACTCACGCTCCTCCTGCAGAACTCCCTCAACACCCCATCATTGCTCTCCCCAGCTGCCGGGTACGCCGGCCCCACGAACCGGAAATCCCTCCGCCCGAACCAGTCCCCGAACTTAAAACTCTCCATCGGCCGGCTCCTCAGAATCTCCCCGATCTTCCTCGTCCCGTTCACACACCTCTCCAAATCCACCGAATTCCTGAAGTAGTTAAACCGCACCAGCGGGTTGACTCTCACGTCCGTCGACGCCAATCGCATCCAACCGGACGACACCGGCCCGGTTATCTTCTCCATCAAGGTGGCCACCGTCAGGTAAACCGGGGCGGACGGGGCTCTTAAGAAGAAAGACCTGGCCGGGGAAGTAAACGGAATGACACTGGACGCCGCCTCCAGATACGCGCCGGAGTCGGTTATCCCCACAACTTGAATCAAAGACTGCTCTAACGGCATTGGCGCCAAGATGGAAATCCCGTTACGGGGATTGTCGTAGAGGTAATGCCCCACGTAGGGGGAATGATGGCTCACAGGAATCCCCCACGAGGACAGATAAGGGCGCGGCCCAATTCCACTGAGCAGCAGCAATTGCGGACTCCCAATGGCGCCTGCAGACACCAAAACCTCCCCACGCGCGCGTAGAATCGCGTGATGGTACGCGCCCCTCTCGTCGCGGTACAGAACCCCAATCGCCGTTCGTCTCAACGGCCCCGTCGAAGCCAAGATAATCCTCTCCGCCGTCGCGTGCACCGCCACCCTGATGTTGAACGGCGCCGCACTGGAGAGGAGATCCGCGGCGGTGTGGCGGCGGCCGGTTTCGTCGAATGTGGAGCCTCCGATCTTGGTGCCGACCACGTGATCGAAAGTGAAGGCGTTGTAAGGGGCGATCCCGGCCTCGACCATTCCGTCGCGAACCGCGGACTGCCAGTTCTTGAGGTTGGGACGGAACACGATCTGGCTCTCGACCCAGTCGTAGGAGCGGTTGACCATGGCGAGGTCCCATTTGACGTGGGAGGACTGGAAGAAGGCTCGGTCGGCTCGGCTGTAGAAGCCGGCGTTGATGGCGCTGCTGCCGCCGAGGATTCTGCCACGTGCGTTGGGGACTCCCTCTTCGGATGTGAAGGCTTGCACGGGGGAGTCACGTGAGTGCACCTCGTCCATCAGAGTGCTCAAGAACCCTTCCTGCGACATCAAATTGGAATCGCCGTCGGGAACTCCGCCGCGCTCCACCACAAGAACCCGGAATTCGCTGGACAGAGTCGCCGCCAACGGGCAACCGGCCGTCCCTCCGCCCACGATTATGTAATCGTAGTAATCCACCACCGGAAACTCCGTCGCGTTCGACACGAACTTCAGGTAGCCGAGCTCTGTAATCATCGTTCAGGGTTTTCGGATTCAAGAACAGAATTCAAGAAAATGAAACAGTACAGAGTGTATGAAATGTACGTACCTTTTGGAGGGAAGTCTGGATCGGCGATGGTGGTGGAGGACGATGATGAGGCGTAAAAGAAGACGAGGAAGAAGAAGTAGATGAAAATGCGAAGATCGGCCATTGTTGAGGTACGGATTCCTTCTTGGAGAAGGGGAGAGGTTTTCTTGAGTGAATTTTGGAAATGACGTTCAGATCAAGAGAAGGAGATTAGTATAGTTGTTGGTTGAGGATTCTGTTGCAAATGGTTGGTTACATATTTCGTAATGGGAATTCTACGTTTTATGAACTCCACTTCTCAAAAAAAAAAAATATATATTATGCGAATTTTAATTTCCCCCTTTTCTACTCATATATGTATATGTTACATTTGTATTTAATTTAATTTTGAATGTTCTTGACCTTTCCAACTTTATTCATCGTCGTATATATTAAAATTAAACTATAATATAACCATTTTTTTTTTAAATATATGATATACCAATCTTACATGTATAAAATTTTGTGAATTAATTATATAGGAAAAGTTTTAACTAAGAAAGAATTAATCTATCTTTCAATTTTGCAAGAATTTTTATTAAAAAAAAATATTGAGTTTTGTTTTTCTCTTGTGCGCGTTCACTTTTTTTTTTTTTTTTTGTAATCTTCTTAACTAAGTATTTAATGCTTCTAAAAAACAAAAATATTATTAATTTGCTGATATTATATTGTTAGGAATAGAAAAAAGTGACTTAGATTAGTTGAGTAAGGGATAGGATCTTAGGTAAATAAGGAGGGCAAACATTTTCATGAAACATTTTTAGACGAAACAAAAAAAAAGTCGTAAAATTTATATTCAAAGATATAATATGGTATCAATGTGAAAATGTAAAGATGTGTTCTAAAGTTTTCGTTCATTAACCCATATTATGATTTATGTGAATGTTTAAAATGTATATTGAAAAAATTTTGGCGAAATTATTTTAAAAATTGTAAGCACACAAATAATCAAACAAAAATATTAAAACTTATTTTAAAATATCTTTGCAACCAATTTATCAACCAATTTACAAGATATTATATTTATTCTAAAATAACTTATAACCATTTATCAAAGTTTACGAAACCTTTGAAGTATTAGATTTATTTAAAGGACTTTTTCAAAAAAAAAAAAGATTTATTTAAAGGAAAATTAATAATTATACTGGATGTAGTCATTACAAAAAACAATGTAGGCCAATTTCAAAGTATTTACATGTAGATTCATTGATTGCTATGATGATTATTATTATTTTTAAACGTGATTATATTTATAATTATTTTTTACATTTTACTCATTTTGCCAGTCTATTTTAAATTCCTTTGAAAAATTATTTACCAAATATTTTGAAAATTTCGATAAATGTATTATAGTTTATTTTAAAACACTTTTTAATTAAGAACCATTGCCGAAGGTTTTGAAAACCTTCAATAAAGGTATTACATTTATTTTAAAGTATTTTAAAACTTATTTAATTTAAACCGGTTCAACATTATCTCGTAGATCTCGGGAATCGGTATTTGTCCTCTTGTCCCAATATTACTCAAATTTTCTTTTTATTTTTATTTTTTGAGAATAACCATTTAAAGGTTTTGAAAACCTTAAAGTTTTTTTTTTAGAAGAGAAAGCTTCTATAAATGAAGTTCAACGAAACGGTGGGAAGTTCAACAGGGAAGTTAGTTACATGGTTTAGCCGCGAGATTCCTATTAACTTCCTATAAATAGCTCTCAGATGAAATTTAACTGCTCTACTGAACACTCAATCTTGAAGCATCTCATTGATCTTTCTATTCTCCGCAATCAATCCATTTCGCCATTTCCAAGCACTCCACCGCTTTTCGTTGGACGGTAATGGATCCATTTCCGATTTGTGTAATTGTAATCAAATCTTTTGGCCGTCGTTCTGAACTTCTGATTTTTTGCAGATTTGATCACCATTTCCCATTGTTCGTGTAAGCATCTTTTGGCCGAAATACGGTAATGGATCCATTTCATCGTAATCGATCGGCTGTAAGTACCGTCTTTTGATTCTTCTTATTGTTCTGCAGATTTGATCCCTTTCTGGTTGGTGTAATCATCTTTTCGCCAAAGTACGGTAATGGATCCATTTCATCGTAATCGATCCGCTGTAAGTATCGTCTTTTGATTCTTCTGATTGTTCTGCAGATTTAATCCCTTTCCGGTTGGTGTAATCATCTTTTAGCCAAAGTAAGGTAATGGATCCATTTCATCGTAATCGATCCGTTGTAACTACCGTAATCAAATCTTTTGATTCTTGTGATTTTTTGTAGATTTGATCTATTCGCAACTACGCCAAAATTCTTGGTAAGTATCCATAATGGATCCTGAGCATCCCCGGAGACCATTGAAAAGGAAATCCCATCTTGAAGAGATGGAGTCGCCTGTGTTACAACACATTCCGTATGAACTTAAGCATTAAGTGAAATATAGAAAGACGCTCCTCTATCTATCTCCATTCTGTTCTTGTTTACTTTTTGTTCTTGGTATCAGAGTGCCATGGCCGATCCATCAGTGGCTAAAGGAGAACAAGAAGCAGCTCAGAACAGAGCAGCTCAAAAATCACAGAAGAAGTCTGACGCTCAACAAGCTGCAGAAAAAGGAAAAGCAAACGCGATATAGGTTGATCCACGGGTAGTGAACACACGAGTAACAGAAGCGGAAAAAGAAGGAATCCTGGTGAAACATAACAACATTCCGGTTGGATATTTATCATGCTCCAGCCTCATAACGCAAACCGCTTCAACTAAGCTTGATAGAAACAACTTTATGCTATGGATGAGCATTGTTATACCTTTGCTAAGAAGTGTTAAAGTTCATGGCCATCTTGATGGCTCCATGCCTTGCCCAGAAATAGTGGTGATAATACCACCATCAGAAGATGATCCTTTAGGGATGTCTTTCTCAAATCCTGAATATGATGTTTGGGTCACTACTGATCAACTGCTTATAGGTTGGTTATATAACTCAATGACAGCAGACATGGCTTCACAAGTTATGGGTTATGACACTGCTAAAGATCTCTGGCAAGCAATTGAAGACTGTCATGGAGTTTACTCTCATTCTCATGAGGACCACAACCAGTAGATGATGCAACAAACCCGCAAAGGATCCATGAAAATGGAAGAATACTTGATGAAAATGAAAAATTATAGTGACAGCCTAGCTCTTTCTGGGCGTCCTGTAAACAACAAAACTCTGATTTCCTATATCTTGGCTGGTCTTGATTAGGAATATAATCCCATTGTGTGTGTTCTTTGAAGCCTAGAAATGACTTGGGAGGCTTTCCAATGTGAGCTAATCTCATATGAACAAAGGCAGGACAAACTGCAATCATTCAAAAGTAACATTTTTGTGAATCAAGCTTCTATAAACTTTGCTTCAACTAACAAGTTTAAGTCTACCACATGCAATTTCTCTTATTCAAAAGGAGGGAAATCTAGCCAGGGAGGGCAAACCAGCTATGGAGGATAAAAAAATCAGGCTTATCAAGCTGGGCCAAAGAATGTTCCATCTCAGGGCTATTCTAATCAGAAAGGAAGAGGAGGCAAATGGAGAGGACAAGATCGATATGCCCCTTACACCACTGAGAGATGTCAAATCTGTGGCAAGCTGGGTCATTTGGCATCCATATGCTACTTTCGGTATGCTCCTCAAACCAACAACCCTTATCGACAAGTTGCTACCCCTCCTCCTCCTACCCCAGCTGCTACTGCCTTGATGGCTTCCCCTGAAACTTTGCAAGATGAGGGATGGTACCTTGATAGTGGAGCAACACATCATGTTACTGCTGACATGGGACGACTGAATCTTCAAGGTGAATCTTCAGGTATGCACACAATATTAGTTGGTGATGGCTCAAAAGTTCCTATTCTTGGTTATGGCACTATCTTACTTAAGACAACTAACATGATTTTGACATTAAAAGATGTTCTCTATGTGCCTAGAATGCTAAAAAATCTCATTAGTTTGTCCAAACTAACCAGAGATAATGATGTTACCATTGAATTTGATGCTATCTATTGTGTTGTTAAGGCCACTCTAACCAAGGAAACCAGGTCCTAGGGAGACTTGAAGGAGGGCTGTATCGGGTAGTCCATTTTGGAGAAGTTGCTGATAAACTTCCTAGTCTTGACAGTGAAGTACATTTTGCAGAAACAGTGAAGAACTTAAAGGTAGATGTGTCAAGTATCAAGGGAGATTTGACATATAATTCACCATCTTGTTTTGTTGCTTGTACAAAGGGTTTATGGCACCAAAGAATGGGCCACCCCTCTTCTCGAATTCTAAGTCAAATCTTGTCTACTTGTAATGCTCCAGTTAAAGACAATGAAAAATTTCTCTTTTGCGAAGCTTGAAAATTTGGAACGATTCATAAATTACCATTTACTTTGTCTACTTCAAGGGCATCTACACCTCTTGCACTTATTCATATGGACTTATGGAGGCCAGCTCCAATCCAATCCAACAAAGGAAATTATTGCTATGTTGCTTTTCTTGATGATTATAGTCGGCACACTTGGATATATCCTTTAAAATGCAAATCTGAAACAATCAGCATGTTTAATGAGTTTCAAGCCTTAGTTGAAAGACAGTGTGATGCCAAGATAAAAACCATTATATGTGATGGTGGTGGAGAGTTCAAACCCATTATTCATCTGTGCAAGCAGCAAAGGATTAATGTTCAAATCTCATGTCCTTACACAAGCTCTCAAAATGGTAGGATTGAACGAAAACATAGGCATGTGGTTGAAACCGGGTTATCCCTACTTGCACAAGCTCAAATGCCACTTCATTATTGGTGAGAAGCTTTCCACACTGCTACTTACTTAATTAATCGACTGCCTACACCAGTGTTGAAGAATAAGTCCCCTATTAAGATATTGACAGGCAAGGCACCAGATTATTCTTTTCTACGGGTGTTTGGCACTACATGCTATCTGTATACAAGACCATTTCAACCTCACAAACTGAACTTCCATACCGAGAAATGTATCTTCATTGGCTATCACAATCACTACAAAGGATATAAGTGTTTGAATTCGAAGGGCAAGCTCTTCATTTCACGACATGTTTTTAATGAGCAACAATTTCTGTTTGAAGAAATGTTCCATACCTCAAAAGAATCGCCTACCCGTTCTACTCTTATATCATCAGGTTGGTTTCCATCTCTACCTGTTCCCTTAATACCAGCTATTGAACCTTCTTTATCCAGTGCCTCACAACTAGCAATGCCAGTCACTGAACCCATGTTGGAACAACCAACTCTTGAGCCCTCAACCCCAACGTTGCTCCCTTCTAGTGCACCACCCTCTCCTGCTTGTCTACCTACTACTCAATCACCCTCTCCTTCCCCTGCACCTACTTTCAACAATCATTCCATGATCACTCGAGCTAAATCAGGAATCCACAAGCCTAATCCCTTGTTCAGTGGTCTTACTCAATACCAACAACCAGTTGATTGGTCTAAAGTGGAACCTGTTCATTATAAATATGCATGTCTGTTTCTTCAATGGCAAGAAGCCATGGACAGAGAATTTTCCGCTCTTCAACAGCAGAACACTTGGACTTTGGTGCCTGCTACTGTCTCTCGTAATTTGGTAAGCACCAAATGGGTGTATAAGATCAAAAGGGATGCTCATGGACATATTGAACGCTACAAGGCTCGATTGGTGGCACGTGGTTTTCTTCAAACACCTGGACTTGATTATGGTGAAACCTTCTCCCCGTTATCAAGCCTACTTCAATCCGCATGGTTCTGACTTTGGCAGTGACTTGGAAGTGGCCTATCAAACAACTTAATGTATCGAATGCCTTCTTACATGGAACTTTGCATGAAGATGTTTACATTCCACAGCCTCAAGGGTATGTAAATCCCAACTTCCCCAATCACATTTGTAAATTAAATAAAGCTCTTTATAGCCTTAAGCAGGCCCCCCTTGCCTGGTATGAAGAATTGCGGTCCTATCTTCACAAATTATACTTCGTGCAATCCAAAGCTGACAGCTCCTTGTTTACCTTCCATGGCTCAACTGGCACTGTGTTTTTACTTGTTTATGTTGATGATCTTTTGCTCACGGGTTCGAGTGCCTCTCTGGTTGATATGATTAATTCTGCTCATGCTGGTTTGCTTATGACACAAACTACCTACATTCAAGATCTTCTTGTGACACATAAACTTGAGCATCTCAAGCCTGTTCCGTCTCCAATGATTTCTAGTACATCTTTGTCTTAGTTTGATTGTGCTCTCCTACCTGACCCTCAAATGTACTGCAGTATACTTGGATCCTTACATTATCTTCAACATACTCGACCTGACATTGCTTTTGCCTTCAACAAACTCGGCCAGTTTAATCAGGCTCCTCGGGTTCCTCATTGGAAGGCGCTTAAACGAGTGTTGCGCTACCTTCAAGGTACAAAAAATCTTGGCATTTGTATTCGGCCAGCGTTATCTCTCACACTTACTGGATTCTCAGATGTAGATTGGGCTGGTTCTCCTGATGATCGCAAATCAGTTAGCGGTTATTGTGTTTTCTTTGGGAATTCCTTAATCTCATGGTCCTCGAAAAAGCAGGCGGTTGTTGCAAGGTTGAGTACCGAATCTGAGTATAGGGCTCTCTCTCAAGTATCTTGTGAACTTTTGTGGCTCCGGTCGCTACTTGCTGATCTTCATGTTACCCTTGATGCAATCCTGATAACATGGTGTGACAACATCTCGGCTACTGCCTTGGCTCGAAATCCCGTGTTTCATGCTCACACTAAACATATTGAGGTTGATGCTCATTTTATTCGGGATCAGCTATTGACCAACAAGCTTGATGTTCGTCATATTCGGTCCAGCGATCAACTTGCTGATTGCCTTACAAAACCGTTGATTCCTCAACCATTTGCTGTGTTGCGAGACAAACTTGGACTTCAGTGCCTTCATGTCCCTCGTTTGAGGGAGGCTGTTACAACACATTCCGTACCCCTTACAGCTCATTATGTACCATAACTCCTCTGCTGCACTTCTTCACCTAATCCATCTCTGTATGGGTTATCTTGTGGTGTTAGTATTAGTAGGTTGTATTAATAGTCTTATCTTATCATCATTTCTATTTACCTACTCTCTTTCTCTCCCTGTATTTATTGAGGCCTTTGACCTCTCAAATGTATGAACTTAAGCATTAAGTGATAAGTGAAATATAGAAAGACATTCCTCTGTCTATCTCCCTTATGTTCTTGTTTACTTTTTGTTCTGCCTGTAAGGAAGAAACGGAGGATTGAGCTAATCTTTTGTTGTTGTTCTTCTTCTTTTTCTTCTGATTTCCGTTTGTTTGATTGTTTTAGTTCTCGTTTTTTTTCAAGAACGACGAGCAAATTGAAAGGATGGTGGAAAGAATCTTGAATCTTGTAGTATGGAGGCCATATGACCAAGCCGCACGAGTCCACCCTCCTGTCGAGGCTGTCGCCGAGAGGGTCGAGGCTGTTGGCGAGCTTGCCGATAGAGAAGATGAAGAGTTCATGGGAGAGAGGTCGACTCAGGTAATCTCCTAGGGTATTTTTTCTTTCGTTGTTTGCTAAGTCAATTTTTCTGAACAAGGTTTTTTTTTTTTTTCTTTAATTTCAATTTTTTGTTTTATTTTTATTGATTCTGTAATTTATTGTTTCAGAACCGAGGGTGCTGAGTAAAGCGGTTCCTGCATTCTAAGCTCTTCAGTCAATTTCTGCTTTCTAAGATCAAGGTGCTTGAGTGATAATAGATTTGTCTATGTTTGGGTTCTATAGTGTTCAACAATTGTATTCAATCTTTGACTTTTTACTGTTAGCTATATACTTGATGAATTGATTCTTCATTTTCATTTCAATATAAGTTTGATTTTTTTAGAATTATATTCCGAATTTTAAATAGACTAAAAAAGGAAGTTAAAAATTTCTTTTTCTTGACAATAAAAAATGGACAAATTTTAAAGAGATTGAAAAAGTGGTAGAAAGTAAGAGAAAAAATGGTTATTGCAATTGGGGTAGATTGACGAACAGTTAGCGTCAAGAAAAAAAAAATCAATTCTTAAATGTTTAAAAATTAATGGATAAAAACTTGGTACGTCTGTGAAGAAAATAACAAGCTAGAAAGTTAATGTTATTTTACACTATCCCAAATAAAATGACTTTTAAAAAATAAAATAAAATAAAAATAGAACTTAAATCGATTCTTAAGGAAAAATTTAGTTCATTTTTCTTTAAAAAAATTACCCTCTTTTATAAAATTATTAACATTATTTCATTAGTATGATTTTTAAAATAATCACAAAGACCAATTTTAAAATTTTTATTGAGTACAATAACTAAAAATAAACATTAAAAAAATACTTCGTTTGACATTTCGTTTTTAATTTTCTGTTTTTGTTTTTAATATTTTAAAAACAGATCGGTTGATAACCAATTTTGGTTTTTGTTTTTAATATTTTAAAAATATTTTAAAAATAGTAAAGAAATTCTAAAAGTTAAAAAAGTAGCTATCAAAAACAAGTTTTTTGTTTTTTTAAAAAAAACATAAAAAAATTTAAAAAAAAATTGTAAAAAACTAAAAAAAAATTAAACAAAATGCAATTTTTTTTTTAAAAAAACAGTTATCAAACATTTTTTTTGTTTGTTTTTAATTTTCAAAAACATAAAGCTAAAATGAGTTATCAGATTTTTATTTTTTAAAACAAAACACCAAAAATGAAAAATAAAAAACTAGAAACAAAAAAATGAAAAAAAAAATTGTTATCAAATATGATATTTGATACTAAAATTAAACATTTGAAAGTTTAGAAACTAAAGAAAAAAAACTTTAACATTGGTTTCATTTTAATTTGTTCAATTTTGGTTCTAGTACATAGAAAGGAAAAAAAAACTTAAAATTGATTTTCATTATAAATTTGAAGTTAATTTTAAGCAAAATGAATTCAGTAACAACAATAGGATGACGAATTGAAACGCCTAATCTTTCGTTCTTTATGTGAAAGCTACTCTTTTGTGGCGTTGAGATAATTTATTTTGTAAACATTACAGTATTGTAATTATTTTTCATATGTTTAATTTCAATTGAAGCACAATTAATACAATGTAAGTTCATTTGATTTTCGCGGTAAAAGTAGTTAAAATTAGGGGTCAAAAGGAAAAATAAAAAAATAGACAAAATTCAACCGAATTACCGAATCTAAATGAACAGAATGAGGAGGATGGGGGATCATGATAAAAACAACAAAAATGGAAAATTAGCAATCAAGTTAAAGAAAATTTCTGAAGGAAAAGTAAATCCAATCGAACAAAATGGAATGGTGATGAATGAATGAGGGAAGAGAGAGGCCTTACATACCATACCATCATGAAATTTGAGGAAGTGAGAAAAGGGGAAGTTTGCTACCTACTAAACTATTAGAGAATATGAAGTTCCACCTCAATACTAATTGGCAACGAGGGGAGTAACTCATATCTCTTCTATATTGATGTTGGACTCTCCCACTTTTCAATGTGGGACATTTGTAACATCCTAACATAAACAAAGGTTCGAAGAATGGAAGTTTATGAAGCCCATTTTGAATCATAAAATGCTTACCGATTTAGCAGCAACTTAGGGCCCCGTTTGATAACTATTTTGTTTTTTGTTTATGAAATTTAAGCCTATTTCTATTCAAATTTTCTACCATGTGCTTCATCTTTCCTACAATATATCCATCTTTTCTTAAGAAAGTAGGTGCATACTAACCAAATTTCAAAAACAAAAACAACATTTTGGAAGCTACTGTTTTTTGTTTACAAATTTTAATTTTGTTTATTAAAATATAAGTAATATGTAGATATCCAAATAAGAAAAAAGCTATGATAGAGGAGTTGTTGTAGGCTTAAATTTTAAAAAAAATGAAAAAATAAAATGGTTATCACGCGGCCTAGATAATTGAATTAAGGAAATAACTACTTTTAAGTAAATTTAATAAAGAAATACTAGAGTTAAAACAAATGTCTAAATATAAATTCTTGAATTTTTAAAAAATAATTAAATATATTATAATTGACTTCTTTACCCTTACAATTAATTTCATTTTAAATTTGTTATAATCACGTATGAAAAGATCTAAAATATAAATTTCACAAAATCTAAACTAAATCTTCGAGAAGCTTAGCTGAAAAAAAGGTTTCCAAATCAGATTTGAAGAATTTCTTTAAAACTTTTTTTTTTTTTTTTTTTGAGAATCACTTCTTTTGTTAGATTCCTAATCCGTTTCTAAATTCAAAAAAAAAAATCCTTAATGAAAAAGGATTCATTTTGGTAATTGAGTATAAAAGACTTAGCTCTCCACCACATTTAATTAATAATTGAAATCAAACTCTCCACTTGATCCAAAATCATTAGAACTACAACAAAATAATGGGTAATCGCCACGGTTATTATATAAGGACGACTCGATATCAAATTCAGATGTTTGGAGACGCAAGTAATAATTCCGCCAGCAATGAGCTGGAAACTCAACATGAAGTTGTTGAAATTATCCAACCGTTGGATGAAGTAGTTGGTGAAGTTTCATTCCAGTTTTCTACAAATATGTTTGTCGTGTTCTTAAATGGCACCCTTTATGTACATGTGCCGGCTGCTCCCTACGACATAGATGCATTGTCTCTCCCTGTCCACCAACTGCATGACCAGTCGAACTTGGTCCTAACCTACATCCAACACGTTTTGAACTTGGTCCACGTCGCTCGAACCGCTTCCGAGGCCATTGGCGCCCATGTTGTCTCCTTCCTCCTTCGACAAAACACAGTCAACTTCCATTCCTCCGTCATCATCGATAACATCCGACAGTTTGATGAAGAACTTGATTTGGGAGTTTGCTCTATATGTTTGGATCATATATTCGATAACACGAAAGTGGCCATAAAGACCGCATGCGGACAATTCTATCATGAACTATGCATCCTCAACTGGCTTAACAACTCCAATTCTTGCCCCTTGTGCCGAAACACGGTGTTATCATAGGAGCCTGCCTCACCCATTAACATTATTCTTTTTTCTAAAACTTCTTTTCTAAATCCTACTAAAAGGTATTACTGCTTTTAAATAATATGAAAATTAAATAAGATCGATCCGTGATTGAGAATTAAGCTACCATCACATTTTATATGACTAATAATCAAGTAATTATGAGTTTGAATCCTCATTCTCAATTATAATTGAATTATTTTTTTAAAAAAACTAGTTTTTTTCTAATTTTTCAAATAACATTTTGACTAATAAACCCACTTATGATGATTTAGATTTGTTTCTTGCCCTGCTCATGCGAATAAGGATAGAAACTCTTCCGGTAATCGAAATAGGGAGTTGTCCTATTTTATTGTATTTACTTTCGATAGCTAAGCCTCCTTTTGATAATCATTTAATTTTTTGTTTTTTGTTTTTGAAATTTAAGGCTATTTTTACTCAAATTTCCTACATGTACGTAAATACTATGCATCTTTCAAAAACAAAAACAAGTTTTTGAAAGCTACTTCTTGTTGTTTCCAAATTTTAGTTTAGTTTTTATAAATATAAGTAAGATTGTAGATATCAAGTAAAAAAAAATAGTTATGGTAGACTTAAATTTTAAAACCAAAATCGAAAAAATCAAATAATTATCAGAGGCCTAAATCTGAGATGAAATGATTTTCAGTCCACCGCTAACAATTGAAATCGCTGTACAGTCGGAACTCATTTTCTAGGTGGTGGCTTTGTGGTTATGATTTCGGTTGGTTCGAAAGCTCTAACATCAAGGTGACATCGATCTTTTATTTCAGTGGACTATCGAATGGGTGAGGATAGGTCATTCTTTTGAAATGTCTTGAACCATGAAGGTCAGTCGGAACTTATAGTATTCATTATTTTCTAAATAAAACAATTTCTCTTCTATTCGTGGACGTATTAGTAAATCATATAGGGGCGTTTGTTTTAAGAGGAGGTGATATTAGCTGAGGTGTTGAAGTCCAACACCTTGTTTGGTTCAAACTGTTCTTTACCTCATCTCATCTCATCTCATCTTCTCTCTCCTCTTTTTTTTGTAATTTAAAAAATTTTCATCTTTTTATTTATATATATATATATATATATATATTTACTTATTTTATGTTTGATATATTTTTTTATAATAATATTATTATTTTAATATATCAATATATAATTATAATAATTATACTATTATTATATCAAATGTTTATTTAAATATATTTGAATTTTAAAAATTAAAATAAATAAATATATATATTATCTCTTAATATATGATGTTAAATTTTCATATTTTTATTCATTTTTTGATCGTCTTTAATAACAAAAAAAATTATAGAATTTCAATGGTTTAGAGATAGACTATAAATATCATATTTAAAAATTAATAATCAACAGTTATGTGTTTATTTTTAATATTAACAATAAATATATCAATTTGTTATTAAAATAAAAATTAAATTTAAATCATTTATACACATTGAATTTTTATTCTTCGTAGTTTACAATAGATTTAAAAGTATGAATTTATTTTCAAAAAACTTAAAAATGTTAAAGTTATTTTGTTTGTTAAAATAATGAGATTCAAATTTTATTCTCTATTCAGCGTTGCACTTTGAAATAATAGTAAAAGTTGATATATTTTTTTTTTGAAAGGATAAATTAATTTAAATAATTTTGAGAGTTTTGATTGTATATACAAAAAAAACTTGAGAGTCTTGATTGTATATACAAAAAAACAATTATAAATTTCAAGACTTGTATGAGTTATAGGGGTTGAGATCTATTCTACCTGATAAAAAAAACAATCAATTCCAAAATTTGAGGGATATTTTATGACTTCCATGTAATAATTATTTTATCAAAATGTGATCGAGTTCTCTTTTTAGCTACAAAAAAACAATAAATAAATTTTTTTAGGGGTGTTTATGGTTCTCTGCAAGTATGAATGACTAATAACATAAATATATTTAATTTATTATTACCTATTAATTAGTGTATTTTATTAACAATTCTTTGACCTTCGTAACTATGAATATGAATATGAATATATAAAAGGTATAAGAAAATAATTTTTTTTAAATAAAATAAAAATTGCTATCAAGATTTTATATAATGACTAGTTTAACCAAATGATTTTATTTTTATTTTTTAATAAATAGAATCTTGGTATTTGTTTTTATTATTATTTAAGTCTAACAAATCTTTTTTAAAAAAACTATTAACGATGTACAAATATTTTAGATTAGTCAAACTTTATTTCGGTGGTCTGAAATTTTTTTTTTCTCATAATTTTTTTTAATTAAACAATATTTAAGTATGAAATATTAGAAACTTTTAATATTATGTCGTACATAATATCATTAAAACTATGTTTTTTTAATAAAAACATTAATATGATTAAGGGGGTTTAATATTAAATTTATATTACTTAAATTTTATTTATGATAGTAGTTATATTTTCATACTTATTATATTAATAGCTAAATATTTGAGAATAATTATTTAAAAAAAAAAAAAGAACAATTTTATTGTTAAAAAACTCATATCCTCTCCCTCCACCCCAAACAAGGTTTTTCTGTAATCTCATCTCATCTCCCTACACCCCAAACAAGAAATAAGTGCATATGTTTTGGGTGGGAAAGTGAAAATTAACCTTAAAAATGTAAATTTAGAAGAATGAAAGAGGATAAATGTGGATGAGTATAAAAAATTAAGATAATCAAATTTGGATATAATATTTCAAAAATGATTCTCTTCCTCAAGTCACACTTTAATGTTTTAGTATTAAGATTAACATATGAAAAATAGAATTCAAAATAAGACAAAAATGTGATGAACTAAAATATAGTAACAAATCATTATTTAAAAAAACATACCATATTCGAAAAGAAAAATAGGTACTTCAATACACAACTACACAATCAATTGATCATATAAAACAAAGATCATTATAAATACATAAAATGAAAGGGAACTTAAGGAGAAAGAACGTAAAAAAGAATCTAATAATTTTCATATTTCTCTTAAATTATACATCATTCATTCTATTTTCTAACATCTTGGAAACAAATAAGTACATGTTTTGAAGGCTAGAGGGTATTTGTATCAAGATTGAGCTACTTTGAAGATTGAAGAGTTTTTAAAGAACAATGAATTGAGAAGAACGAACTAAAGCAAAGATAATATATCTTAGAGTTATTGAACAAATGATGAAAACAACTCATTTTTATAGGTAGAAATTGAGAGTTACAAAACTCTTAAAATGAATTATTCTCCCATTATAAATTATCATTAATTATAAAAAATTAATTTGTGAAAAACCATTTATATTCCCACTTTTTAGAAGTTTATCACTATTTAATAGATACTTATATTTAATTTTTAAGTTATGAAAAGGAATTTAATTTTTAAGTTATAAAAAAGAAAGTTATAATTTTTTCAAATTCTAGTATTAATGATGTAATAAGTTTAATAAGTAAATTGAGAGGTAAATGAGTGGAGGAGAATGAATTAATTCAATTTATTAAATTTATAATTTAGTGGGTTGTTCTTTTTTTTTTTCTTTTTTTAATTAGTAGAATGGTACTATTTGTAAATATATAATGTAGCTTAGGAACAAAATCGTCCAAAAATGATTTTTCCACTAAGTCACACTTTAAGGTAGTAAGATATTTGTAGAACATATTTTTTTCCAATCAACCATCATGCTCGTGGTTATTGTGAAATTAAAACATTATGAATTTATTTCATAGTTGCCACCTAAACCTGACAATTAATTTTATAAAAGTTTCATTTTACGATAAAATATTATAGGTTAGGAGGTGTATAGTCAAGGATGAGGGACTCAATACACTCAAGAACCCAAAAATGGTATCAAAGTTTCACGCGGATTATTAGTCCTCAAACCCAAAATGCTTTGAATTCAATAAAGTGAGTGTGGTCTCTACCCAAGTAAAGTGATGAGTGTTCTACACATTTTTTCCGTGTATATTTCACAACTACAAGTCTTTAAAAGGATAAACTGATTTCTTTTAATATATATATATATATATATCGTAGTTTCTAATACATTTAGAAATTATGTTAGTTGATGCTCACTTTCGGGGAGAGATAAATCATTAATACCCTAAATTAAGTTATGAGACATTCCAAAACTACAATAATTCACTTAAAAAAAGTTATCAGTACAACAAATGTGTATTTAGTATTCATTTATTGAAAAATATCATGATTAAACGCATTCTCCAAGCAAGTCATAAGATTTACGGGGAATACAAGATTGCTTGTACTTAAAAATGAACCATAACGAAACTTCTCATCAGGTCCAAAGGGCACCTTAGGTAATGTAATTAATGCTTTGTTCATTAAATTAATAAACTCTTTTTAAAGTGTAATATTCACAGTTGTAGCCATCTACTAATTGCAATTTAAAAACTCAATTAAAATCTATTTTAGACTGCGACTGCTAATTCATGTTGGATTGATGAAATAACATCGTTTTGTTTCAATACAACTGTCAACTCACATGTTGTACACGTAACCTTATGCTATGAATAATATATCCCAATGCCCCCCTTAAAAATACACTAATTATTTCATAATTGCCAACAACAGTATTGCAACTCTCTGGCATGTCAAATTCTTTTGTCTACTCGTACTTGAGCAAATAACATGGTTTCTTTTAAATAATGATCAAAATAAAAGATATGTTTTTTTTAAACTAATAAAATATATGTTACTTCTATTTAGTTGAAATAAAGAATATTCATACTCTAATATAGAAAAATGGTGTAGATGTTCAAGTGGATATAGACGAAGTTAATATAATTTTGAACTTCATTTTAAATGTTTTTTTTATGATCACTTATTCACATCTTTCATCCACAAGTAGCTAATGAGAAATTAAACGATTCTAAAATTAAAATCAATAGGCATTGAATATGAAATATGGTATCATAGTTTATTATATCAAAGGGATATTTGATCAATCCAATAAAATTAAATTTGATATTTGAAAATTGAAGAGGATAGATCACTCATCACCAATTATCTTTAAGATAAAACTCAATATTAATGTTATCTAATAAAATGAAGAGTAATTCATTTATTTTATAAATACTGAGAGACTTCTATAATGAGGTCTATTTGAGTTCTTCATCCTTCCCAATCATCATTTTTGTTAGATTATCCATTTTGAGTCATATGAATTCCAATATCATATTAGTATTTAAATTCAAAATCAATATTAACAAGAATGAAATAGTTCATCTATTTAAGAATAAAAAAAAATCAGATCCTCACTTTTTCAATATGAAAACTTCAAGTTCATCCGTGGAATGTTCCATCTTCCCTCCTCCATAACATTATATATATTAAGACGAAAAAAAAGAAAGAAATTAGAATAGACATATAAAATAAACTACCATTTATTCCATAATTAATTATTGTTATAATTATTTGATCTCTAAAAAAAGGCTTGAACAAGAACAAGTAGCTAGGTCATGTATTACAGGTTAGAGAAAACGAGAAAAAAAAAACCCACTTATAGATCCTAATTTCCTAAATAATTATAAGACGAAGAAAAAAAAGGTAAAAAAAAAAAAAATTAGGTGGGCACCATAAAAGTGGAAGCAGATCTCTTGATCCCAGGGTTGGTGAAAAAGCAAACACAAAGCGCGGCTTTAAAATTCAATCCTCCGATTGGAAACCCAAAAACCAGACAAGGGCATTGTTATTGGGTTAAAAAAGAAGCGAACCAAAAACCAGACCGGATTGAAGTGGATATAACAGCCGCAGTTGGGTCGCTCATTGAACCGAGCCGGGAAAAAAGAAAAAGAGGCGTAGACCGGGCGGTCGAAGGAGGATCAGTCGTCCCCCTGGATGTACCAGCAAAGAAGCATGGTGGCGCAGCGGCGGAGTATGTAAATACGCGCACGCTGCTCCTTCACCAACGACACGCACCGCCGTGAAAATCCATTTCGCCGCCCTTTTCTTGTTCTCTTCACAGATTCCATTTTTTATTTTTAAACAATAAAAATAAAAAAATCTTTCTTGCTTAATTTAATAATGTAATATTGCCTCTCAATTTCCAAGCTGCCAAAGCAGTTGGCTATGCACCACTCTGAGATACAATCTGCATCTTCTTCACGTATTTATAGCCAAACGGAGCGCCCTAAATATAATAATATCAATTCACTTTAATTTCAACTTTATGATATATTCAATATTTTCTAATTATTTCATTAATGAATCTATCAGACATAAACAATTTGAATCCTATATAAAGTCAACATTTTTGTTTTGTGCTCAGCTATTTATTTATTTTTTTGATCGTGAGTTTTTATGTCAATTTGTAAGCATTAATTTCATGGAAATATCAACCAACCCTTAAATATATTTTTTTTGAAGCAAAAACCCTCTAATATTTATTTGTTTAGAAAATTCATAAAAAAGGACTGGTTTGATCACTTCGTTTTAACTTTTTGTTTTTAAAAACTAAACAACAATTATTCCTAACTTTTTTTTTTAATTTGATATTTATATTTTGATTTTTGAAATTTGATTCGGATTCAATATTTTACTTATATAAGAAAGATGAATTTTTTTTGAAGCAAATTTGAGTGAAAATAAATTTATGTATAAAAAACAATAAATAAAAGATCAAATTATTACCGAATAGGATCTTAATTTTTAAGTAGGTGATCAATATAGATCAAAACTAAAATCTCTTAATTATCAAAACCTAACTCATATTTGTTATTAGTCGATTTTTTTTTTAATTTTAATTATAGGGATCTTAAAGTATTGAAATTGTTTACGAGGGTGCGTGAATCTCAATTAAAAGGAATTTAGGGGCATGAGGGGAATTGGGAATAGGAATTGAGAATTTCAAAGGGGGGAGAAGGGGGTGAACGTGGGGGAAAAAGAGTGAGTTTTACGTTTAAGTAAATAAATAAATAAAGGGTTTGATTAATTGAAGGAGTGGGAAAGGTAAAGCATGAAAAGAGGGGGAGTGTATGAATAAGGACGAAGCATCGTAGATTTGGTGTCATTGGAAAACCCCAATCCAAACACTGACTTCAATTCTCAGGAGAGACGTCGGTTTTGTTGGATTTTACCTTCGACTTTCCCCTTTATATCATTTCTTTTTCCTTCTTTTAATGCATCCTTTAATTTCCATATTTTAGGCTCTTTCATAACCATCTTGTTTTTCATTTTTTGTTTATGAAATTTAAGCCTACAACAAATGTTTTACTACACGTTTTTCCTTATTTTGATATCTACATCTTACTTATATTTTAATAAACAAAACAAAAATTTAGAAACAAAAAAAATTAGCTTCCAAAAGTTTGTTTTTGTTTTTAAAATTTGGTTAGTATTCATCAAATTTCTTAAAGAAATGTGGATACATTATAGAAAAGATGAAGCACATGATTGGTAAAAAAATTTAGTAGAAATAAGGTTAAATTTCATAAACTAAAAAAAAAACTAAATGGTTATCGAACGTGACCTAACTTTTTTCTCCCAACTGTATCTCCATCCTTCTGATTCTCTTTTGTTTATTCATTGCTTAAAATATCATTTTAGTCTCAATTCTATGTTTTGAATTTGTTCTTAGTTCTTGTAACAAAAAAAAGAAGCTCAACAGATATCATTTTAAAGAGTGTATGGAATACCTTACAAATCTCTAAATACAAAGACAATCATGATATTTAATTACTTTATTCATGTTTGTTGAGAGAAAATGGAAACGTCTTATAGGCTTTAATAAGACCATAGGTTAATTGTTTTATTACCCATTTGTTTTGACATAAAATTTCACATGTTATTAATGCAATACCATAAGTCCATCAAACCTAGCTAAAATGGGTATTTCATCTCTTAAGAATAAATAAGATTCGATTCTAAAAGTGATAAATCTACAAATATTATTTTGAAGGATATGTTTGGACTAATTTATATGGAAAAAGATAAAATGGATAAGATTTTATATATTATCTAACAGTGTCATGTTATTACTGCTTTTATCAATTAACTATTTCATTTTCCAATGAAGCTATATAGCTAGATTAATCTAGTCTTTCAAGGAGATACCACTTGATATTAGTATAGATATAGATGAATATCTTTTATAGGGTGGTGGTCATGGAGAGACTTCGAATGCATTTTACAATGTCATCTAATGATGGAGACTTTAAATTACAACAAACCATTAAAAGTGAGTATTGTTCCAATGTCAAAGATAAAAATATTTAAATTTGAAATTTATAGACCATATACAAACAAAACATAATCTCAATTGATTAACTAAGGGATAAATCTGAGTGTATGATCAGGAAGGACAAATATCTCTATTAATATGAAGTATTTTGCGTGAAACAAAAAACAAAGTTATAAGAGTTTATACTCAAATTGGACTAATGTAGCGATCCCTCTCGAGAGTGAAGTTTTCATTCAGTATTAGAATGATACTCTTGACTTAGAGACATGTATGTAGAATCCTTGAGTTGAAAGAAAGAATCTGTGAATTTAAATTTAAAATGTAATGGATGCTCCAATAAAAGTGTTTATGAATATGCTCGTAGTTGAGTGGAGTACAGTGCTTATGAAACAAATGCTCCAATGAAAAGTAAATACATATGAAAGTACAAACAACTTGAGAATCTCATATTGATAGGTTGAGGATATCTCCAAGTGTTTAAAAGATAGATGAACTACTCCTCTCATACAGATATTCTCTAACACTATTTCACATTAATATGAGTTCTTTTGCTGAAAGTAAACAACATCATACGGATATGGAGATCCCTTTCGAGGAATGATATTTGGATATATATTATATCTTAGTTTATGGGTTGTTTATATAAAAAAAGATATTTTTTTTAAATTGACCGATATTGATCTTTAGTCTTGATTCACATAATATTCCGTTGGATAAATTTTAGAATTATAGATTTGGAATGGATTACACAACATTTTACTTGGATGGTATGAGTTTGGTTTATACAAGATATTATCTTAGCACATCATTCAAAAGCAAGAACTGAATCTTTTTTCACGTGCTTTTGATCAATTCCAATAAAAATAGGCAAGGTAACGACCCAATGTGATCAACCAAATCCCTCTTGTATAAGTATAAAATAAAGGGTTAATTAAAAATTAGCTAAAACTAGAGTTGATGGTGGGATTTGGCAATCAGAATCGATATCTCGTAGAATATATAACAGAAATAGGGCTTAGCTGGTCAAAACAAACCGCAGACAACCTCAATCTCATTTGGATAATGTTGCTTGCTTCACTTCACTTGGGCGGTTAATAATAATAATAATAAATAGTTTAAATACTATTTTACTTTCCCTAAAAAAAAACTATTTTACTTAGATCATGTTCTATGAATTTTGAGAATATTTTTTATGCTCCATAAATATAATGGGTTGAGGGCACGTTAACTTGCTTGATTTATTGTATTCTAATTCATCCTTATAAGTTGGATCTATTTATCTCTCCTCTTATTTGGAAGTAATACTACTTAGATGTAGGATTTATAATTTTTCGTTTATACATATTTGAACTAAAACAAAAAGAAAAAAAAAACTTTTATAACTAGCTTCAATTTGGTTGTGAAATGTCCAAAATTAAAATAAATAGTTTTTAGAGGCTTTGATGGTCAGGGAAGGACTCAAACATATTATTGAGTTGAATATAAAATGATTACCCCTATTTTTGTGGAGTCTAATGCTTATGAAATTATTGAGTCTGACTATTGATGGCCTCTTTGATAATACATACTTCAACAATGTATTGGTTGATATTGGTATATATATATATATATATATATATATATTATATTTTTTTTTAGGACTTGTAATATGATTAATTATGAGTTGGTCAAGTAGGATAGTGAACCTTTTTTTTTTGTTGGAACGTTTTTTTCCTTTTTTATGGAGAAGAATTTTGGTTTTTGGAGGGAAATTCTCCTCTATAGAGAATGATTGTATTAGTTTGGTTATTGTTAGATAGTGTATGACATTTTTCTAAAAAAAAACTAACCCTAAAATCTGAGCATAATATTCATTAAAAAACAATTAAAAAAAATGATATTATGGACCGAACCCAACATTTTAAACTCAAGCCTGGCCCAAAGGCCTTGGCCTTTTCCTTCATGTTTCGATGGCGCCATTACGAGGGGTCGAAGAGAGTTTGAGAGGCGATGACTGGAGAATGGTTCTTCTATCCTGCACGGAGCGAAATCGGAGTTCAGACATAGTAATCGGAATTGCGCTGATAGAAGAACGCATGGATTCTCCCTAACGCTTTGCAACATTACGCCTTTTTGCCGTCGATCTTCTCGCGAGAGGTATTGTATTGAAACTTCATCACCGTTTGATTCTAGTGTTCCTGATTTAGTTCATATTGATTTTGAATCTAGATTGTGAGACTTCTATATTCCGATTTCCGATCTTGAAATTCTTATGAGTTTGAAATTCTTAGGTTGCTAACATTACCTAATCGCGCTACTAAATCGTTTCTCTAATTCACATATTTTGGTGAAAATACATTTGAACTGTTTTCTTGATTCAAGAACAGAATAGGTATGTTTTGATGTCTGAGATCACGATCTGTAAGAGGAATGTACTCATGTATAATAGATTCTAAAATCTTCACGAAGGTACTTTTTCCTCGCTTTCATCTAAAACAAATCACATTTTGCCTTCGTTTGGTCGATAATGATCTAGACAAAGTAATCTTGTCACTGCTTATCAGAAAATCTAACCATTAGTTAGTATATTTGGAAGATGAATATCTAGCGGTTAAATTTCGCTCAATGCTGGTGATGGTCTAGTAAGTGCGGTTGCTTTCAAGTTAGAACACCTTTTTAGCGTTGCACTGTCAAGCTATTGATGATCTATTTGTTAATTTTAGTTAGTATATTTGTTCTTGTTGGCCCAAACAGAATAGGTTCCTAAAACATTGTCAAAAGATCGTGGCCAGCAGAATAGCTCAAGCTGGCTTTACTAGATTGAGGATTATTTTTCTAGAAACATTGAAAAGTTGTATGTTCTGAAATATATTTACATATTTTTTGCGAAATTTATCTGGAAATTTCTCATATTGATTTTATTTAAATCATTTTCCAGAAACTCAAAGGCTGCCTATTTTTATTTCATTGTTTCAGCTTTCTAAGTGATGTTTAGGATTTTAAACGTCAAAGAGGCATTTGATTTACCGATTTTAGGCTATGATTTATATTTTTAGTTGAATTGTAAGTAGGCGAGATTGCTTGGTTTGCTAACAAATTCTATATGCGTATTAGTTTCTAAAGTTCATCTTGAATGGATAACATACAAGCTCATACTTCTTGAATCTGTTTAGAAACACTAACTAGTATGTTTTTGTTTGCTGGATGGTTAACTAATCAAAGTCCAGGCAACCAACTAAGTTAGAAAATTAGTTAAAAACTAATTAACTAATGGTACATGTCCTATTTTTTAATTGTTTTGCTATGAAATGATTTAAATTTAAATAGGAAAGTTGTGATTTGAGACAAGATTCATTCGAATGAAATATTTCTAATTTTGATAATTAGGAATTTTACATAAGGGGTAAAAAAAATGGAATCAAAGAAGGTTTTGACCCCCATATTGAATAGTTGCTTCGAACTTAGGTTGTTTTCTTCCCAAAATATATCTTTCTTTAACTTGATGTGTGCTTTCTCGGCTACCTCTCCCACTTGATTTATCTCTCTCGAGCTCTCTTATGGACACTGAGAGAGGTTTAGCACATTAGTTTGATAGGAACTAATATGTTAATGAATTAGGTTATGTGATGTTAAGTACAACGACCATGTATTTATTTACACGTTGGTATGAATTGTTCTTTTTTTTGTTTACATAAATGTTCATGGTTTTGGTTTCATATAGAGGTTATTAACCTTATATACACATGATCTTTTCCTTCTTTAGCAAATCTAAAACTTTGTTTCTATTTTCAACCAAGTTAAAAACATATGTTAGGTGCGTAGATTTCTTGGAGGAGTTAGAATTACAAAAGAAAATGGAATGTGTTGATTTTCAAAGCATTTGTATTGGACAAATGTATAATAGTATGTAGCATAGCTTTTATATGGTTTAAGTATTAGTTGAGTCTGAAGAGGCTTCCTCCGCATTTTATCCAACAACATTTGACACTTCTGCTCCAATTAATCTCAAACTCCCACCTAGTGATCATCATAAATCATTTGACGAAGACTTGCTTTGCAAAATTGGCCGTTCACAAGAAGGCTAGTGCAGCTCCTATTAGTGTAAAGTTATATTCAATAGTAGACCTGCAAATGGCTACAGGCAGCTTTAATACTGATAATCTTCTTGGTGATGGATCGTTTGGACATGTTTATCGGGCTGAGTTTGATGACGGGAAGGTTACTCCCTATACCCTAACTCAATTCTTCATATCAAACTAAATGGGAAATATATAACATCAAATGATAAATCATGTGGATACTCATTCCACGTCTGAAATTATGTCTGAATTTTGTTTCCTTCAAACTGCTTCTGGTGCTCTGAAAACTCATCTATTAGTTTTACTGATGTTTTGCAATTGCAGATTCTCGCCTTGAAAAAAAAAATATTCATCTTACCTAAGGAATTCTCTGAAGATATCACTGGCATCGTTTTAAGAGTCTACCAGTTATACCATGCCAAAATAACTGAGCTCGTGGGTTGAGATTGCTCAGAGCATGGGCAGCATTTGCTTGTACCTTAAAAATGGCTTGCTTTATGAGTTCTTGCATCTATATGATGAATTCAACAAGCCACGGATATGGAACAGCACGTGTATTAGAGTACGTTGGCTCTGAACTCTGTTAATTGACTCTTGAATTATACTAGTTTGCGGATATTAATGGTGCTTGCAACAGATATTACATAATTTGATCTTTCTAATTTGAATTCTATTAACCAGGCAAGTTCTAGATTCCAGATGAGTGTAACTATAGGGTTTGAGCATGAACAGAAATATAGGTCAAGTGGGAATGTAATTTAACAATGTTTTAATTGTTAGATAAAATTGTGGTACTTATACAGGAACTTTTCAGGTATCTTCATGAAGTTTGCTTCATCAATTGTTCATAGAAACGTCAATTTTGCTAACATATTGCTGGATGTCAAGCTCAGCCCTCACCTTTCCCATTTATGTACTTCAAAGCTTTGTACCAAAGCAGATCAGGTCAATCTCGAACTTAACTAATCTTTCTTATACCACAACTCATGTTGCTATACTTAATCTACCACTACATGCTAGTCTACCTTTATAAAAATTCATATACGCATTTATGTGATATCTGCCTTTTTCTTTCTTACTTTATGCACACTAATGGTATAGCTTTCAGTCTACTGATACAACTTCTGGTTTTGTGCCAAGTAAAAGCAAAAATGTTTGCAACCTCATGGGTCCCTATCCCCCAATCTCAACTGTTGAACTGAATTTTTAAAAAAAAGAAAAAGAAAAAAAAAGTGTTTAATATGATTTTCAATGTCCGACAAGAATAGATTATCTGATCAAGCAATTTAATTGCCAAAGGTAAGCTATGGTAGTAAGAAAAGTTAATGAGAAAAATATTTTGGTCCTTGAACTATCAAAGTCCAATTTTAATCTTTGAATTTTGAAGTTTGTTCCATTTTAATTTCCAAATTTTCATAAGTCTAGTTCTTGTCCTTGTACTTTAAAAAAGTTTCAAATTAGTCCGTACCATGTATTCGAAGTTAATATTAATCTAAATTTCAAGTTTATTGAGAAAGATATAATTTTTTTAGAAAAAAAAAATTGAATAACCAATCTAAAGTTTCTTTTTAGATGTTCAAATATCGAAAACATCAAAATTTAGGGATTAAAATTAAATTTTAGAAAGTTCCAAGATTGAATGGAATAAATCTCAAACTTCAAAAATTAAATTTGATTTTTTTTTTTTATAGTTTAGAGACCAAAATAGACCAAAATTTGACGTCTGTTTTTCATAATTCCATTAAGATATTGTTGTCCTAAGTTGAAGGCCGAGAGCAATCTTTGGTTAGATGGGCTACACCTCAGCTTCATGACATCGTTGCTTAGACCCAGGGCTTTATCCAGTTAAGTCTCTCTCCCGATTTGTCCAGGTATAATATAATATAATATATTTCGCTCCAAACTTGTGGATGATCAATAATGGCTCTTTGTCTATTTTTTAACAGACTGAACCTAATTCTTACCTCATGTGATTTAAGATTGGTTTCTTAGGCCCATTTGATAACCATTTTGTTTTTTGTTTTTTTGTTTATGAAATTTAAGCCTACAATCACTATCTTACTATATCTTTTTCCTTATTTTGATATCTACATTTTACTTATATTTTAATAAATAAAACTAAAATTTGGAAACAAAAAGAAGTAGCTTCCAAATGTTTGTCTTTGTTTTTGAAATTTTGGTAGTATTTACTACTTTCTTAAGGAAATATGGATACATTGTAGGAAAGATGAAGCATATGGTAGGAAATTTGAGTAGAAATAAGCTTCAATTTCATAAACCAAAAACAAAAAACTAAATGGTTATCAAACAGAACCATATTAATTTGTTTCAATTTGTTTCAATTTTGGCTCTAGTATGAAGAAAGAAAAATAAAATTAAAATTAATCCTCGTTATAAATTTGAAGTTTACTTTAATCTGAATAGATTTAAATAAATTTGAAAAACCATATTAATTTGTTTCAATTTGTTTCAATTTTGGCTCTAGTATGAAGAAAGAAAAATAAAATTAAAATTAATCCTCGTTATAAATTTGAAGTTTACTTTAATCTGAATAGATTTAAATAAATTTGAAAAAGTTCATGCTTGATAGTTCTAGTATTTTATAGAACACTTAAAATATGTGTTATAATACCTCCGATTCATTTTCAACTAATATTGGTGGTGTATACTTATTATTGCCTTTTTCTTAACTAAGAAGTTTAAAACATTTGATTCATTTTCAACTAAGAAGTTTAAACTTACGCTTCCTCATGCCATTGTCTTCGTTTTTGTCGTATTTGGCCGTCGTTAGAAATTTTTCAACGTTTCAATAAGTTTTGGGATTTCCTCAGCACGTTTAATTAAAAATCTTTTTTAGGAAAATACTTCGTAAAAAGAAGGATACTAATAAGAATAAAATTTAGGGTTGTTTACATGTTTAGACTAAATAAGAAAAATATTTACAAAAGTGTTTAGATTATAAAAATTTGGCCAAAGTATTGTGTCGCTAAAAATCAAGAAATTCACTTTAATATAAAATGACTAAATTATCCTTTATTTTAAGGATTTCTTCTACCTTTAATTAAATGAAAAATTAAAAATTAAAAAAATCCTAAGATCACGCTTTTTCTACTCATTCATCTGATTGAGCTTAATCTCTAAAATCATCTTTAAATTTTTTTTTTTATTCTTCTCCAATCCTCATGTACTTTTCAAGTTTTTTTTTAAGAGAATCGTACTTGATGAGTTTAATTATAAATGTATGCAATTTTTTTTTTAAATAAATGTACGTAAATTTTAAAATTATTCATAATTATTAATACGTTTTAATATTATATTATAAATATTCATTAATATTAATAATATTATGTTATAAATTATCATTAATACTAAAACTATTCATTAATTTTGTATTATAAATTTTAACTAATAATAGTATTAATCATTAATATTGTATTATAAAAATTCATTGATACTAGTATGAATGATTAATACTGTATTATAAATCTCATTAATACTAATATTAATTATTAATACTATATTATAAATACTCATTAATATTAGTATTAGTCATTAATATTGTATAACTACTCATTAATACTAGTATTAATCCTTAATATTGTATTATAAGTACTCATTAATACTGTATAATCATGAAAATTGTATTATAAATATTCATTAATACTAATATTAACTATTATTATTTCTCTAATAAATATGGATTTAGAAAATAATAGTGATTATGGTTAATTTTTTTTTAAATAGAAAATATAACTATTGTATATCAATAAGAATAATGTATTAATGAATATTTCTAATAGATAAATAATATCGTGCATATTAATAAAAATACAAGATTAATAGATATTAAATTATTTAGTCAATAAAATTACATTAGATGTAACATAATATAATAGTTAATTAAAATCTTTAATTTTTAAAAGTTGGTGTCCATAGAAATTTCAGTGGAGTAGCTCATCATGATTTGGAAAAAAGAAAGAGAAATATTTATATCATGCCTACTAATGATGTATAAAATAATATCCACCCGTGTGATTTTAAATTCAAAAGATAAAAGAAACAAATTAAACAAAGAGACATTGCGGTAGATAGTCTACTCTTTACAAATATTTACAAATCTAGGCAAATTCTATAATAATTAAAATCTTATTTTATAATTAATTAAAATATAGATTTTCTTTTCTCCATTTTACCCTTGTAGAGGACGAACAAAAAGCGGAAACAAAAGCTCTCCCTGGTGTACCCAAAGCTTACTATTTGATTTTCATTTTTCATTTTTTGCATCAGTACCATTTGATTTGATTGTAGCTTTTTTTTTTACAATTTTTTTTTAAAAATAGGTTTGATTGCAACATTTTTTTTTTTGTAATATTTTGATTTCTAATTAGGCTCTAGTTTTTTTTCATTGATGAAAAATATAAAAAAAATAATTAATTATTTTATCTTTACTACGTTGAAATTAGAAAGTAAAATTATTTTTTACTATTATATAGTTAATTGAGTTTACTTTTATCTTTTATAAATATATTTTTTAGTTATATGAATAATATGTTCTTATAATATGGTATTAATAATATAAAATATTGTATTATTGAGTATTTATAATATTATTAATGACTATATATGCAAATACAATATTAAGATAATTCTTAAAAATTTATATATGTTCGATCTTAAATCGATAAATATTGTATTTATTTTAAATAATACTATTATTAATGTTGTATAAATATGAGTATCTTCGATATCTTTTAATATTAAATTATTAAACTATTTTTAGTAATATATTTTAGTTTCTTAATTTTTTTTAAAAAGAAACTTACGAGATTAGTCAAATTCAAAAAATAATTACAAAAATTATCACTTTTTTAAAAAAATAACAATCATAGTTATATGTATTAATAATAATGTTGTATTAACAATACATAATACTGTAATAATACACAATATTAATAACATATAATACTATATCAATAATATAATACTGAATTGATAAGACATAATCTTGTATTAATAATATAATACTGAATTAATAATATATAATATTGTATTAATAATACAATACTAAATTAATAACACATAAATTGTATTAATATTAATAATGCATATATTGTATTAATAATACATAATACTGTATTACAATTATAATATTGGGTATTAAACCACTATTATTTATCATTAATACTTTTATAATTAATACTTATGACTATGATTGCTTCGAATCCGATACTTATTAATCATTAGATGTACACTAATGCCCCTGAGCAACGACTCTTGTTGGCAATTTTCAAGACATCTTAATTATAAAATACAGTATTAATAAAATATTTTACCTACCTAAGTAAAAAATACAGTATTAATATATCTAGAATTATTAATACATTACAAAACTTACTTCATTGAATAGATACTAAAAAAAATCATATTTATTTATTAGTACATGATAGAAAGATAATACAATACTATTGGGTATAATATATAATATTGTATTAATAATACAATACTAAATTAATAACACATAAATTGTATTAATATTAATAATGCATATATTGTATTAATAATACATAATACTGTATTACAATTATAATATTGGGTATTAAACCACTATTATTTATCATTAATACTTTTATAATTAATACTTATGACTATGATTGCTTCGAATCCGATACTTATTAATCATTAGATGTACACTAATGCCCCTGAGCAACGACTCTTGTTGGCAATTTTCAAGACATCTTAATTATAAAATACAGTATTAATAAAATATTTTACCTACCTAAGTAAAAAATACAGTATTAATATATCTAGAATTATTAATACATTACAAAACTTACTTCATTGAATAGATACTAAAAAAAATCATATTTATTTATTAGTACATGATAGAAAGATTTTAGATTTTTTTTGTCAAAATAAAAAATAACAATCAACGACACAAGAATAAATAGAGTATCTCACATAATTTATTATTATTATTATTAAAAAAAGGTTATTTACCGCATCAGAATTGGGAAATTTTTAAGAATATTTTTCTTTTTTTTTTGTTGGAAATGGAGGTTGAAAATGGCCAATCATTTAAGGATATTTTTCTTTTAAAAAAAAAATTGAGTACTTTTTATATCAATAAATGTTAGTTTATAATGGATGATATTTGTGTAATTTTACAATAAAATTAATTTTCTTAAAAACAGTCGTGAATTTCCATGTTAGAATTAATTTTATGTATTTGGTCTAAAATTGTAAAAGGCCCTTAAACAAAAGTAGATCGTGCCCCATATTACAATTAATGGACTAACAAAGAAAAAAGGAAGTAGGGTCAATTTTTCTTTAAATTTACAGTAGGTTTAGAGAGATCGGCCGACCGACCAACTACAAGTTCGGTAGATCAATTTTTGTTACCTAGTATAAAACATGAATGAGAAGACAGAAAAATAGATATGAATTAGAATAAGTTGTAAAGAAAAGGTAAATTAATTAATCTTTTTGAGGTTAAAAATCTATTTAATTTTTTTACAAGTAATGATTGTTTTAAATTTATTAGTATTATTTATATATATTAAAAAAAAGTAATAATTATTTTTTGCATAAAAATAATGTTAATATTCTCAACAAAATAATAATAACATAGTAAAAAAGTAATAATTATTTTGCTATAAATGTAATAATTATATACACACTGCACAACGTTGAATGTGTTGTCAAGTCTCATGTCTCCTTGTTCATCAATTTACGTACAAACAATTACTTAGGAACAGGTACGATTTTTGGTGCTTTAAATTATATCCGTATTTTTTACCAGACCGACTGACTTTTCAGCCGACGTTGTTGGACAAACAACCATCTATTTGATGCACATTTTAATTTTCTATTTTGCACATAACAAAAGGCAAATACTCGGTAATAATTTTTGGCTTCCTACATCATAAAACAGAAATCGGGCATGTTTGATCATACCATTCTTGAGCGACAGATGTATTCGATAGGAAAAATAAATGTTGAAGTTTTAAATAGACTAAAAAAGGAAGTTAAAAAGGGTTAAAGGACTAATTTCATAATTGTTTCTTAACTAAATAAATAAATATATATATATAAAGAGAAATTTTAAAGGGAATGAAAAAGTGATAAGTGAAATTAGAGAGAAAATGGTGGATTGGAAAGATTGTGCTAGAGAGACGAAGGGTTAGCGTCTAGAAAAAAAAATTACTTTTTAAAACTACTTTTGTACATGTATTTTTCAAGAATGTTGCAATTTCCAAATTTCAAAAATTGATAGGGTTCAAGCGGCAACTTTATTTAAAAACAAAAACAAAATAGTTACTGAATAGAAAATGAAAATGATTGAGAATATGCAAGTGTGATGGGTTAAAATGAGTGACAGAAGGAGATCGGAAGACACGTAAAGTAAGCTCATAAGTACCTTCATTTTTTTTTTTTTTGCCCTAAACATCTAATGTTAGTTCAAATAGTTCAATATTTGAAATCAAATGAACAATAAGATATGATATGATGCAAAGATGAGTTACTAACCAAAATGCAACAGACCAGAATGGACCTGGTCAGCCAACCACATTTGAGTTGCATAAAGAAGAGAACGAGAACGAGAACTTGAATGTTGAAACTGGGATCTCACCGATCATATTCTCTCCTTGTACTTCATAACATTATTCATGTTCAAATCAAAGATCTTGCATATGTCTTTAATTGCAGTTATATCACCAGATTTCTCCATCTGGCTTAGAAATTTGTCGAGTTCCTTTGATGGCTGCAGATCCTAATTTAGTTGTAAAGATTATAAAAAAACCACATTAAACACAATTTAAGTAGAGTGATTGCAGGTGTATGCATAGTCCATTAAGAGAAAAATACAAGGATTGAATTGAAAATTGTCATTTGGTACATCTCTGAAGAAAATAACCAATTGAAGAAAAAAACATATTCAGTCAAATGTAAAATAACAAAGGAAAAAAAAATTCAACGAATTATTTAAACAAGCGACCACCAGAAAATGAGGGTAAGAAAGTTACAGCTCGAAATAACTAGGATGCAAAATGAATTTTCCATTTGGCTACAAAAGACACTTGTGATCAAGTAAAAAGGCGAGTTCGATGGAAAATTATTCACTTACCAAGACATTTAAGAGAACAGGAGGATTTCAAGATCATTTTCAAACTCCAATCAAGAATATAAGTGTGGATCCTTTGTTCTTTTTTAAAGAAAATTAAACAACCATTAAGGGGGGAGTGATTGAATTAATGAAACTCTTAGTCATGGGCATATACTATTTATGCCAGTTGAGCTATGCTATGCTGTTTTTGGTATAAGTGAGTATCTATTAATACATACAAACTTTGTTTTTTGATTAATACATACAAACATTAAAAAAAAAAAAAAAAAAAAAATTAAACTTACCAGGGTTGAACCTGGATACTGTTGAACTTTATTCTCAGTTTTAGTACCATCAGTGGATGAGCTGCTTGAATAAGATCCATTGGAGACCAACTGAAGAAGTATTTCACTTCCCTATATACGTTTGAGAAAAGAAAAGAAGATGTAGGCTCTTAAACAACTATTTAACAACTACAAGAAATTGAAGCCCAACAAAGGAACTAGCAACAAAATCCAAGTACAGAAATACCTGGAGAGCTCGCCAATGTGAATAGGTTCGAAACAAAACCCAAAAGAAAGGAATATTTGGCAGAGGTAAAACCTACGGTAAGACAAACCAGTATAGAGAAGTCAAGAGAAGTCCTATAGCTGTCCTTAATGAATTAAATTGAAATGTAGCAATGCAATGCATGTTGTGTCAAAATCATACAACTCGTGGATAACAAACTATGCAGGAAAAGGAATGGCTGATACTCTAAAATAAACAAAAACATACAGTAAATGCACTTGCTAATGGAAGCAGCGAAACTGAACCATAGAAGTATTTCTTGTGGATAATAGTTCCCCTGGTCATGAAATACAGAAAGTTCACATCAGTAAGATACATAGTCACAACTTTTGTAATAAGTTTAGCATTCTGAAAACACAAAGGAGTCGAGATCATAATAACCATCGATCCATGTCGATACATCACTTCACAAGTTCACAATGAATGATTTGGTGGAGTTTTCATAAAAAATTCGCGCCAAATACTCCCGTTATGAACTTATATTTGATATTCAAATGCATAATTTATCATTTATGCTAGTTTTAGGCTTTAGGTCTCAAAACTTCCTAATGCATGATCTGGTCTAGGCTTTATGAATTCTTTGTGTCAAGCACTCCTAGGACAAAGCTTTATATGTTATTCTCATGCACATAATTTTATTCTAGTTTTTTTCTTTTTGTTGGAAAGAAGAAAAAATAAGCAAAGAGAGTATTGAAAAAAGAAAATGCACCTGAGAGCTATATGCCGTAACCTCCTGCGAACGAGCCGTGGATTCAAGCTGTAATGTCGCAAGAACTCAGTGAAATAACATAACAAATCGTAATAATTCCTTATCGATTTCTCATACTAGTTTTGGAGTCGATTTATATATATATATATATATATATATATATATATATATATATATATATATATATATATAACTATGTTAAGCGTTGAAACAGACATCAGAAATTGGATTTCATGAAGAAAACGAAGAAGCAACAGCAAAACCGTAAAATTGTTATAGCTATGTTCTTAAAAATAAGAAAGTGAAAGAGACGAAACCTCGATGGATATGCTATTTCGAGGCTCGTGACATCTTTAGTTATAGACTTCAAGAAAAACTCAGACGGATGAACTCTAGACAAAAGCTTCAATCCGATCCTACAAGAAGAAAATCACGAGATTAGTGATTAATTTCACTGCAAAAAGTGCCATACACAAATGTAATCGCACTAACAGGATTTTACCCGTGAAGTTTGTTCTTAAACGATCCATCAGGAGCCTTCTCCAGAGCAGACCAAGCTTGATTCATCTGATAAACAGAACGCATTGGCATCGTCGCGTTCAACTCGATCAAAACAAAAGGAAACTGAGCAAGAACACGGAGTACGTACCTTGAAAGAGATGAAATCGGTAACGATTTCGGCATTGCTACCACTGGAACTGCTGGACTGAGTGTCTGATTTGGAGGAAGAGGACGATGATATTTTGGTCCAGAGATCCTTCAAAGTGGAAGGATTCTGAATCGAAGACGAAGAAGAATCTGAAGGTGTAGGTTCGATGGATCTGCTGAAACACCAATTTCTTCCTCTGATTGGAAACACTACCAATCTGGCTCTCATCGCTCCAAAGTTTCAATGCTTCGTTCACATAAACCCTAATTCCTGAGCAAATTGGAAAAAACTCTGAAGAAAATAATGAGAGAACTGAGAACTGAACGAAACCAGACGCGGTGTTGCGAGTAATGCAAGAGGGACCAGTTTGATTATAAACAAAGCTTCAAAATCCTAATTTGCCCTTCCATTTTTGTGTTTTTTTAAGACCCTTCTATTTTACGTTCTTCCCATTTTGACCCCAAAAAAGTTATAAATTCCCTCTTTTTACTTGTTGACTTTTTTGTAACCAGTGCCTTTGGTTTTTCTTTTTCTTTTTTTTTTTAACAATATTCATTCTATAATGTTTGTATTATTATTATTATTTATCTGATATTACTTGATTGATAGAAAATAAAACTGATACTATCGAACTTGTGTGAAAATTGGTACTAAGCTTTTTTTTTCGTTAGTTCAATAAAGTGGAATCTCAAAATAAATAAATAAAATTAATAAGGTGGCAATTTGCTTTTTCATAAAAGAATAAATCTCTAACATAAAAAAAGTTTATTTGCTCGGAATGAATATTTCTTACTCGCGTTTATAAACATATGTCAATTAACTTACGGGGCTTTTGCATGTATAGCAAAATAGGACAAAAAATTTCTATGAATAGCAGAATTTCAAAAGTAATTTGTTTTGTAGCATAAATTTCAAACGGCTCGGTGAAATGACCAAACAACCCACGGCCTTTTTTTTTTATTTGACTAAACAGCTCATGCCTAAACAACCTATTTCATGAACTCCTTCAATCACACACACAAATTCTTTCAATCACCCACTTCCCAAATTCACAAACTGTCGATTACCGGTTGCCGATTTTCCTCTCCTCCGTCGATCTCCGACTGTCACTTCACAATTCTCCTTCTTAGCTCTTTTTCCAGCTTTTTTCTTCTCTCTTTCTCGACATTTTGAGGTACTTCGAGTTCGTTGATCTTCTATTTTGTTCTGATTTTTTGTTTCTCAACTGTGGATTCAGTTTTATGTTGCTTTGAATCGTGTTTTACTTGATTATATCTTTCAATTCAATTAAGTTTTTTGTTTGATTTTCTAATTTATACTTGTTACAACATATTTTTGGCTTAGGTTTAGTGTAATCAAGGTCGTTTAGTTTGATTATGATTTTTTTAATCCCCTTTTTAGGTGATTAGTGTTTCAATCTGGGTTTTGAATGACAGTAAGTGTGTATTTATTGATCGATTCATGTCGTATCTCTGGAAACGATTGTTTTATATTTAGTTTATTGAAATTTTGTTTTTTCTACTAGAATTCGAACTTTTTGGGTGTCGGTGGAAATATTTAGGTTTCATTCATCAACAACTCAAAAATAGATGTATGTCGTAGGCTTAAACCTTATATCACCTAGACATAAAAATTCTATCAAATATGCATAATCCTTCTATCACCTATGCATAAATATTCTATCACTTAGGCATAAACATTCATATCACCTATGCATAAGTCTTTTATCATTTAGGCTTAAACCTTCTATAACTTATGCATTAACCTTCTATCAACAGTTGTGCATAAGTCTTAGATTTGAGCCTTCTAAAAAAAAGTCTTATATTTGAGCATTCCTAAATATAGATGTATGAACCTTCTATCACTTAGGAATAAACTTTCTATCACCTATGCATAAACTTTCTATCACTTAGGAAAAAACCTTCTATCACCTATGCATAAACCTTATATCACCTATGCATAAGTCTTCTATCACTTAGACTTAAACCTTCTATCATCTATGCATAAACTTTCTATCACTCATGCATAAGTCTTCTATCACTTAGACTTAAACCTTCTATCGACTATGCATTAACCTTCTATCACTCATGCATAAGTTTTCTATCGCTTAGACTTAAACCTTCTATCGACTATGCATTAACCTTCTATCAACAGTCGTGCATAAGTCTTATATTTGAGCATTCCTAAAAATAGATGTATATACCTTCTATCACCTAGGCACAAACATTCTATCACATGCATAAACCTTCTATCAATTATGCATAAACGTTTTGTCACTTAGACATAAATCTTCTATCACCTATACATAAACTAACTATCACCTATGGATAAGTCTTCTATCACTTAGATATAAACCTTCTATCACTTATGCATAAACCTTCTATGACTTAGGCAGAAACCTTCTATCACCTATGCATAGACCTTCTATCACCTATGCATAAGGCTTCTATCACCTATGTAGAAATCTTCTATCATCTAGGCATAAACATTCTAGTGTCTTCTTTAAAATAAGTTATATTGGTTTTTAACTTTTTGTGTTATTAAAAAGGGAAAAATAAAAATGAGGTAAGATTGACTTTTTCTTTATTAAATTATTCAACTGATTGAATTCTATATAATGATTGAGTTATCAACTGAAATGAAGTTAAATTTTGTGTGTTCCTCTAATACTTGCAGGTTGTGAAAAAATATAGACCAAAGATTGTTGCTAAAAGTACAAAGAGGCAAACTAGGTCTACTAAGAAAACATTGGAGAATGCATATGCAGAGAGGATGGCCAAAATTCAGAAGCAAAACAAGTAAGGAAACGACAAGAAAGAAGAAATTTAAGCTACAGACTATATAGAGAATAATTCTCCAACGAAGAAGTCTCAAGAGTTGTTATCCAAGTCCCCACCTAGGCAATCACCAAGATTGCATGTGGAAGCTCCATCCTTCAATTTAAAGATTACTCAAATAAATGATTAAAAATCTGTTAGAGATTTGTATAGTTTTGTATTGTATGTAGTTTGAACAATTAGTTCATTTACTTTTTTAACAATTACTTATGTTTTGGTTGTAATTGAACAATTACTTCAAATAGAATGAAATGAAAGCTTTTGTTTTATCAGTTTACTTTTGCTCTATTGTGAAATTGCTTCTTGTATTTGAACATTTGGGTACTGTTTGTTACTAAAGCAGTGAAGGAGAAACAGAGTAGATAGATAGATAGACATCATCAAAATGTCTTGGTTACCTATTTTCAAAACTTATGATGATTTTATTTAGTTATAACCATTATTGCATTTTCTCGTCATTCATTTGGTTTTGAGCTTTGTTGTTGTAAATGACATTGTTTGGGATTCATATCCACTGTAGCCAAATTGTTGTTGTCAATGACTTCCATAATTCATTTCCAACTTTCTGGTTTTCATTGTTTTTTCTTTTCACTTTCATTGTTACTGTCGATGATAATGGGTCATCTTGGAATGCATGGTGAACAAGAACAATATCCATTAGATTTCTACCAGTTTAGTTGATTTTAAGCTTCATACATTTTACTTCCATTATTGATTTCAATGACTCAGTTCCATTGTTGATTTTGCTATGTTATTAGTTTAATTTTGCCAGTTTAGTTGGATTTTCATATCTTATAAATTTTATCCCTAGCAAATGATAGATTCTATCCCTTAGAAGCCGATAGATACTATCACTAGCAAATGATACATTCTATCACTAAGAAGCTGATAGATTCTATCACTAGCATATGATACAGTCTATCACTAAAAGGCTAATAGATTCTTTCACTAAGAAGCCGATAGATTCTATCACTAGGTAGCTGATAGAATTTTCAGTGAAATCATTCAACTCTACAAAATAACAGAGATTAAGTTGCGAACAAATTTTCGGTGTTATCACCCAAATTGGCTATGAATTCCGGTGAAATTGGCTATGAATTTTTTGTGCAAAATTACAGAGATGAAGTTGCAAAAGAATTCGTGGTGAATTGCGAAAGATTTTGTTAGGGCGTGGATTGTTCTCCAAGGGTTTAGGGCGTCAGGAGCTTGCCAAAGCAATAAAGGGAAAGAAATTTCTGACTTGATTTCTCATTTCATGGATGAAGTTCTTGTCGAGGATGATGTTGTCGAGAAAAATTTTGACAGCAAGCGGGAAGGAAGCCAAGCTATTGTTTAAGTTCGTTCAAGATGGAACCACGAGCTTTGCAAAAGATTTTTCGGTGGATTGCGAAAGAATTTCGGTGAAATTGATAGAAGCAGAAGTCGAATTTGAAAGAAATTAGCTCGTTCTGATGAAGAGAAGCGATGTCGTTGAAAAGAAGACGGAAAATGGAAAAATTGGAAAGTAAAAAGTAGCTCCCCAAAATCTGCTACAAATTAATTATTTTGAAAATTTTGCTACAAATGTAATACACCAACCAAAATCTGCTGCCTGGAATAAATTCCCTTAACTTATCGATCATTTAAAAAGTTATTATTATTAGATTTAAGTTGATGTTGATCAGCTACTAGACAGATAAACATATATTAAGTTTTTTTTTTTGCTAAATAACATTTTAACAGTTTAATAATAATAATAATGAAACATTCTTTTTCGTTTTTGCTAAATAACATTCTTATTATGAGTGGACATGGGTTGGGTTGGATTGGGTTGAAGAAAGTTTTCAACTCAACCCTTATATTTTCTGTTGGATTGGGTTGGGTTGGTTATCGGGTTCGTCATTAAATTGAAAATATAAATATGATTTTATCAAATTAGTCATACCCTATACATAAACAAAATATGTCTAATTATTATCGTATCAAGTTAATGAAATGAATATAAATATTAAATATTCAAAATATTTAACAAAAGTCACCCACTATTACCCCTACGATCATGATTCATATAGAAGATTTCAACTATATAACATAAAGCAAATAGATCATTAAAACAACAAAAATAGACGACATAATTCAACTCCCTTAAAACAAATAAATAATTAAAAACAACAAAAATAAACTGGTCTGTCCTACACTGTGGGTTTAAAGCGTTATCCAACGGCCTCGAATAAGGATCTCTCAAGAAAACATGTCTTGAAACTCTTAGCCTCAACAGTTGGCTGCAGGGACAATATTTTTATCATGATACATAAATTATAAAAACTTAAAAAAAAATATTGGAGAATAAGAAATCTAACAGTAATAATTAAATACAATAAATATACATATACATATACATATAATCTAAATAATTAAATAGCATAATAATTATGTTTATGTGAAAAAAAATTAAATAAATAATAAATTCGAGTTAATCGGGTTAATTTTAGGTCAACCTTTGATCCAACTCAACTCATGAAAAATTCTTTAACTTTGAACTCACACAACCCAAATATATATTTAACCCAACCCGTCAAATTGGATTGGTTGGTTCGGATTACTTGCGTTAAGAATGGATAAAAACATTTTATTTGAGATGGTCTAATTATAACATTAATTTTATTTTAGAAAAAGTTGGAAGTTAAACATTTTTAGTGCCTCTAATTAAATAACAATATCCACTATTTGTTTTGAATTGAGAATACAATGTTTTAACTTGTTCCCTAAACCCATTATTTTTTAGGATGGGTTATTAATCCGATTATTGAAATTGGTGAAAATAGTTTAGTTTTTAGGATCTATTTGTTATTCGAGATCCTTCTTATTAATTGGAATCAAAAGAATTAATAGATCTCTTCTGCATAAAATGAGAATGGGCTAGGGTTATGAAACTTATAATCTGTAATCACATGATCAAGTCGATTCCATGATTATAATTTCATTCCATATCAGGCCAGATTAGAATAAGGCTTGGTTATATACATTCTAATTAAGAAAAGGGCCATCCGAGCGTATTTAAATAGATATTATGTTTCTATATGGATCCCTACTTCCATATGTAACGGCCCAGATTTCCGTTCCGGTATCCCAGGTACGATCGGTTCAGTATTCGGTTGTTTGGTCGGGCCGTTAGGGTTGTTTTAACCCTGAAGGGCATTTTGGTCATTTTGCTCTTAGGGCTGGCCTTATGGAATCTTAGGGTTCCAGGGTTGTTTCTGTCTTTTGCTTAGATTCGGTTGCAGGTTCCTGGGAAATTTGATGTTGTTAGGGTTTTTGGAGGTGTTCTGGTTAAATGTAAAATTAAGGAATTAAAAGTGCTTCTTGTGGGATTCGAACCTTTGACCTGAAGGGGGTTTGGAGGCTTGGATTAAATGAGTTTTAATCCAGGGAAATTCTTGCTTCAGCTGGGACTTAAAGGGGGAAAGCCTAGGGAAGGGAAATCACCAAACCTCACCTTCATCTTGCCATAAACCCTAAACCCTAAACCAAAAAAAAAAAAAATTGTATTTTGGTCTCCTCATCTTGCCGCATGCAACCTCACCTTCTCCTTCCCGATTCTCCATCTTCCATCTTCATCTTGCCGTTTCTTCAAGAGCCGAGACCAAGGATCCCAAGAGGTAAGTCTTCTTCTTCTTCTTTCCTAGCCGAAAACCTTTCTCTTTATTGCTTGGACAAGCCCTAACCGAGCCAAGATGTTCTTTTTGTTGGCTATTTGACCCTATCTCAAATTAATTAATTTTAATTAATCAATTAATTAATATTTTGATGATAACAAACCTGATCTCATTTACTAATAATTTTGTTGTTTTAAGATGTAAACAGTGTAGTACTCGAAACAAGGATTCTAACGCAATTTGAATTACTCAAATCGGAGTTGAAACGAAGAAGTTATTGTCAAAACAAGTTTGAACGAGAAAATCCTGAGACGGTGACGTGGCAGTTGAGTGTACATCGTGAACCATTTAGAAGTTGACATATGGAATTTTGGATGAGTGAAAAATGGTGGCTTTTAGTTGTTTTGAAAATAAAATTAAAACAAAAAAAATTTATATATATTTATATATATTCCAACGGTAAAAACAAAATCAGAAACGGTCAGTGACCGTTCTGAGTTTTAAATATATATATATATATATAATAATAATAGTATATTATTTTGTATATATATTATTTATTTATTTAACTTTTAACTTTTTTAACTATTTACCTTTTATCTTTTAACTTTTCACCTTTTATCTTTTTACTTTTTATTTCTTTTAACTTCTAATCTCCACCATTCATTTTATATTTTATATATCCAATGGCTAAAATTAAATTTTGTCTTTTACCCCATTTCCCTCTTTTTTTAAACTCAATCTTCTTCTCCAAAATAACAACACAACTTTTATTATTCAATCCTCCAAAAATCAAAAGCTCAATTGTTGCTCTCTCCAAGCTCTCAACTTTTTCTTTTAGATTTTATTCTTGAGAGACATATTGTATTGTGAGGATTTGGTTGTGTGAGATAAATTTTATATATCCACTCTTTTGAGAGAGTTGTAAAGTATGTTCCCAAAAATTCTATACTTTGTAACGGTTCGATCTTGATCCGTAGAAAAGATCGAGTTTGCTCTTGAACTCGTAAAAAGAGCGGTTTACGGTTGGACTCTAATTCGTGGAAAGAGTTAAGCAAAAAAAATTTTGAAAATCCCAAGAGGCGCTTGGGTAGTGGAGTAGGCTTGCCGAACCACTATAAATCAAGGTGTCATTTTCTCTAGCTCTTTCCTATTTACTTTTGAAATAATTTTTAGTATTGTCTTTCATGCTTTAATCTGTATTGCTTTAAATCAAATTGGTTTTACATAATCTTTATCAATCTTGTGTGGTGCATTATTGTTTCTTTTTAAGCACTTGTAAAAACTTTGATATTTAGAATATCTTAAACTTATTTAGGAAAATTTGTGTAAAACCCTATTCACCTCCCCCCCCCCCCTCTAGGGTTGTCATACCGATCCAACACTTTTCCTCTTCTTGTAGTCGAGAGCTTAGTGAGTCTTGGGATTGCCGAGAGCCTTGCTTCTTCTTCTTGTGAGTGTCGATCATCCATTCTTGCTCTTCTTCTTGTGTAGCAGCAAGCCCTAGTGCAAAGACTTGGCCGAGAGGTGTTTTTCGCAAGCCCTAGTTGGAGTTCTTGTTGCCGAACCACATCAAACAAACAGACCTTGCTGCCGCACATTCCCTCAACCATCATCTTGCAGCCGAACCAAGTTGTGTGGTGAGTTCTTCCTCTTGGCCGAGAGCCCAAGCTTGCTGGTTGGGTGTGCCCTAATCATTTTCTTGTTGTTTTGCAAGCTCTAACCGAAGCCGATTGAGTTCCCGCAACAAGCCCTAGCAGTCGTGAGCATCTACCTAGCCGAACATTCCCGAGGTGAGTCTTCCAACCCTAGCTAAGTGCATGGTTTCTTCCAACCTCTAGGCCTCCTTACTTTGATGGGTCAAATTATGGTTATTGGAAAGTTAGAATGATGGTATATTTGAAATCCATTAACTATAAGTTGTGGTTTAATTTTATTAAAGGTCCCAATATTCCCATTAAAAAGGTTAATGATGAAGATGTGCCTAAATTAGAAGATGAATGTGATGAAAATGAATTGAAAAAACTTGCTTTTAATGCTAGAACTATGAACTATTTATATTGTGCCTTAAGTTGTGATGAGTTCAATAGAGTATCTATGTGTTCTTCGGCTAAAGAAATTTGGGATATTCTTGAAGTGACATATGAAGGAACAAGTCAAGTTAAAGAAACAAAAATTAGCATGCTTGTTCATAATTATGAATTTTTCAAGATGAATGAAAATGAATCTAGTACCGAAATGTTTACTAGATTTACTAACATCACAAATTCTTTGAAGGGCCTTGGAAAAGATATAGTACATCCGAAAATGTTAGGAAAATTCTTAGGTGTCTACCAAAGAATTGGGAAGCAAAGGTGACGGCAATACAAGAGGCAAATGATCTCACCAAACTCTCTTTGGAGGAACTTATTGGTTCTCTCATGACACATGAGATTACCATAAAAGAGAATATGGAAGATGAGTCCAAAAAGAAGAAGAGTATTGCTTTAAAGTCTATCACCTTGGAAGTTGACTCTGAATATGAAGATGTTCTTGATGGAGATGATATTCCATATTTTTCACGTAAGTATAAAAACTTCATCAAGAGGAAGAAACAATTCAAAAAGAACTTTTCCAACCAAAGTGAATCAAAAGGAGAAAAGAGCAAGAAGGATGAGGTAATATGTTATGAATGCAAGAAACCGGATCATATAAGAATGGATTATCCACTCCTCAAATCATCCAAGAAATTCAAGAAGAAAGCAATGAAGGCTACTTGGGATGATAGTGATGAAAGTGAAAGTGGAAGTGAAGAAGAAGTAGCAAATTTTTGCTTCATGGCTCATAGTGACAAAGGTGATGAACAAGAAGATGAGGTAACTCTAGAATCTCCTTCTTATGATGAATTATTTGAAACTTTTGAAAACATGCAAAATGACTTAGAAAAGCTTGGTTCAAAATATAATGTGCTTAGAAAGAAATTCAATACTCTTACTAGTGAAAATAAGACTTTACTTGATGAAATTACTTGCTTAAAATTGCATGAGCATGATATTGTGAAAATTGATAAAATAGATGTCTCTTGTGATGAATATGCTTTAGATTGTGATGAGAAAAATATCTTACTTGATAAAGTTAAATTTCTTGAGAAAGATTGTTGTGAAAAAGATAATTTGATTAAGTTGCTCAAAGAAAAGGAATTAAATGTTTTGCATGAACTTGATAGGGCTAATGAGTCTATTAAAAAGTTAACTATAGGTGCCCAAAGATTGGATAAAATAATTGAAGTAGGAAAGTCTTATGGTGATAAAAGAGGTGTAGGTTACATTGATGAAGTTTCTACTCCTTCAACTTCTAAAACTACTTTTGTTAAAGCATCTCCTCTTGTATCTAAGCTTAATATTCCTAAAATTGTGTCCAAACATGATAAATCTAGCTTTGTGTCTATATGTCATTATTGTGGTGTTAAAGGTCATATAAGACCTAAGTGTTTTAAATTAAAATATGCTCATTCTACTTCAAGAAGAAAATTTTCTACAAAAGCAAAGTTTCACAATACTCAAAGAAATTATTTCTCAAAGAAAATTAGAGTACACAATTTTATTATAAGAGATAAATCATTGCATAATGTTGTATGTTTTTCATGTGGCAAGTATGGACATAAATCTTATTCTTGTTACTTGTCAAAATCAAATGTGGTAAATGTGGATGCAAAAGTAAAATGGATTCCAAAGTTTAAAAATGCTAACCTTCTAGGACCCAAACAAGTATGGGTACCAAAGGATCAAACTTGAATATTTGTGTTTGTAGGTTTGTAGGTTTGTTTGAAAGCCTCCAAGAAAAATAAATGGTATTTGGATAGTGGTTGCTCAAGGCACATGACGGGAGACCAATCCAAGTTTATCAATCTTTTAAGAAAGGATGGAGGCTTAGTAACTTTTGGTGACAACAAGAAAGGTAAAATAATCGGTAAGGGTAGTATAGGTAATGCTTCTTCTACTTTGATTGAAAATGTCCTTTTAGTTGATGGTTTGTAGCATGATTTACTTAGTATTAGTCAATTATGTGATAAAGGATTTAGAGTTATGTTTGATAAAAAGAATTGCATAATTGAAAACGCTAGTGATGGAAAACTTTTATTTGTTGGAAATAGAGATGAAAATGTGTACACTATTGATTTGAATGATTGTCCTATTAGTGACAAATGTCTTTCGGCTTTACAAAATGATTCATGGTTATGGCATAGAAGATTAGGACATGATAGTATGCACTTAATTTCAAATATTTCTAAAAGTTCCTTAGTTAGAGGTCTTCCCAATATTAAATTTGAAAAAGATAAAGTTTGTGATGCTTGTCAAATGGGTAAGCAAACTAAGTCATCTTTCAAATCTAAAAATGTGATCTCTACATCTAGACCTCTTCAACTATTACACATGGATTTATTTGGCTCTTCTAGAATTGCTAGTTTTGGAGGGAATTATTATGTTTTTGTGATAATTGATGATTTTTCAAGATATACTTGGGTTTTGATGCTAAAACATAAAGATAATGCTTTGAAAAGTTTTGCTAGTTTTGCAAAAAGAGTTCAAAATAAAAAAGGATTTCTTATTTCTAAAATTAGGAGTGATCATGGAGGAGAATTTGATAACATTGCTTTTGAAAACTTTTGTGAAGAAAATGGTTTTTCTCATAACTTCTTCGCTCCAAGAACTCCTCAACAAATGGTGTAGTTGAAAGGAAAACCGTACTTTACAAGAATATGCTAGATCTATGTTGCATGAGTATAATTTGCCTAAGTATTTTTGGGTGGAAGCCGTTAATACCGCTTGTTATGTTTTAAATAGAGTTTTAATTAGACTTTCTTTAGATAAAACTCCTTACGAGCTTTGGCATGAAAAAGTCCCAAATATTAGGTATTTCAAAGTTTTTGGATGCAAATGTTTTATTTTGAACAACAAAGAAAAACTTCGAAAATTTGATTCTAAAACGGACGTTGGTATTTTTCTTGGTTATTCTTCTTCTAGTAAAGCTTATAGAGTTTTCAATAAGAGAACGTTAGCTATTGCGGAATCTATGCATGTTGTGTTTGATGAATCTTGTAAAAATATTTCTAATGAGTCTATATGTGGTGATGCCTTAGAAGAAAATTTTGGAGATTTATTTGTTAGTGATAAAGGTAAGGAAATTGCTCCATGTAAAGAAGAAATGAGCTTCAACGATAAGAATGAAGAATGTTCTTCATCTATGCCTAAAGAATGGAGGTATGTTCCATCTCATCCCAAACACTTGATTCTTGGTGATCCCGAACAAGGTGTGAAAACTCGTTCTTCTCTTATTTTATTTAATCATCTTTCTTTTGTTTCTCAAATTGAACCAAAAAGTTTTAAAGATGCCGAAAATGATGAATTTTGGATTTTAGCTATGCAAGAAGAGTTAAATCAATTTGAAAGAAACAAAGTTTGGGAATTAGTCCCAAGGCCTTCAAATGTTTCTATTATTGGGACTAAATGGGTGTTTAGAAATAAAATGGATGAAAATGGAAATATAATTAGAAATAAAGCTAGACTTGTAGTTCAAGGTTATTGCCAAGAGGAAGGTATAGATTATGAAGAAACTTTTGCACCCGTTGCTAGATTAGAAGCTATTAGAATGTTACTTGCTTTTGCTTCTTATAAGAATTTTATCTTGTATCAAATGGATGAAAAAAGTGCATTTTTAGATGGTTATATTATGTAGGAAGTTTATGTAGAACAACCTCCCGGGTTTGAAAGTTTTGATTTTCCTAATCATGTTTATAAGTTGAAAAAGGCTCTTTATGGTTTAAAACAAGCTCCAAGAGCTTGGTATGATAGACTTAGCAACTTTCTTCTTAAAAATGACTTTAAAATGGGAAAACTTGATACTACTCTCTTCATTAAGACTAAGGAAAATGATATGCTTTTAGTGCAAATTTATGTAGATGATATTATTTTTTGTTCCACTAATCCTTCTTTGTGTGAATAATTTTCTAAATGTATGCATAGTGAGTTTGAAATGAGTATGATGGGAGAACTTAGCTTCTTTCTTGGACTTCAAATCAAACAACTCAAGAATGGCATCTTCTTAAGTCAAGAGAAATACACAAAGGATTTACTCAAAAGATTCAAGCTCAACGAAGGTAAATTTGCAAAAAACTCCTATGAGCACATCTACCAAACTTGACAAGGATGAAAAAGGTAAATGTGTGGACTTAAAAGCTTATCGAGGTATGATTGGATCTCTTCTTTATTTAACCGCAAGTAGACCCGATATCATGTTTAGTGTATGTCTTTGTGCTAGATTTCAATCTTGTCATAAGGAATCTCATTTGCATGCCGTTAAAAGAATATTTAAATATTTGCTTGGTACTATTGATTTAGGTTTGTGGTATCCTAGAAATGTTGAATTTAATTTATTAGGATATTCCGATGCGGATTTTGTCGGAAGTTTACTTGATCGTAAAAGTACTAGTGGGACTTTTCAATTTCTTGGAAGTTCCTTAGTATCTTGGTTTATCAAAAAGCAAAATTCGGTTGCCTTATCTACTACCGAGGCAAAATATATTGCGGTGGCTAGTTGTTGTGCTCAAATTCTTTGGATGAAACAAACATTATGTGATTTTGGTTTAAAATTTGATAATGTGCCAATATTTTGTGATAATACTAGTTCTATAAATTTGACCAAAAATCCTATACATCATTCAAGAACTAAGCATATTGATATTAGACATTACTTTATTAGAGAGCATGTGCAAAATGGTCATATTATACTTGATTTTGTGAGCTATAATAATCAATTAGCATATATTTTTACCAAGCCTTTGAATGAAGAGAATTTTTGCAAAAATAGGCTCGAGCTTGGTATTATTCGTTGTGATGCCTCTTAAATTTATATTTTGCTTTAAGGCATATTGTTAGGAGGAGCTATTTTTTTAAAAAAAAAAGTATGTAATCATGATCTTAGAGGAAATATTAATATATTTAGGGGGAGCTTTTATATCTTATTTCTTTTGATTACTACAAAGGGGGAGAAGTTCTAGAAAAATGTGTTTGAAATATTTGTAACATATCTTATTACTATTGATTATTAAAGCATTAATTTAGGGGGAGAATTAATGTGAACTTTATGATGATATATTAGAATTTAATTGCTATTGGACACATGTACTCAATTGATTCTTATGGTCTTCAAGTGATTTTTCTTTAGTTGTTTGTCATCATCATAAAGGGGGAGATTCTTGGCTATTTGACCCTATCTCAAATTAATTAATTTTAATTAATTCATTAATTAATATTTTGATGATAACAAACCTGATCTTATTTACTAATAATTTTGATGTTTTAAGATGCCAACATTGTAGTGCTCGAAACAAGGATTCCAACGCAATTTGAATTACTCAAATCGGAGTTGAAACGAAGAAGTTATTGTCAAAACAAGTTTGAACGAGAAAATCAAGAGACGGTGACGTGGCAGTTGAGTGTACATCGTGGGCCATTTAGAAGTTGACATATGGAACTTTGGATGAGTGACAAATGGTGGCTTTTGGTTGTTTTGAAAATAAAATGAAAATAAAAGAAAAAGAAAAAGAAAAAGAAATTTAAAACAAAAAAAAATTATATATATATTTATATATATTCCAACGAAAAAAAAAATCAGAAACGTGAGAGTCCTGAGTTAAAAAAAATATATATATATATATATTATTTATTTAACTTTTAACTTTTAACTTTTTAGCTATTTACCTTTTAACTTTTCACATTTTATCTTTTTACTTTTTATTTCTTTTAACTTCTAATCTCCACCATTTATTTTATATTTTATATATCCAATGACTCAAATTAAATTTTGTCTTTTACCCCATTTCCCTCTTTTTTTAAACTCAATCTTCTTCTCCAAAATAACAACACAACTTTTATTATTCAATCCTCCAAAAATCAAAAGCTCCATTTGTTGCTCTCTCCAAGCTCTCAACTTTTTCTTTTAGATTTTATTCTTGAGAGACATATTGTATTGTGAGGATTTGGTTGTGTGAGATAAATTTTGTATATCCACTCTTTTGAGAGAGTTGTAAAGTGTGTTCCAAAAAATTCTATACTTTGTAACGGTTTGATCTTGATCTGTGGAAAAGATCGAGTTTGCCCTTGAACTCGTAAAAGGAGCGGTTTACGATTAGACTCTAATCCGTGGAAAGAGTTAAGCAAAAAGGTTTTTGAAAATCCCAAGAGGCGCTTGGGTAGTGGAGTAGGCTTGCTGAACCACTATAAATCACGGTGTCATCTTCTCTAACTCTTTCCTATTAACTTTTGAAATAATTTTTAGTATTGTCTTTCATGCTTTAATCTATATTGCTTTAAATCAAATTGGTTTTACATAATCTTTATCAATCTTGTGTGGTGCATTATTGTTTCTTTTTAATCACTTGTAAAAAGTTTGATATTTAGAATATCTTAAGCTTATTTAGGAAAATTTGTGTAAAACCCTATTCACCCCCCCCCTCTAGGGTTGTCATACCGATCCAACACTTTCCTCTTCTTGTAGTCGAGAGCTTAGTGAGTCTTGGGATTGCCGAGAGCCTTGCTTCTTCTTCTTGTGAGTGTCGATCATCCATTTTTGCTCTTCTTCTTGTGTAGCAGCAAGCCCTAGTGCAAGGACTTGGCCGAGAGGTGTTTTTTGCAAGCCCTAGTTGGAGTTCTTGTTGCCAAACCACATCAAACAAACAGACCTTGCTGCCACACATTCCCTCAACCATCATCTTACAGTCGAACCAAGTTGTGTGGTGAGTTCTTCCTCTTGGCCGAGAGCCCAAGCTTGTTGGTTGGGTGTGCCCTAATCATTTTCTTGTTGTTTTGCAAGCTCCAACCGAAGCCGATTGAGTTCCCGCAACAAGCCCTAGCAGCCGTGAGCATCTACCTAGCCGAACATTCCCGAGGTGAGTCTTCCAACCCTAGCTAAGTGCATGGTTTCTTGGTTGGATTGTGTTGTTTGACCTTCGAATGAGCTAACCTGTGTTCCGTTCTTGTTGAGGTGAAGCCGAGCCATATCCAGGAGGTTGTTGAGAGGAGGCCGAGAACAAGCCCTAGTCGAGAGCTCCCTTAGACACTTCCAAGAAGTTTGGTCGTGAACTTTTAAAGCTTGTTGGGTAACTTCTCGGTTCCTGTTTCTCTTGAGTTTTAGTTTAGAGGTAGCTAGTTAGGTTGTTGATGCATTTATGTATGTTATTGCTAGGTTGTGTGAATCTGCAGCTCAAGGAGCGTTGTCTTGTTTATTGCTTGTTCGAGGTAAGGATTCCTTACCGGGGTTGTGTGGACCCTGCGATATTATCATGATTGTGCCTTGTATGCTTGTTTACTGTTATGAGCATGTTAGTGATAGGACAACTTATGTTTAATCTCCTCCTGGCATGTTTGCCTGTTTGCACATGTTAGTGCCATGCTAGGTTTGTTCTTCCAGCATGCTTGTGATTCCTACTTTAAGTTCGTAGTATCATGCTAGGTTATGTGTTTTTGTGTTGAGCATGTATGTTTAGCCAGGAATCATTTACTTTGTACTCTTAGATAGAATAGTAGGGTTTGTCATCATCTAGAGGCTGAGAGTGGACATAACGTACTTTGTCCCTACCGGTCGAGAATCAGTGCGAAGCATAACGTACTTTGCTTCCACCCCGGTAGTCGATGTGGATTTGCTCCTGCATCGGCATAAGCCTAGTTTATAACCTACTAGAGTGGAACCCTGCCAACAATGTAAGCCTACCTTGGTCAGTTCTTAGCTTCAGGTCGGTGGTACAGGCTGTTACAAATGAGTGTCGAGGCCTCGCACTACTGTATTCAGTGACACCGCTTCCGAGTCTTAGGCATGCGTACCTGGCCCTCGTAGTTTGTCCCTAGGCCCCCACATTTACGCCGGTTACAGCAGCATGCGGTGTGCGCGCACACGCGTTAGCCGCCGGTTTGGAGCGCTCCCCCAGGCTAATGTTCGTGAGTACACCACTTCCGTTCCAGCTTAGAGCCAGACTTCGAGTACTCTCCCGTTAGTCAAGTATTAGCTAGCCGAGGGTAAGAGGCCCTCGAGGACACCTATTTTGGGATCGGTTTTTTAGCTGATCATTTGGCCGAGGGAGAAAGACCCTCGAGGGTGTCTGACATCTATTTGGGATCAGCTTTTGAGTTGGTCATTTGGCTGAGGCGTGGTTGTTGTTGTTCGAGATGATCTTCAACCACCAAGTTTGCCCAGTGGGGCAAAAGATTCAACGTGATGGTTTCGTTTGAGACAAAAGTCTAGAAATGGTCTATGCTACCTTTTTCCTAGAGGGTTCGACCGTTTCAGAGTTGATTGACCTTAAAGAGCTGTTTCTCAGTTGGCTTGCCCAAGGTTGATAAGTAGAGGGTGTTAGTTCAGTTCTCCTACTTTCAGCAAGGGAATGACGCAGTGTCAATTTATGTAACTAATTGGACTTGCAAGTTCTTCCAAGGAGCTCATTCATGTTGATTGGCAAGAGAGAAAGTTTGAAACTACCAAATCATCTAGGTTTGGGAGTCAGCAGCAAGTTTAAAGATTCGATGGGTTTGAGGTCAAGCAAGTTGGAGGGTTGTGTTTGGGGAATCGTTAGATGTCGTCCATGGTTGCCTCTAAGTAAGTTTTATCCAATTCTTAGTTTGGAAGGGTTGTCAGAGAACCATGTTGTGATTGCTAGCAGCGTAAGGAAGTGTTCTTTAGGCATCTCAGAAGGCTAAGCTGCTAGCTCAAAGGCAGGTAGTAAGAGAGAGTCTTTTGTCGATTTCGACCGAGAAGGTGAGGAAGCAGTTAGCTAAGGAAGTGTGGGATTTATTACCTCAGTATTAGAAGTATGAAGTTTTGAGTGGGCTGTCAGTTCAGTTCCAGTGGTGATAAAGTTCGCCGATGTATTTCTTGTGGATCTGACAAGATTGCCACCGCCCCGAGCAGTGTTCTCCTAAGTTGAACTGAAGTTGGGGAATGACCCCATCTCAAGGGTTTTGTTCATGATTACCCTGATGGAGTTAAAGGAACATAGAGGTTCAGTTGCAGGAGTCATTTGATGGTTGTTAGGAAGAATGTTGGTTCTGCGAAATTGTGTTTCAGCTTTTGAAAGTTCTTTAAGTTAGCAGTAAGTCAGTTACCTGTTGCACAGGATTGATGGCTTATTTGATGGGCTTCAGGGAGTAGTGGGGTTCCGAATATCAGTTCATTTTCTCGTTGCTGATGATTGGCAGTTACCCAGCAACATTGAGAGGTTGACGATCAGAGGGATCAAGACTTTCTGAACGAGTTGATGATGGTGTTCATAGTTGATATTGGGTTTTGTTTTTTTGAAGTCAGAGGTTGAGCAAAAAATAATAATAATAATAAATAAATAAATAAATTATTGAGGAAAGTGTTGGGAGCGTTTTGAGCAATCAATTGTACGCAAAGTTTTAAATGCGAGTGTGATTGGTTTTAGTAGCCTTCTTCAGGTTAGGTGGTTCTTGTCAAGAAGTTTCAGTGGATCTTGTTAGGACCGATGCAATGAGCAGTTGAGTCAGGTCAACATCAGTTGTAGAGGACTAATGGCACAGTTGACTATATTGAAGCCGACTCATTATTTTGAAAAGGTGTTTGATTTCAACATCGTTTGGTCAGTACCTGAGAGATCAGATGGATTGTGGCTTGTAGTGATGCTTCTGAGAGGGTCTGTGTGGTGCTCTTATTGAGAAAGAAGAGTGTGTTAGCATGTGGATCCAGATAGCTTAAGTCGTATGAGCAGATCTCTAGTTCATGTTTTAGGAGTTAGCAGTTGTGGTGCGTGCTTAGAGATCCTAGAGGCATTACTTGTTTGGAGATAGTGCAGTTATTGGTGAACCATAAGCGTCAAGAGTTTTCTTCACCTAGAGAAGTTTGAAGTTGAGATACTATTGATGGTTGGGACACATAAAGAGTCTGGTTGCAAGATTCTTTACCACCCTTGTAGGACTCTTGTAGTTGCTCTTACACCGAGTAGAGAAGTTAATTTTCAGTGGCATTTATTGATTCTCTGTTTTGTTGTGGCCTTAGTTCAACCGAGAAGAGTTGTGTTGATTGAAAAGTTTCAGCTCAGTTGGTTTAGCTATCATCATAGTCGTTTTTTTGGCCGAGTTTTGCAGCGAGTCAGTTGTATGCAAGATTGCAATCGGGGGAATGCACTGAGATGTCTATTGTTCTATTGTGAGTGGCAATTCAGTTAGAGATTTTGTGTGTTATTGATGTCAAAATCAGGCCTGAATTCTTATTAGAGGCGTATAGTTCGTTGTTTGCTTGACACCCTGAGGGTATCAAGATGTATGGGGATCTGAGAATTCTGTGACTACGGAGTATCGAGTAGCGAGATTGCTGGGTCGCTAGTTTATGCTGGACTGTTAGCAGGTGAATTTGCATTGTTGTTGCAGCCGCTTAGTTTCCCATAGTGGAATTGGAACGAGGTCTCTATGCGTTTCGTTTCAAAACTCCCTAGGACACCAAAAGGTTTCACAATGGTATTGGTGATTGTTGATCGTCTCACCCAGTATGCTCACCTTATTCCAAGGAAGCTGGATTGTTGTGTTGAGAAGTGAGCAAAGTTGTACTGGGTGGAGGTCATGAGGTCGCATGGGGTTCATGTGAGTATCGTTGTAAATATAGAAATTTGGTCCACTTGGCACTTTTGGAAGAGCCTTCAGGAAGGCAGTGGAACTACCGTAAGTTTAGTTCAGTTTTTCACCCATATAAAGATGGTAATATTTAATGATTCAGTCAGATCTTGGAGGATATATTTTGTTCCGTTGAGTTTTGTTCTCTATGCGGATGAGACAGTTGGATGTAACTGAAGAAGTTTGCTTGTTATCAGTTATCAGTCCATTTCTCAATTTGCACCCTTCGAGGCATTGAATGATAAATTTCTAGTTTGTTTGTCCATTGGGATGAGGTTGAAGAGAGAATGTTGTAAGGGTTTGAGTCGTTGCAGCTGTCGCACTTGTATGGAGAATTGGGCTCAAATGCTTTCAGTCCAAACCTATCAGAATGTTATGTAGGTGTTAGTTGTAGAGATTTAGAATTTGAAGTTACTAGTCTTGTGTTCTAAAAGTGGCAACGATGTGGGGAATGCAAGGATTTAAGATTAAGCTGAGTATGAGTTGTTGGGTCATTTGTGTTCCTCGAGTGAGTTGGTGCAGTGTTGTGTTGGCATGTTGCTTCCATTGTTGGTTGCAGGGCGTGTCCCGTTCCATGTTGATGTTTTATCAGTATGTATCAAGCTTGGCCCGTGTCGATGAACATGAGCCTTTGGAGTTTAAAGATTAGGGAGTTTGCTCTTGTTAAAGTGTTGTAGAGGAGGTTTTGGGCTCTCGTTTTGTTGGGTTATTGAGCCTTAGTCAACTTTCGAGGACAAAAGTTTTCTAAGGGGGGAATATTGTAATAACCCAATTATATTATTTAGTTATTGAGTTAAAGAAAAAGAAAAGAGAGTTCTTTGGGATTAAAATAGGGCATTTTGTGGATAAGTTCTTTTAGAGGGGCATTATGGTCTTTTAACTTTAAATATTTAAGTTCATTTTAGAGATTGAGGATCCCTAGGCCTTCAACACTGTTCATCCGCCCCATCTGAGCAGCTGGTCGTTTCCGGCGAGTTGGGTTTCGTCGTCGGCATCTCCATGTGGGTTAGGGAGTTGCTCGTGAGTCTCCGCAACAGTTCTAGCCCAACCGCCACCCGAGCTCGCTATCGCGGCTCGTGAGTCGCTGGTCATAGGCAACGCATCCGTTCTTGCTTACATCGTCGCCGTTTGGGTTCGCCGGAGCCGTGGGAGTGTCTTACAGTCATGGGTCCGAGCACAAGGCGTCGTTGTTGGTTCTGCCTACGCCGAGGAGCAGCTTGAGGAAACGTGTGGGTTCGTGGCCGTCGTGGGTTCAATTTCCGACATGGGTTCTGCTGCAGTTTGAAATCTCGCTGGTGTGGTATGTGTTGGTCGTCGCGAGCGTTGCCGGGTCATGTGTGCACGGTGGCAGCAATGGGTTTGATGTTCGCGGTATGGGTTCGTGGTCACGCGAGTCTCTGTTGGGTTACGGGTTCGAGTTGCAACATTGTGGGAGGTTTGTTCTAATCACCGAGAAACAGTCGTCGTTTGCCGGATTTCCTCAAGGTGAGCTTCCATTGTTGGTGTTTTAAGTTAAAAAGCTTTCCATTAAAGAAGAAGAGGGATGTTTGTTTATGGGTCTAAAGTTATTTTAAATGGGATTTAAGTTGATTTTAAATGAGGTTTTGGGTTGTTTGTTTAGTGGGTTAAAGCCACTTAAGTTGAAAAGGAGGGTGTTTGCTATTTGGCTTATGTTATTCAAGTTAGGAATAAGGATTGTTTGTTTGCAGGGTTAAAGTCGTTTTAAGTTCGAAGAAGCTATTTAAATGGTGGAATAACCATGTTTGGTTAGTGGTTTATGGTCATTCAATTGAAGAATTGGGTTGTGGATCAAAAGTGTTTGTTTGTAAGTTTATGGATAATTAAAATGTGGTTAAGGTTGTTTGGATAGTGGTTCAAAATCATTTAAGTCATGGATTAAAGATATTTGTTTACGGAGTTATGGATATTTAATTAATGGTCAAGTTTTTACCTAGAGGTGTAAATTTATTTAAGTCGTGAAATTAAGGTGTGTTTGGCTATGGGTCTAGTGGTTGTATGACTCGAGTTTTATGGGTGTTTGGCTTGGGTAAAATGATGAGTTCTGACCCATTGACTTTTATTGACCAGATTTGACCCGAACCATTTTCCGTTCTTCGAGCTGAGTTGGTAAGGCACGTGTAGCTGTCGGGTGTCTCTGGGACACGTTTTTCGAGGTTCTTCCCGGTTTGATAAATTCGATATTCTAAATTCGTTTTTTTATGGTCTAAGGTGCTAGTTTTGACCGATTTGTCATTTCAGGGCTCGGAGTTGTGTTTGGCTAGTTGGAGCTTCTAGTGGATTCATGGAGAGTCGTTAGTGGCTTGGCTAAGGTAAAGGACCTGTTACCCCCTTCTCGAGGCCCGTGGCTATTACATGTGTTAGATTGACCGTATTCACTTACTTGTTTGATGTGGCATACTCTTTGTTGTTGTTGCTTGCATTGACTACATTGAGAGCATGCAATATATGATTGATATCATGACTAGGGCAAGCATGTAGATTATGTTGATTATCTGGATATGCATGAACTGTCATATGTTGATTGACAGAGTCGGTCTTACATGATAGTTCTTATGTCCCACTGGGGACTTGCATGATGTTTGATGCACGGCTTGGTGCTTCGTTTGGACGCAAACGAGACACGGAGATCGGATAGAGGATACTAGTAAGCGGATGTGCATGGTTTGTGGCTGGCACATTCCCGATGGGGGATTTATGGTCCCTCGCCGTCAGGTTCCCGTGGATGGTTGGCCCACCAGGCTCACGACCATGTTGACATTTTACTAGTAGCCTAGAGTGCTCTCCATGTATGTGGTTAGGTTTGTGGCCCTTTGGTGAGCGTGCTGGATCCACCCTCACCGTGAGTATGAGACCTGTGGGATTTGTGGTCCCTTAGCTACTGGAGCTTCTTCTACTCGCAGGATCCTCTACCGGGAGCAGTATCCCGCATTGCCTTAGAGATTTGTGGTCTCTGTTGGCTTTTAGGTCTTTGGTTTGTGGCCTTAGACCGCTCTGCGTGGCATGGATCTTGGACATGGTTCCTGATCCCTTTTTCGCCCAGGAGCTCGGGTTTTGTGGACCCCTTGATTATGTTGCTATCTTGCATGTTCGTGATGCTTTTGACCTGATGCATGTCTTTACCCCGAGGTGGGGGATCCTTACTGAGTTGCAAAACTCACCCTTTCCACTGTGGAATACCACAGGTACTACGAGATTGTATCGAGATGGGTGATCGGACGAGCTGAAGATGACCATGGGACCCGTTGCATTATTCTGTTTAGAGTCTTCTAAATTCCTTCCTTCTGCATGAACTATTTAAGGGCATGATAAGTGGAACATGTTTTATCGAGTTTTGATGTTTTGACTTTAGGGTACCCTATGACTGTTTTAATGAATTTATACTCTTATAACCTCGCTCTTCTAAGTTGTTTTAAAGGAGTTTTGTTTTAAATTTACATGCCCGAGATTGTGAATATTATTTTCATGCATTTTGAATTAAGGACTTAGGTTTAGACCGTAGTTTGGGTCGGGTCCTTACAGGTTCTTACACCATATGTCCAAAAAAACAAACAAGTTGTTTTAATTAGAAATTAAAATAGAAATATAAAATGAAATTTTTTTTTAGATTAAAGCGGGTGAGACTCAAACGAAGATCTATTTAGCGTACACTAATATGCTGAGTTAATGCTCCCATTGAAAATGTAAAATGTGAAATTAGTTAATACACAGTAAAAAACGACGTCAGCTTGTTGAGGCACCATCTACTCTCAATTATCATCTTTCTTTGTGAGCAAAGCAAGACTTTACTATTAATCTAGGAGCAAAGTCAAAAAAATATTCCATGGTGCATTTGATGAATAGTTACATGAGAAATCAATGATTTGAATGATTAAAAATTGAGATCGTAGTAGATAACTTGTTTGAATGTAGATTTTTTTTTATAAATGTTACAGAAGTTAGTGATTAGAAATGGGTAATTTTAAAATGAGGAGTTAGTTTGAATGATTAAAAATGAATAAATATTTAAAGTTATTGTAATAAACTTTTGAGAAATTAGAGATGTAATTGTTCATTTGTAACTCCCCAACAAAACTATTAAAAGTTAATATCGTAGAGGGAATAAACCTAAAAATAAATAACTAATGGGGATGCTTCTTTGTTGTGGCGCAATCTTTGGCTTTATTTGAAAGAAGTTGTGCCGTAGGTTTGTTGGTTCCCTTTCCACGCTATATACTCAAAAAAAAAAAAATACAATTGTGCTTTACAGATTGAATATTCAAAATAGAATTTGGAATTTACATTTAAGCTTGATTGCTCCAATAAGTGGAAATTGTTTTAATAAAATAATACGGATTCTTCGACATATTTTGTCATGGCTCATATGTTCAACTTTTGGTGTTATTACGATTGAGTCACACAAAAAATATATATATATATATATATATATATATATTACTTCTAAATTCTTTTAAGTCTTCCTTAATCTTGAATGTCATGTAATAGAATTTTTCACATTCAAATGTGATCATATGTTCTGTTCCTTCCAATCTTGAATGTCATGGACTAACTTGCATGTTAGGGGCTAAAATAGGCAACTTGCAAAAATGAGGCATAGTCTATTTTTTATAAACTTAATTACGAATGTACACAACTTTTAAAAATTTTAAAAATATTTATATTTATAATTATTAATATATTTTATATTATATTATAAATACTTATTAATACTAGTATTATAAGAAACTATGGAATAATACTCATTAATGTCTATTCTCAAAAAAAAAAAACTCATTAATGTCAATAATTATATTTACTTTTTTTTATACAATGGTCGTATTTATAACTATTTACTTTGACTAGTCTCGTTAGTCTCCATATTATAATTGAATGATAATTGAACTTCCATCATTTTGTTCCAAAGCCCTCTTTTATCTTTTTAACTTGTTAAACTATTGCATCCCATCTCTTGCTACTTATTTTAACTTCATCAACCATTCTTCACAGTTCACACATCCCATTAATTATTTTCCATGCATGTCTTTTAATTGTTAAATACAAGTGTAATTAAGCATTTAATGGCTTCGTTGCATATTGTCAAAATGTCCCACTGTAATAGGTTATGTAATATGGTAGCTGATGTTTTAGCTAAACAGTCCGATTTGGACTAGCTATTTTTGTTGGAAGGATCCAATTCTCTCTTTTGAGGATAGACCTTGATTTTGGAGGGGGAATCTCTCCCCTAATGTTGGCTCCATGGTGGAGAAGAATTGTATTGGTTTAGTTTGTTGATTAATGAATTGGTTTTTTCAAAAACAATATATATATATACATGTAATTAAAATTTTAAAAAATAATGATATATTCATGTAATTTCAATTGCCTACAGCAATAAATACTATTGCAGTCATAGACTCATCATAATTGATGTGTGATTGGAGTAGGAGGAACAGAACATATTTTGGGCTCAATTGACTTTTTTTATATATATAAATAATTTATAATGCTAATGATGCTAACACGGCCAAAAAAGAAAAAATAATAATAAGAATGAGACTTGGTAAATTCAGTTCGGATCGATCAACTCAGTGAAAAGGAACAGTGGGATTTTAAAAACGTTCCTTTGAATCATTCAAATAAAAACAAACTTTAAAGTTTGCTTCCAAGTTAGACAACAGAATTTATAATTCAAAGTAAACACCATATAATCATATTTCTTTAATAATGATTATTAATGAACAAACATATATTTCAATTTTCATTACGAAAAGAATATCTTTATCGTCCCCTAAGTTTCGAGGAAAAGAAGTGTATGCTCCCCGAGTTTTCAAATTGTACATTAAGAAATAGGATAACCAGTCATTGTATTATTTTATTTAAAATTGAAAAATAATTAATTTTAATATTGTATCATTTTAAAATTAGTTGCTTAAAAAATAATAATATGCGATTTATTATTATTAATAAATAAACGTGAAAAAAACCAATAACTCAGTCATAAATGTATGTTTATTGATTGAGAAGTCATGGTTTCATATACTCTATTGAGTAACATGTGAATCGAAAATATAAGATAAAAGACAGAAAACGATATAAGCATTAGACTTGATCTTTCAAGCCACTTTTCTAAGACAATTGAGAAAAAAATAAAGACTTAAACGAGATATGAAACTCTTGGCTATTTTCTCTAAACAACCAATATTCCAATATTGTAAGATTAAGTATTTATACATAAAAATAGTTGAAATATATGTAAACTCACGAGAATAGTTGTAACGTAGAGAAGCTGACTTAACTTAATATCACCATTTAAAAAGAAAAAAAAACTTATATAAAATGTTATATATTTAAAAATAATGGGAATTTTGCATGTATATTAAAAAAACAAAATAATTCTATGTATAGCACAATTCCCAAACTTATTCATTTGTGGCACAAAAATGATTGAAGTCTATCAATTTACATTGTGTAATCACTCAAAATCGATTTAAGTCTATGAGTTGAATTGATATAAATCTAAAATTTATCAGTTGAATTGATAGAAGTCTATTAGTTGAAGTGATAGAAGTCTAAGTCTATCAGATGAACGGATAGAAGTCTGATGATGTTTGAATAGTAATTTGGGGCAAAATGTGTCATGGATGAAATTATTTTAAAAAATGTGTTATAATTATAATGAAGAGCGAAAACTATGTTATAGAATACAAATTTCCAAAACTAATTAACTTAATTAAGAAAATGAGATTTAAAAAAAAGGAGAATAAAAGCAGGCAAAAAAGACTGACCGAGTCAAGAGGAAGGCGATGGCTTTATGCTAAGACTTTGGTTCGTTCAACCGCCGTACCGAACAAACGAACTCTTGGTTGTTTCCTCCCAATTTCTGTTGTAAATAAAAAGTCCACTCCAAAGTCTTCTTTTAACCCAATTTCCCTCTTTTTTCCTTGTTTAAAACTCTCCCCTTTTGTTCTTCCCCCATTTCAAAACACTCTTCAATTTCATCACCCACAATTTGTGTTCCAATGGAACAGCAACACACATCTAGGATCTCATTTTCCATGGAGCTAACCGGCAAGATCATCATGGCCACTATTTTCGTCCTCTTTTTGATCATTGTCTTTATCCTCATCTTACAGCTTTACTCCAGATGGTTCCTCTCCCGCATTGTCGAATCCACCCCCGCCCGCCCCCGCTCCGATCACCGCTCTCCTCTTCCTGCCTCCAAGAAAGGGCTCGATGCCGCCGTGCTCCAATCGATTCCGGTGCTGCCCTTCTCGCCCGAGGATTTCAACGAGGGGTTGGAATGTGCTGTGTGTTTGTCGGAGTTGGTTCGGGGTGAGAAAGCTCGGGTGCTTCCCCGGTGCAACCACGGCTTCCATGTGGACTGTATCGACATGTGGTTCCAATCCAATTCTACTTGCCCTCTCTGCAGAAATCCAGTGGCACCCAATTCATCCAATCTCACACAGGACTTGGAATCTGGCTCCTCATCAATGGAGCCTCCACTGTTTCCTACCAATGTTCTGTTTTGGGGGGATCCAATCATGCAGATAAGTTCAACAGGTGTTTGTTTGGAACAACCTCAAACATCTTCTTCTTCACCAAACATAAGGGCAGATGGAATGCTGGCTATTGACATTCCAAACGAGCCATCTTCATCTTCCTCCAGCATCGGCATCGGCACCGGCACTGGCGGCTGTTCGGGCGATGAGGATATGAAATCCGTGGTAATAACCAGATTGAGGACTTTGAAAAGGCTTTTGAGCGGAGAGAGAAGAATTGACAACAATCCCACTTCCTTGGATCTTGATCAACAAGTAGCAAGAGGGCAGAGCTGAAAGAAGAAGAACAAAAAAAAGTGCAAAGAAGAAAAATTCAAACTTTTTTTTTTATATAATCTTCTGAACATACCATTCATTGTTCAAATTAAATCTGTTTATAAAAAAATTGCTTAATTCCAAGCCAGAGACTGTTACATCCACAGTCCAGCTTTTGCCATTGAAAATCTTGTGCAATTATTTGGATGGAATTCAAATTCAAATTGTTTGATATTGGGATAAGAATAACTGGGGTTTTTGTTGTTTAAAACATGGACAGAGTTCTTATTCCTAGAATGTGAATGAGCTTTGAAGTGCAACAACATTTAAGGGGGAGGATTCAAAACTATGGTACATGTTAATTATCACTAAACTCAGCTTACATTTCACCAAGTTTATTCTTATTTGTTCTATGTAAATTCATCATGGAATGAATCCAGATATTAAAATTTGTTTATGACAAATGAACATAGCTCAACTATTAGTAACATAGCTCAATTTATTTTTTGAAAACCAGCAGAATTCATTAACTTCAACCACCAAAATAAATGTGTTCAAACCAAACAACTCCATCTCCGCCACCTTGTTTGAACACACCAAAGAATGAAAAATATGATTTTGCTTTTGTGAATTTAAAGTAGGTTTGTTGTGAAATTTCAAAAATAGCCTTCAGCTGCCAGATTTGAATTCTTCATCTCTATCCATCATTCAAACGTCAAACTGGGTCTGAATGGAATTAATAATATCCTCCGCTAATTCCGTTTAAATTTTGATGCAAAAGGGATTTGACTCTATACATGATTAATCATCAATTCGTAAGACTGTATTTATACGTACACAGAGAAAGACAGAGAGAGAAAAGTAAAATTAAAAAGTTGAAAAATAACAAACAAAACATGAAAACAGACAAATGCAGAATTAACCAACCTTGACTTCATGGTAAATTTCCTTTTCTACACGAAGTTGACAAAGATGAAAATGTTGCATAATCAACAAAGCAATAAGTATATAATTGAAAACAAAATTTAACTGAGGAAGATAGGATGTAATGGGGTCCGACGGCAACATTCAACAATTCCGACGTCAAGATCACCCGAAGATCGACATTTTCTTGGAGAAAATTTTAAGGTTAAAATATAATTAAAATATCTTCCAAATGTTCAATTTTAGTCTTTCAACTTTGTTGTTTGTCCAATTTTTGTCCCTCAACTTTTAAATGTCCAATTTTGATCCCTCAACTTTGCTATTTGTCCAATTTTGGTCCTTCAACTTTTAAATATTTTCAAATTTGGTCCTTAGACTATAAAAAAAGTTCAAAAATTGTCCTTTGGTCAAATGAATTTGTTATCACTCCTAAATTATTTTTTCTCTCTTTCATCTTTCATAATTTCTCTCTCTAGAAATTTTACCTCTCTTCAATCCACCTTTCTTCCCCATTTTTCTTTTCTTTTTTTCTTCTTTATTTTCTTTCTTTTTCTTTTTTGTTCCATGGTAGACTATGAATTTTAGAAAACAAAAAGTGACAAATCATAGTAGGAAAATTATTATCTCTTCCCCTCTTTTCTTTTCTTTTTTTTTTTTCTTTATTTTCTTTCTTTTTCTTGTTTGTTCCATGGTAGACTATGAATTTTAGAAAATAAAAAGTGACAAATCAAAGTAGAAAAATTATTATTTAGAAAAATTATCTCATGTTAAATAATTTGATGAGATGGATTGAGGAGAGAATAAGAGAAAAAAAAAAGAAGAGAAGAGGATTAGAGAGATGGATTTAAGAGAGATAAAACTTTTAGAATGAGAAATGATGAGAGATGGAAGAGAGAGAGAGAAAAAAAATTTAGGGGTGAGAAAAAAATTTATTTCACGAAATGACCATTTTTTAACTTTTTTGATAGTCTAGGGACTAAATTTAGACATTTGAAAGTCAAGGTACCAAAATTGAACAAACTACAAAGTCAAGGGACTAAAAATAAACATTTGAAAGTCTATGGACCAAAATGGAACAAATCCCAAAGTTGAGAGACCAAAATGGTATTTTAACCAAATTTTAATTCTGACCTCAAACTTGTGTAATTACTAGCCTGGTCACTTTGAAGATCTTGAAGGGTATATGCTGCATCACTGTAGCTGACTTTTTGATCTACACTTATTTAGATAAGTCAGTTCTGGAGGAAAATGACTTGTAAAACTTATCATTGATTGTAAAACGACTACGTATATTTGTGTATTTATTTGTTGAATGCTTAGAACATTGTGTGTTAAAATGCATTATTCGACGAGATTTTCATATATTAATTCAACCAGTGTAATGACCAAAATATCCTTTCTCGAGATTATGGTTTTAAAAAAAATATAGGAGTTTTTTCCTCCAAACACCACTCACCATTGATGCCTCTGGTGCTGCCCATCCCTCTCCTTCGAACCCAACTCTCTGATAATCCTTCGCAAAAAAATTGAGTGTCATCGTGAACTTGTTGGACAATCACTGTCGATAATTCAAGGTCTATGGGAGAGGCATTCACCCTATATGCATAGATAGAGAATTTAATATTGGAAGTTGAAATTGTTTGTTGTAGATGATGAAGAAAATCAAATCTATTTACTAAGTCTTAAATGATATTATTTGAACTTGAGTTTTTTTTTTTTTTTTTTGGTGTACATATTAGGAGAGGGGGACAAACACCGATTCTCAGGATCGAACTTGTGACGTCGATGTTGAACTGGTTTACAACCAAATAATGAAACAATTGCGTCACTCACATATTTGGTAAGATTTTGAGTTACTTATGACAACGGAGGTTACTTTATTTAAAAAAAATAAATAAATAGTATTTAAATTTAAAATTCATCATTGCTCCATTGCCATGCCAGCAAGGCCCTGCTGGAAGAGGCAAAAGGGCGAAATTAGCGGGTAGTTCTTTACAGTGCATTGCAATCACAAGCGCGAGAAAATTTCAATATCTAATTGGTGAATTAAGGAACCACTTTCATTTTATATTTTTATTTATTTATTCACAAATGATAGCACGAACCTATAATATTCTAAGGAATTTTTAGTTATAAGTTAAATTAGAAAGGGGCTTTTGCATGTATATTACAAAATTAATAAAATATTACATGAATAGCATAATAATGAAAATATTTGCCATATAGCAAAAGTTGTAAATTGATAGACTTCATATCGATAGATTCTATCGATAAAGGGTGATAGAATCAATTACTAATAAATAAAGTAAATTGATATACTTTCACCAGATTCTATCGAGAGTCTATCAATAAAAAATGATAGAATCAATCACTGATAAAATTGATAGACTTCCATCACTAGAGAATGGTAGAGTCTATCAAAGTCTTCTATAAAAAAGGTAAATAATTTTTTTTTAAATGACAGAATTTGCTATAAAAGAATTATTTTAAAAAATGTACAATAATTGTAAACTGTAGTAAAAAAATTGTTATTTGGCGCAAATTCCCAATTAGAAAAGTATTTACAATTGTAGACAAAAAAAATAACAGTCATAATCATAAGTATTAATAATAGTATTATTAATACTAGGGCTGTACAAAAAAACCGGTAACCCGAGCAACCCGGACTACCCAACCCAAACCGTAAGGGTTGGGTTGGGTTAAAAATATTTTGGGTTGGGTTGGGTTATGATTTTATAGTTTTTGTTGGATTGGGTTGGTTCTTGGGTTTGACTCGTTCAACCCAACCCAACCCGAACAAATAATATTATATGCATTTTATGTGTGTGCATGCAAGATATAATAATAAGATAATTTTTTAGAATACTTGTAAGTCTTCTAAAAATAAAGAATTGCACTAATTAGATAGGTAATGAGTTGTAGTATAGTATCAACATTTTGTAACCTATTTGTGAGCTTATGAGTTGAATTTTTTAGAGAAACAAAGGAGAGTAACATAACCCGAGAACCCAACCCAACCCAACCCGAAAATCTAGGGTTGAGTTGGGTTGGGTTGCGTTTATGCATAAGGTCGGATGGGTTGGCGAATTACCCAACCCGAAAAGTTGGGTTGGTCCAAAAAAATCATTAAACTCTACTCAATCCAGACCATGTACACCCCTAATTAATACACAATATTATATTAATAATATATAATATTATATTAATAATACATAATAAGATAACAATTATACACAATATTATATTAGTAATAAAATAATATTATATAATGAACATACCGTATTTTTTACAAATATTTTTCAAATTTAACTAAATTTGTAATTATTACGTTAAAACAGGTTATTTATTACCATTTGCCTATTAATAACTTTAGTCGAAAATTTTATAATTTGTATTTTTCATAACTTTCTTTTTATTATAATTAAAGCAAGTTTTATCACCTTTGTTTTTCTTAAAAAATCAAAAAGAAAAAAAAAAAAGAAAGTGTTGTGTTTTTTAGTTATTTTATTCCGTATATCCCGAAAGCATAAGAGGCTGTTGAATTAAACAAAAGGCTAATATGTTAGATTCCCAATCATGAATAGGAATCCAAAGTCACCTATGCAAATATTTTTAGAACCATATTTGAAAGCAGCAATTATGTCAAGTGGTTGGTTTCTCCGATAACAATGGATTTATGCACTTTAAACTTATATTTCAAAAGTCCAACAACTTTATGTTAGAATGGTAATTACAAAAATAACACAGTTTAATTAATATAAATATATATTCTTAATTAAGAGATTATAAATTCGAATCTAAATTTTTAACTTTAGGAAAAATTATAATTAATAAATGATTTGTTTCCCTGAGTACAAGAAACATTTAAGATGTACATTAAAAAAGAAACACGATAATTTAAAAAAGATATTCCGGACAGCAATATCATCCAACCAAGACATCATAAAAGGTGTTGAAGATAAATAATTAGATTTACAGGGATCCTCTAAGATCGCTACAGTATTGTGTTAACACATTTACATTATTTTTTGAAATAGTTTTTTTTTTTTTTTAGAATTATTGTTGGAGCGAAAAAAGCAAGCAATTAGGCGAGATTTGTGTTGCTTGGTTTGCTAGACGATCCAATTAAACTTTGAAACGACAAATTTGAAAAATAATTGGGTTACTGAATAAAGTCAAATTCGTGGAAAAAATCAAATAAAATAAATATGACGGATCCCCTAATGTATTTGCTACATAATAACATGACTTCGGTGTGCTTTTACTTAGGCCGTCATTTATCTTATTTACCTGAAATTTTATTATTATAAATATGTGCTGCTATATTATAAATATGATGGGTCCCCTAATGTAATTACGTATGGTAATGCTAGTTTTTTTGTTTTTTAAAGCAAACTAACTTCATTAAACAACAACCCGGTTACAACTTATTTTTCCAATGAAACTACGAGCTAGTCCATTTCTATAAGTAGAAATGTGACCACACAATTGAGAAGAGCCAAAATCAAGATCAAACCAATACTTAAAAAGACATCATTTCTGTAAGAGTCTCAATCATGTTGGAGTATTATAAAATGTAATTACGTTGGAGTAATGCTAAATATAATATTGACTGGACATCTAGGAGGCGTTTGGATTTTGGTGTTTAAAAGAGGAGAGAAGAAGAGAAAAAGGAAGTAAAGTGATTTGGAAATATGAAATAGTTGTTTGGAGATGAATGTTTTGGAGGAGAGATATTGTAAACATATTTATTTTTTATAATGTAATAATTGTAGATTTTTTATTGATTGATAAATATAATGTATTTTATTTTATATTGTATAGTTGAAAATTAAAAAAAAATTAATGTGATATTTAATAAGATTAAATAAAAAATATTTTATATTATATTATATGGTTGAAAATTAAATATTTTATATTATATGATTGAAAATTAAAAAAAAAAGTTTGATATCACATCTAAAAGATTAAATAAAATATTTGATGTTAGGAGCAAACCACTACTTAATTTTATTATTGTTATTGCTATTATTATTCTTTAAGATTTTAGGGTGTGTTTGGGCCCCCGTTTATGTAAACGGCCAAGTTGGTTATAATAACTCAACCGGTGTTTGCCCCACCGTTTATTATAAACGGTGGTTACCTAAACCTGTGTGTCAGTTTATCTAAACCTACGTGCCCGTTTATCTACACCTTTCATATATTACTTTTTGGTACATAACCAGCCTCCCAAACACCGTTTATCATAATCCATGTTATAATAACTTGCCCATCAAACACCATTTATAATAACCTACCGTTTATCATAACCTTCCGTCTATAATAACCAAACCGGTGCCCCAAACGCACCCTTAGTGTGTTTTACTTATGTTGTCATTTGTCTTTATTTACACGTACTTTTATTATTTGCATTAATGAACTTAAATAAAATGTGATGGTGGATCACCTACCATCCACAGTTATATTTGTTTACAATTTTCTTATACATATTTCTTTTCGTACATCTCTCGACAATGTTCGTCTCATTTAAATTATATTTATTGTTTGTTTGCTCATTATTTCAAAGCACTTCAATGTTGCAATTAAATTAAATGCACACTTATTTTCTATACCCAAACCTAATTAATTTGAATTTAAAACAAAAATTGATGGTTCAATTTTTCATTTTCCTACTCGTTAAATTAAAGAGAAGGAAATTTAAACTTAACTATGTTAAATATAAATCATCATCACTCTAAAAACTAACTTCAAAGCTCCTAATCATTTTTAATAATTTGGTATTCAAATTTGTAAGACTATATGTAATAGGTAGTTAAATTTTAAAAATATTTTACCAACCTTTCAAATTATTAATTTAGTGTCTAATAAATTATTATTCTATTAAAGAAAAGTTAAATTTATTTATAATATATTTGCGAGTTTTAAGAAATACATCATCGATCAATAAAATAAATTTTGTTAGAGATTTATTAGATATTTTTTTGTTAAATATTATATATAATTATAAGAGTATGAAGGAAACATATATAAATAAATAAAATTAGTACATACATTCAATCCAAATTGAGACATACTAACGTGTTATGTATGAAAGAAGACAAAATAATTGAACAATACTAACATGTAATTAAGTTTAATAATGTTCGATTTCCAAAATAAAAGTTTAATAATGTTATTTTGGCAAGAAAAAAAAGAGAGTTTAATAATGTTATTGGAATGACAGTAGTAGACCGTTGTAAACTTTGGAGTAAAATATATTTTTATGTGTTTTTTGAAGCATATGTCAACTATGCAGTAGAAAGATATAGGAAGTACCAATACAATCTCGTCTTTCCAGTCTTCTAGTGGGCAGGGCTTAGGCTCATGTTCAAACAACTTCGTTTTAAATAACCCGATTTTGACCGTTATCCATATCCGACCGCTTAGCTAGTTCACTCAAATATTTAAATTTTATCTACTTTCACCTGTTACGTATTAATTGTTTTTTCTCTATATAATTAATACATCTAGCTAGTTAAAAGTTCCGTTTTAAAAAAATAATAATAATAATGGATTAATTACTATTACTCAAAACTAATTCTACCAAGGGCAGTCTTGACTAGGGGTGCAACAAAAAACCGAAAAACCGAACTGAACCGAACCAAACCAATGGATCGGATCGGTTTTTTACCTCAAAATTGGACACATCGGTTTGTAATTTGAAAAAACCGAAAATATTGGATCGGTTCCGGTTTTCATTTTAAAAAACCGATCCAAACCGATATATATATATAGTCAATAATTCATATAGAGTAATCTTCTTTCCATTAATATTTCTTTAATTCACCCCTATTTCAACTAAAAAATATCCTTAAATAATTTTAAATAAGTTAAAAATACTTCTAACCTTTAAAAAAATAGTTGTTTACGAGAATGTTGTTTTTATATGAGAAATATTATTTTTGATATATTAAAAAAAATTGGACATTGGATCGGATCGGATCCATTTTTTGACATTGAAAAACCGAACTAATGGTTCTATACTTTATTGGACATTGGATCGGATCCATTTTTTGAAAACCGAAGATATTGGTTCGATTGTCGATTTGGTACAAAACCGACAAAAACCGAACCGCAATTACCCTTAATCTTGACCTACCTACTAAAGCTCGAATAGTTGAGATTAAATTGACATATTTACAACTAAAACCCGCTTTAAAAAAACCCGCACAATTATTGAAAATTTAAATTTAAAATCATTCAAATTTCTAAAAAGGCAGAAAAGTAATTTATCAATTATTTTAGTTCTTCTAGTAAAACATTACATAGGTCAAAATACTTTTTTTATGGTCAAAATACAAATTTGAATCTAATTACAACTTAATTTTTTTAATATTTAATTTGAGTTTTTATATTTTCAATAAAACGTAATTTTTCTTTTAAAAAAATAATTTCTAAAAAATTCAATATGTTATGCCATACTGATTTACTTTTTTAACATTATTCTGTGTCATTGTAATTTAAAGATTTGAAATTACATTACAAAAACCGAACAAAACTAAAATATTATTCATTATTCAAGTCTAAAAGATCTCTTATTTTTATTTTATTTATCTTTGAATTTGAAGTATCATTTTCAATTTAGTTATCAAAGTTTGAAAATTGAATATATTCATATCTGATATTAAAACGATAATTAAATTAATTATAAAATTTGATATATTGATGAAAGGAAATTAAGTATAAAAATAAATTAAAAAATAGTAAAAGACTAAAAAATGAATATTAATAAAAATGATAAGAAAAAAGTTAAAAATGTTGGAATAGTGTTGTTCTGGTCCCTACTCCTTTTAGCTGTATATTAAGCCCTCACTCCCTTTCCCTTTCCCCCAGGTCACATCAGCCCCAATGAAAGAAACCGATACCATGGAAACCCCAATGGCCGCCGGAATCCCAAACTCCGGCGACCAAACCCGGAGAAAAAGCAAAAAGCTCCAAATCCTAGCCATCTCCGCCCTCCTCCTCGTCGTCGGCGCCGCCGTCGGCATCATCGCCGGCGCAGCCACCTCCGGCAACCGGTCCGAGGCGGGGCACGCCATCGTAAAGAGCACGTGCGGGAGCACGCTGTACCCGGATCTGTGCTTCTCAACGGTTGCCCAAAGCAAAGGGGGTTTGAGTAAAGTGAGAAACCAAAAAGACGTGATTGAGGTTTCCATTAACATTACGGTGAAAGGCGTGGAAGAAAATTACTACAGGGTCCAGAAATTGGCGGCGCTGAACAACATTACTCGCAGAGAGAAAATTGCCCTTCATGATTGCCTCGAGACAATTGACGAAACTCTGGATGAGCTTCATAAAGCCGTTGTGGATCTGCATTTGTACCCGAATCACAAGTCTTTGTCTCAGCACGCTGATGATCTTAAGACTCTGCTTAGTTCTGCCATCACGAATCAGGTAATTAACCTCCATTTGGGTTTCTAATTATCTCTCCTTTTGTTTTACTTTACCCGAAGATTTGATGCACAACTTGTTACACATTGGATGGATTTTTAAAAATAAATTACACATACTAATATCATTTGAAGGAATCTTTTTTAGAAAATAAACTATTAGTGAATATTTTGAAAGCTACATAAAATGCTTGGGTTTCCTTCTAAAAAAATGGTTACATTTTGAAAATTAAAGCCAAGAAAATGAGGTTTCAAAACTTTGAAGATTGAATAGGTTAACCAATTTTTAATAAAAATAATTAAATTTTTTGAAGAGTTAACGATAACAATACCTCAGTTCATTGTATGAATAAAAAAATAAAATGTTGAAAATGAAGCTTAAACCAAATGGGTTGTTTGCTTGGCCGTGATAGTTTTAAGATTTATTAATTTTTTTTTGAAAATTTAAATATAAACAAATTTTTATTAACTTTTTTCATTTTTATTTTTAAAAATAATTCGTATTTTTAATTATTTATTTATGACTATTCAATCATTTTTTTAATTATTAAAAATAACTATATTTTCTTAAATCTACGTCCAAACAACATTTTGACTCTAATTTATCTACACGAAAATTATATTCAAACAAATTTTTTATGCGACTCTCAATTTTTAACTACTCAATACTACCTCAAACCTCAATACTACTAAACCTCGATACTACCTCAAACCAACAGCCCCAAAGTCTACTTTATGTATAAAAAGGAGGGGAATATTTAAATAATGCTCTATTTGATTTTAAATTTAAACATTCTATTTGATTTTAAATTTAAAAGTTAAAAAAAAACAAAATAAAGAAAAAATTATGTGATTCATTTAATATTTAGGTCACGGTGAGGCACTTTTTGAACCTAAAGAAAAATGACTTGAATATTTCTCTAAAAAGGGATGACACTTTTTTAAAAAAGAAAAAGAGGAGAGAGAGAGTGTGAAAAGAATAGTCAAATTCGCTTTATGTTTTTTTAAAAAATTTGAAGAGTATTAAATGTGAATGGAAACTAAACAAATTAATAATTTTGTTGTTCATTTTGAATCAACACGATCACTGCAAAAAAGTTAAAATCCAAAACTGAAATGTGCAAAAGTATTTGTATTTAATTATCGGATAGTATAGAGATTTTTTAAATGTAAAAGCAACATTATTTCCTAAACTACCGCCAAGTTTAGTGAATGTGATTAATGAAACATAGCATTGGATCCTGGCAGGAGACATGTCTGGATGGGTTTTCGCACGAGGGAGCAGACAAAAGCGTGCGAGAGAAATTGAAAGAAGGGCAAATACAAGTGGAGCACATGTGCAGCAATGTACTGGCCATGATTAAGAACATGACTGACACCGACATAGCCAATTACGAGGCCAAAATGGGAACAGCAACAACACCCAACAACAACAGAAAGCTCAAGGAGTCCGAGTGGCCGGAGTGGCTGTCCGCCGGAGACCGCCGCATGCTGCAGTCCTCCGCCGTGACGCCCGACGTGGTCGTGGCGGCGGACGGCAGCGGGGACTTCACCACGGTGGGGGACGCGGTGGCGGCGGCGCCGGTGAAGAGTAGCAAGAGACATGTGATAAGGATTAAGGCCGGGGTGTATAGGGAGAATGTGGAAGTGCCTAAGAAGAAAACCAATATTATGTTTATGGGAGATGGAAGGACTAACACTATTATTACCGGTGACCGGAATGTCGTCGACGGCACCACCACTTTCAAGTCTGCTACCGTCGGTATGATTTTATTTATTACTTTTTATTTTGCGTCTTTTAACACAAAATTTTGAATTTTTTTTCAAATTTGTCGCCACAGTCACGTGATTTTGTTTCTGTTCGCCGTATTTTAGTATTTTTCATTTATAGTATTTTTTTTAAGTAGCACTTTTATTTGAGGTTGAATTATGATTGTTGTAGTTAGAATCTGATTTTTTGATTCTCAAAATTTCAATTTTAATCTCATAACTTTTGAATTTATTTTTATTTTGATTCGTAATTTCTTAAAAAAAAAAAAAAAAAAGGTTAGAATTGGTCTTTTTTGAAATTATTTTTTGTTAAGTTTTCTTGAAAAGTTACTATATTTCTCTACAAGTATTACAAATATGTTCACGTATTTTATTTATTTATATTAAAATTATTAAACATTTTGAATTAATATTAATTTCAAAGATTGAAATTGAACAAGCAAAAATTAAGAAATAAAATGATTGGTAGTTTGAAATTAAAATTTGACTCTTTAAGTATAGTAACCAAATATTTTTAAATTTAAAAGAAAAAACTAAATCTTTCCAAACAATTTCTCCGAATTATTGTCCTTTTAAAAAGTTTTCCCTCCATTTCTTGTAAGAAAGAATCTTGCAAGTCTGCTCCATTTCCATCCATTGTATGGTGGAGCGCACATGCCCAAAAGTTACCAATGTCACACCCCAAAATGAAAAGAAAAATAAAAGACAAAAGGGAAGAAAAGAAAAAACAACAACAAAGCAAAAAAGTATTTATCTTTTAATTCATAAGCTAACATATTTTACTCATATTAAACGGTAGGGACGTCCTTTCGGGACTGTTTGTTCTACATATTTAAGTAGAAGTTAATTTTAAGATTTATTAATTTTTCTTGAAAAGTTTACATCTAAACGAATTTTTATTAACTATCATTATTTTTATTTTTAAAAATTATTATTATTTCTAATCACTTATTTTTAATCATTTCTTTCAAATCAATCAAAATAACTTATTTTAAACTATTCATTTTTAATTATTTATTTTTTAAATACTAAAAAAATAACCATTCGTTTTTAAATATATATTCAAATAAAATTTTGACTATAATTTTTCTGTACAAAAATTACATCCAAACGAATTTTTAACATAATTCTTAATTTTTAACAGCTCCAATATAAATCTTTAACTTAAATACTACCTAAATATATAAAACAAACAGCCCTTTATGCAATGCAATGATTGAAACCGTAATACATTTATTTAAAATATAGGCTTACGAATTGAAGCAATATTGGTTTTTTAAAAAATAAATTGAAGTAGTAATACAGTTCTCACGCGTTGTTTTATAGAAGTAAATTTGAAATGTAGAAAAATAATTTATCTCGGTTGATGATATTGGCTGACAGCTGCGGTGGGAGGAGGATTTCTAGCGCGTGACATCACGTTCGAAAACACGGCCGGTCCATCAAAGCACCAAGCCGTGGCCCTGCGGGTGGGTTCAGACCTCTCGGCCTTCTACCAATGCGACATGTTGGCCTACCAAGACACCCTCTACGTCCACTCCAACCGCCAGTTCTACATCAACTGCCTCATCTCCGGCACCGTCGACTTCATCTTCGGCAACGCCGCCGCCATGTTCCAAGACTGCGACATCCACGCCCGCCGCCCCAACTCCGGCCAGAAAAACATGCTCACGGCCCAGTCCCGGTCCGACCCCAACCAGAACACCGGCATCGTCATCCTCCGCTCCCGGATCGGCGCCACCTCCGACCTCCGCCCGGTCCAGAACAGCTTCCCCACCTTCCTGGGAAGGCCGTGGAAGGAATATTCCAGAACCCTGGTGATGCAATCCTCCATTAGTGACGTCATCGACCCCAAGGGGTGGCATGAGTGGGCCGGTGATTTCGGTCTGGATACGTTGTTTTACGGCGAGTATCAGAACACTGGACCGGGGGCTTCGACCGCCGGCCGGGTGACGTGGAAGGGGTTCAGGGTGATTCAGAACGCCACCGAGGCTCAGGATTTTACTGCGGCTAAATTTATTGGCGGTGGGAGTTGGTTGCGAGCTACTGGCTTCCCGTTCTCTCTAGACCTCTGATTTTGCTGCTAATTTTACCTTTTCTCATTTCGCATTAATTATCCTTATTATTTTTCTTTCTATTAAATGTCTCATCTGTCGAATTGTCAATTATTTCGGGTTAGAGTGTGAATTTGGTAAAAGAAATAATAATGAGGAGCATTTGTTAAAACTTACCGACATTTCAAAGAGCAAATTTGAGTATGACTATAATAATATGTAATATAAAAAAGAAAATTTAGCTTCAACATTCATTCTATCTTTTAAATTATATATTATATTTGTAACAAAATTTTGAAAATAATTCATTTAAAGTACATTATTTTATATCACTCAACTAGAATTTCTATTCTTGATAGAAAACTCAAACATAAAATGAGTTTATCATTAATAAAATTCAATAAATGATAAAATTTAATTTAAATTTTCAATTACAAGTGAATTAATTTTGATTTTGTACTATACATTCAAATATTTTACTCTTTTCTTTGTTATACATGCAAAATTTTCTGTAAAAAACATTAAAAATAATTAGTAGATTGACCAACTATATATATATATAAAAGTAGTACATGTGATCATGAAGGTTAGAAAGTATCCAAGTTTTGCTACTTTTAAAATGAGCGCAGAGCCCATTTGATTTTTTAAAGTAGTAGGTGTTGAAGTAAATTTATTAAAGAACAAAATTAAATAATTATCAAACAAGATTGAGGACACTACTACTTACGAGAATCAATTGTCGTAATTTCAAAAAAAAAAAATTATATTTTATTCACTTGTATAACCTTTTGAAGAAGTACATCACATCTATAAATACATATATAAATACTCATAAAATATCCACATTTTTTTCAACACAATGTGGATCTCTAACCTATGATATATTAACTACTCAAATAGGTTTAAATGGGAAAAGACTAATACTTCAATTTTATTCTAATACATTTCCAAGTAAATGATTTCTTTTAAAAGAAAGGGTGTTTACTGTGATAAAAATGCTCTATCTCAACATAGCCTGTAAAAATTGTCAAGAGCCAACAAAAGTACAAATTATTTAAGGTAGCTGAATTATTTGACTTTGTAGTTTGGGTTTCACAAATATGTGTTCTAAGATCTATGAACATTTGGAAAATAATTTCATGGAAATGGCCTGCAAATGCCTCAATAATGCAACATTATAAAAGGCATTGCACGGCGGCGATGTTGTCTTGGGTAAAAGTATAATGTATGCTCTTTTTGACCCACTCATTTAACTAAAAAATACAGCATGTTTATGCATTGAATTAATTTATGGAACAAAGTCAGCAAAATGTCAGAATTTCCTTTTAATTACATTATTACTTCTCATTAGATCCAGCATGTAGTCGGTGCCTCCTAATTTATATTATCGCCGCAGAAAAATAATATATTGTTTGACTGTTATTAATTTTGTTTGTCAATTATAAGTGCCTTCCAAACAATCCTTCTTCTAAACTAAATTTTCGATAAAGGCGATAGTTTATAGTTTTTTAAAAAAGCTTTTGACATATTTAGGTAGTTTCTGGGATAAGAAGTTATATTGAGTAGTTAAAAATTAAAAATTGTGTTAAAAACTCGTTTGGATGTAGTTTTTGTGTAGAGAAGTTAGAGTCAAAACCTTGTTTGAATGTGGAATTAAAAATGAGTAATTATTTTTAGTAGTTAAAAAAGAAATGATTATAAATAAATGATTAAAAATGAGTTATTTTGATTGATTTGAAATGAATGATTAAAAATAAGTGGTTATAAATGATTGAGTAGTTATAAATGAATGATTAAAAATTAATGGTTAGAATGAGAGTTATTTTTAAAAATAAAAATGAAAATGAGTTAATAAAAATTCGTTTGAATGTATGTTTTCGAACAAGAGTTGATAACTCCCAACTCTAACTCCTACTTAAATATGTCAAACAAACACCCACTTTCAAGATCTAAACCTTATCCTTTGATCGATAAGCATTTCATTTTCTATTTTTTTTTTGTGTTTTTTAAAAAAGTGTACTTGATAACCAAAAGCTATTGAAGACAAAATCTTATCGATTTCAAATTTATTATTGAGATCAATTTTAAGTCTTTTCGGTAAATATATGAAATAAAGTAAGATATTTGAAAATTTATGGACATATTCTAACAAAAAAAAAACACTTTAAGATCAAATAAATTTTCAAGCCAAAATTAAGAACAAAAAAGAAATTTGTAATTTAAGTTACTTTTTGGAAAATATCATATTTGAAAATTTATGGACGTCTCAAATGTTCATTGTGTCCATATTTATTTTTCTTACTGTCCTTAAAAAACATTTACATCTTAAAATATGACGTTGATGAAAATGAAATGAACCTGCCAAAATACAACTCAGCTAATTTATTTTGTTTTGTTTCAGAAAAGGAATTTATTTATAAATGATCTCACTTAATTTTTCTTAAGTCAAATTCCTTTAAATTATAAAAAAAATTACTCAATTTTGAATATAATATTCAAAGGTTCCGAACTTTAAAATATCCGGTTTTAGTTTCTCACATGTTTTAATTTAAATTGATTCTTAGTTTATATTTCTTGTTTTTCTTTTCTCAAACAACAGTTACAAAATTTTAATATATATATATTCAGTGGCACTAATGTATGCCCAATGATCAGAGGTCTTGGGTTTGAGTCTCCCACCCTCAATTGTTGTAATCTCAAAAAAAAATAAAATAAAATAAAAAAAATATATATATATATTCAAATTATCAGTATAATATATAGAAGTATATGACCTAAAATGTATACCTCCAAAATTCAAAATTTAAGACAAAACAAAGTTGACTTGGGAGAATTAAGTTATTATTTGAATTTAGTTCAATAATATTCAAAAGAGTGATCAAGTCCGTTGTTTTGAATGAGTAAAAATTAAAATGGGATTTTGCATCTTTATTAAAAAAAATATATATATATTTTCATGTATAGCACAATTCCAAAATTTATTAATTTGTGACAAAAATGATTGAAATTTAATAATTTGCATTGTTCAATCACTCAAAATCAATTGAATTGATAGAAGTCTAAAGTCTATAAATTGAATCGATAAAATCTAATAACATTATAATTGGATTTTTAGACAAAATGTGCTATGAATTAAATTATTTTAAAAAATGTACTACAATTATATTGAAGAGTAAAAAATATGTTATAAAGGAGAAATTCTCAAATTAAAACAATAATTTTGTTTTATTTAGAATTAAAACAATAATTTAGCCCTACCATTCAAAGGAATAGATTAGAAAGTTATTATCTAAAAAATGAAAACAGTGGATTAATTAGATAAAATTGAAAAATATTATTATATGAACTGATTTTCCATTAAAATAATAATAATAATAAAAAAACTTGGCGCGTTGAGAAAAAGAAAACCGCGAACTTGAAACATAGTGGAATGGGGTTCCATCATTCCAAATGTGAAGAAGAAGAAAAGCTTAGAGTTGCGTATGGGGGAATTAGATGCAAGAGCTTTATGTCAATGTCGCAAATTCACATGTGGCTTCCTTCAAGACCAGACGACTTGGTCAAATCACGAACCATCCCTTTTCTTAATTCCGTCCCAATAAATCCCGACGCGGAAGTTCGACCCTCACATTTCCAACCCTTTTTTCAAACAACTCTCCTTCCTCTTCCATGGCGTCTCTTTCGAATGATTCTCTTCCCATTTCCCTTCAGAACATCAACCCTAAGGTATAATCCCTCTATCCATTTCCTTCTCTTCTTGTACACATTCAAGATTTGGTGCTCTGTTATTGGATTGCCTTTTCCCCTTTACACCTCAATCGCGATCGTCTTCTCTTGTTTCGATGTTCTTATCTTTGTTTATTGTCGATCTATGCGATTCCCTACTCAATTCGTGTTTGCGCTTTTTTTTCTTCTACTGGATTCGCGATCATGTTCCCGAGATTTATCCATTTTTTCAACTTCTTGCTGAATCGCTGTGTTTCGTGTTGTTTTAGGTCGTAATTCAATATCTCATGGTTCTGAATCCATTTTGTTACTTGTTACTTTTGATCGTAATTCTATACCTCATGGTTGTACATTGCCATGTGATTGCATGTGTATTCTTTATCTGGCCGAGAAAGTAAGTGCTGTATTTGATGGAAAATGACAACCACGCGATTTGTGCATTTTCTGGTATAGAACGCGTTGTACAGTACTGTTTTTCGACAGTTTCAAGTGCCTAATTTTTGTTTTCTTCTGTAGGTTCTGAAATGTGAGTATGCTGTCCGTGGTGAGATCGTTGCCCTTGCTCAGGTAACCTTACGCTCAAGTTTCTATACGAATTTTAAACTTTGCCTGCTAATTTTAAGGGTTAAATTTTAGTAATAAACAACCTGTGATAACCATTTTGTTTTGTTTTTTTTGTTTATAAAATTTAAGTCTATTTCTATTCAAATTTCCTACCATGTGCTCCATATTTCCTACAATGTATCTATCTTTCCTTAAGAAAGTAGAAGAATACTAACCAAATTTAAAAAACATAAACAAGTTTTTGGAAGCTACTTTTTTTTGTTTACAAATTTTGGTTTTGTTTATTAAAATATAGGTAGGATGGAGATATCCAAACAAGGAACAAGGTATAATAAGGTAGTTGTTGTACGCTTAAATTTCATAAACAAAAAAGGAAAAACAAAATGGTTATCAAACGGGGCCTTAGTTAGCAGAACTATGAAATTGGGTTGAAGGGTTAAAGAATTTACTTCATTATCAATAAAGTTAAGATCTGCCAGCCGGTTTGGTTTTGTTTAATTAGCTCTAAATATGATCTGAATGGCTTACTTTGTTGTGTTTGGTATCATGCTTCTACTTATCATCTGTTATTCTCTTCAACAGAAACTGCAAGAAGAGCTACTGACTAAACCAGGCTCCCGTCCTTTCGATGAGGTACGGTTACTTTTCAACACTTATTTCATATTAGTATCATACAAACTACATTCATTTTGAACATAGTGAAAGGCTTTTCGTGTTTAACACACGTCTTGCTGGTGCTATAAGGTTTTTGTACGATACCATGATGTTATCACTTTGTTATGCAGATACTGTACTGCAATATTGGAAATCCTCAGTCCCTTGGTCAGCAACCAATAACATTTTTCCGTGAGGTTTGTTAGAATACTGTCTGTTTGCACTTTTCACTATGCCTTGAACAATTTAATTCCTTATAATCTTTGTTTACTCAGGTTCTTGCATTGTGTGACCATCCATCTATTCTGGAAAGAAATGAAATACATGGTTTGTTCAGGTACTGCAATTCAGAAAGCTACTAAAATATTTTGTTGGTTGATATAATTAAATTTACCCCAATCCATCAGCTTAGGCTTTTGGATTGATTGGTGGTTTAACATAATTCAACATGGTATCAGAGTTCCATGTGGGTTAATGGTCCCCCCAAAGTCCGATCCTACCCAAAATGCTTTGAATTCAAAAAAGCGGGTGTGGACTCCACCTAAGCGGGCATAAGCTTAAGCGGGTATTTGATCCCAGAGTTTGGATCCGACCTATGCGAGTAAGCCAAAGCGGGTATTTCGATCCACAAATTAGGATTCATTTCAAGATGGCATTTCCCGATATGGCCGCCATCTTGAGGGGGCATGTTGGAGATACTCACTATGCTCACCATGTGGTAATTGTCCCACATTGAAAAGGTGAAGAGTCTTCAACACATTTATAAGGGATATGAGTTACTCCCCTCATTACCAATTGGTTTTGAGGTGGAACCTCATATTCTCTAATAGGTTTAACATAATTCAACATATTTCACTTCATATTTTTAAGAAATTCGTTTGGACTTGGAAACTAGTAAGTCAATTTTACGTTTGTCCGATCACATTGTTGTCAAGAAAAGTTCAATCAACTTCATGGATAATATTTGCTCAGTACTCATTTTTCAGTAATGATATTTTTGCCGTTTCCTGCATGTTTTTCCCCCAACTTGTTGCAGTGAAGATGCCGTTAAGCGAGCCTTGCAAATTCTGAAACAAATTCCTGGGAAGGCAACGGGTGCTTACAGCCATAGTCAGGTTGTTGTCAGTAAAAAATGGAGTTTTTGGTAACATAGAATTCAGGTCTCTGACATCTGATCTATTTGTCACATCAGGGTATTAAGGGACTGCGTGATACAATTGCTGATGGAATTAAAGCTCGTGATGGTTTTCCTGCAGATCCTAATGATATATTTTTGACAGATGGTGCAAGCCCAGCGGTAAGTTTTAATATCTGAGACTGTCTTCATATTGGAAAGTGTTGAAATAGATGTCAAAAGGTTCTTCTATATGTTAGGTCCATATGATGATGCAATTGCTGATAAGTTCAGAGAAAGATGGATTACTCTGCCCCATTCCTCAGTATCCTCTGTACTCTGCTTCTATAGCTCTTCATGGCGGTACTCTTGTACGTTTTATATCATTTAATAAAATCTTTATCATTTGATTTGATTCCTTTGAGTTAAAGAGTGTTATTACTTCGGTTTGTTCTGAACAGAGTTATCATAAAACTTTGTGTACTTCCAATTATTTGGTTGCGAAGACATCAAGTAGTTGAAATTTATAGATGGTTTTCAGGTTCCTTACTATCTTGATGAAGCATCAGGATGGGGATTGGAAATTTCTGAGCTGAAGAAGCAATTGGAGTCTGCCAAGTCAAAGGGTATTTCTGTTAGGGCATTGGTGGTTATAAATCCCGGCAACCCTACTGGCCAGGTATGTTAATGGTTGGGGTTTGAATGTAAATCTTAGGGTGAAATTATTTTCAGACTGTTAGTTAACTTAGTTTGCAAGATCTGATACTCTCATCTCACCCAATGGGTTTCTTGCTGCTTTCCATATGCTGGTTCTCTTCTTCAGATATCTTTTCTTCATCGTAGTATCTATATGACTGCAGGTTCTCACAAAGGAAAATCAAGAGGAAATAGTGAAGTTCTGCAAGCAGGAGGGCCTCGTTCTTCTGGCAGATGAGGTAAATCTATAACATCACATCAATGAAAGACTGCAACAGAACTTTATTGGATGTATTAATTAGATTTGAGCTCCTTGGATCACTGCCAAAATTTTCGTAGTTAGTTGGCTAATATTAAGACCTGGTGAATGTTACAGGTATATCAAGAAAATATTTATGTTCCGGACAAGAAGTTCCACTCTTTTAAGAAGATTTCTCGCACCATCGGTTATGGTGAAAAGGACATCTCCTTAGTATCTTTCCAGTCTGTCTCTAAAGGTTTGTTGCCTTTGTCCATATCTATTTTAGGCCTGGTGAGGAGAATTTTATGCAGACAACTGGGCTGCATTACTTATTTTTCTCCTGGTATTAGGATACTATGGTGAGTGTGGAAAACGGGGAGGATACATGGAGATTACTGGGTTTAGTGCTGATATAAGGGAACAAATATACAAATTGGCGTCCGTTAATCTTTGTTCTAATATTTCCGGCCAGATTCTTGCTAGCCTTGTAATGAATCCACCAAAGGTTAGGATCCTCTGATTTCTAAGCATAACTACATTCATTTCTATTCAACTCATCATAAAGCAAAAAATGTCTGCAAGAAAGCTTAAATTCAGTGCCGAACTTCGCACGAAATATTTGTCATTGTTTCTTGAAGAGTGTTGATGATTTGTGCAGGTTGGGGATAGCATCTATGAATCGTATTGTGCAGAGAGAAATGGAATCCTCTCATCTCTGGAAAGGCGTGCAAAGGTTTGTGGAATGAGTATTCTCTGTTTTCGCTTTTGTTTTCTTATGTTTTAAATAAATATTCTGATACAACCCGGATCTAGATTGATATCAAAACATAAAAAAATTATTAGATAAACCAAGTTTTAATAGACTTGGAACCTCCCTTTACTCTTTAGAATACTCTCTCAAGCCCATTACCAAAATGGCTACAATATTCTTGATACCTTTATTCTTCCTTACTGCCTTTATTTATAACCATAAGTTCCTAACTTACTTCCCAAGTAATTGTTAACATATGCTTGTATTGCTACCTTAATACCCTGAGGCCCAGAACTTATCATATGCATGCCGTGAAGAAAAAGAAAGAAGCTTTATGCGTAGGAATTCCCAAATTATTGATTCAACTAATCTTCGAAGTTGTCACCAATGAGTTCATAATTCATACATTTGTATCTATCAAGTTTATCTGGCTTGCACGATATTAAGGATTATACTCCACTATTTATGGTACTGCAGAAGTTAGAAGCCGCATTGAACAGTTTAGAAAATGTAACATGCAATAAAGCTGAAGGTGCAATGTACCTATTCCCCCGAATTAAGCTGCCCGAAAAGGCAATCAAAGCAGCAGAAGCAGCAAACAAGGCCCCCGACACATTCTATTGTCGACAACTTCTCAATGCCACCGGAATAGTTGTCGTCCCCGGTTCCGGCTTTGGACAGGTTTGTGCCATTAGCTTAGCATGTCAATCTATTTCCAAACCATCATCTGATGTATTTCATTTTTCAACCATTTATACTAAACTAAATCATCCATCCATTCTGCATTTGCTTTGACACAGGTGCCCGGTACATGGCACTTCAGGTGTACAATACTACCCCAAGAGGACAAGATCCCAGCTGTCGTCTCTCGTCTGACCGACTTCCATAAAGCATTCATGAACGAATACCGTGACTAAGTTCCAAACTATCTGAAGGTGTAGCCAATTCCCCTTATTTCTTAGAAAGTAAGATGAATGTGTGTTATGCTGTTTTCTGGGCTAGTAAATAATGCGGAGTTGGCGACCGAAACAATTTAGTATGGCACAGAGTCTTTCTGTGCCCCTTAAAATTTTTGTTTGTTCAGTAAAACATCTTATCTTAGGCATATAAACAGAGATGACTGGATTTTCTCATTTCTATATTGAGATGATACCTAGAAATTACCATTTTATCTCTCTTTCCTTTGGATGAGTACAATAAAGTGTGAGGTGAAGATTTGAATTTTAATGTTTTTTTTTTGTTTTGAAAATCTCTTTAGTTAAGAACCTTATTGGCAGTTTTTAGGTGGTGAGGTAATTTAGAAACAGTATGAACAATCCAAATGAGTTGCTCTACTACAAGTGTTAGATGGAAAAGCCACTTTGAATTGAGTGGGCCATTGTCTAACAAGCAACCTGACATTGAACTGAAATTGGTCCACTTCATGGATGAAAAACATACAAGGAACACAGTGTTTGTGGGCTCCTCAATACCCAAAGCTTTTCCAAAATGTGACATTTTCTTCAATCTTTTTCAAAGGAATTGTTTTTTTAGGGGGGACAGAATATTAGAATATTCCACAACATCATCACTGATGAGCAGTATGCTCACTTGCTGCACACTTTATAAGGCCATTGAAAATCCAGCTTATAAACTTGTAAACAAATTAAAAATGCTTGTAAATACAAGTACCACATTTACGTGGCCTAGGGACGGACGTTATTTATTAAACCTGTTTTACACGAATTTTTTAAAAAAAAACAAAAGCTTTTACTTGATAGTTATTAAGATATTTTTTAAAAAAAATTTAAACACCAATTGAAGGTGAAAGAAATTTAAATTCATCACCTCTTTGTCATAAAATTATTATCCCGATTGAACTATTATATTACCTCTGTTGGGTGATTAACCAGATTTTAATTCGTGTGCTATATTTTTTGTATAATTTATTCATTTTTCTATTTCATTATCACTTTAGATTAAATTTGAAGTATCTAGAAGAAGTCCAGTCTAATTTGTAATTTTGGTGTCATTTCAAATCTTCATCAGGGAACTGTTGAAATGGTCAATGAAGAAGGGAAAGAAAGGATAAGATTGAAGAAGATATCTTTAATTGTGCACCTCTGACAGCTAATATCAAAATGTTACAAGTTGATACTTAAAAAGCAGGTCGTTCATTTCAAAGAAAAAAAAAAGTGAAAGGACGATTATAGGGCATATTTTTCTTCACATTTTCAAATAATTCCTTTGTTGAGAACATCATATTATAATTTGGATGACAAAAACAACCATGTTACTAAATCCCATTTGATATTATGAAAAGAAAGAAAGTTGAATTATATTCAATTTCTCAAGTATCCCATGGGGCGTTTACTTTGTACATTATGTTAATTGAAAGATTTCGTACATTTTCCAACCCAACCAATTGACAAATATAATGAGAATTGTTTTCTAATTCTATTGAATGAAATCAAAGCCATAGCATATCAAGAACACTAAAAAACAGAAACGCATTCTTTAAAACAATTGCAATAGATACGATATTCTTCAGTAAAGACACAATCAAAGATGGAACATATAAATATTTCAAGGATATTTTAAATTTAAATTTATTTTTATGTGCGTGTGTGTAAATTTAGTCATTGGAGATTGATTTAGAATAATAGACTAAATATCGAATGGATCAATGATGAAGTGGTTTTATTTTTTGGTTGTAACCATCTCAAAACTAACTTTACATGATCTTGAGAATCGGTATTTATTCCTTTATCTGAGATGCAGTAAGAAAAAAAGAATATTAAACTAAATAGTAGAGTAAACTACATTTATTATCACTTAGATAAGAAGTTTTAATTTCTCTATCCATCCATCCACCATTAAACTAATAATAATTATAAAAAAAAAAAGCAAGGCGTAGAATTTGTGATTCTTTTTTGTAGCATAACAAATGTGAAGTATAAATATTTGAACAATACTCAAATCAGGATAGGTAAATATTTTGGAAATATAATTTTTTTTTTTTTTGAAAATTGGAAAATTGGAGCTTCTATCCCCCTATAACCCGAGCATCATTGGTCCGTCCCTAAACTGTGGCATCGGTATACTTGAAAGAGTTTTAGTTTAAGCGCTTTCCAGCGGCCTCGAACTAGGGATTGAAGCATGCCTCGCTCGACTGCCTCTTGGGGATGGAAATATAATACTACTTCTACTTCAATCACAATCACTTATAGCCCTTTAATCTAAACAAAATTTTTTGGCCCCATTACTACTTCAAATCACTTATAGCCCTTTAATCTAAACACAAAATTTTGACCCCATTACTCATAAACCTTCAATCTAAATGAGAATTTTCTACTACAACCTATTATAATCCTTCATACCAGATCTCCAAATTCTTCCAAAACTCCTCAATCCAAAAGAGTTACATCTTGCCCATCTCTATTATTAAATATTATCATTTCAGTCATATTCATTAGGGAATGACGGTGTTGAAGCATTATAAAATTTTCCTTTCTTGTTTTTCTTTTTCTTTTAAAAAAAGACAAGTTTTGCTTTCTAATGCCATAATATAATATTCATATCTCAAAAGGAAAAAAAAAATCACACTCGGGTTTCCACCCAACTTTGAAAAGACCTCCCAGCCAATAACCAGAAAGAAAGAAAATTATATAAAGAAAAAAAAAATACAATGAGAGACATTGGATTCACCAGCAGCAAAGCAACAGATTGAAGATAAGCCACCACATCATCACATGGGCCCTCACATTACTATATTATATATATATATCACATCTATATACTTCTAATAATGCACCACCATCACAGTTAGAGCCAATCTTCAATTATTGGAATACTTTAATCTATACTTTATACTATACATCAAAAAATGGGAAATAACAGTATTCTTGACAAGCATTAAATATAAAACTTATACAGAAAACAAATGAGAAAGAGCCCCCACCAAGAAACTGCTGCAACTTCTTGTTCAATATTCCATTTCCTTATTATTGTTGTTGTTGTTGTTGTAACCTCACACTGATGGCACTCATTTCTTCATCTTCTTGTTCTCTCAATTTCTCTGGTTTGAAATCTGGTTTTTCAGTTTCAGTTAAGCCTTTGAGTAGAATTTGGATGCTCAAGCCTTCATCAAAGTTTTCTCTCAACAAGTCTCTCCCATTGCAGATAAGATCTTCAATTAAGAACAAGGTCAACTTCTTCTCCTTAACATTTTCTCTTTTTTTCTTTCTTGATCTCTATTAGAAATTGACAGTTGATCCAAAGTTACTATCACGCATGTATAGTTCGTAGGATTACTCCGCTTTTATGAATTATTCAATTCTCGAGTGTTAGTGGTTAGTACCTGATCACCGAAACACGAACAGGTTTTCGAGGATCAATCGGAGGGAGTGATTTGCTACGCAGACGAGAATGGGGAGATCATCTGCGAAGGTTACGATGAGGGTCCTCGCTTTTACCACGAAAAAGGCAACCATCAAAGGTAGTTGAATCTCTTTTCTAAACCTACCTAAAGTTATGAAAAGAAATTTTCTAGGAGCTCTATTGGATTGATATCTGTTATTTATTTTTATTTTTTTGTTTCATCTTTTGGCCACAATTAGAGAGGCAGAGATTATTGATCTCCTACTAAAACAAAGTTGGATTCATCTAGGAAAAGGTGGTGATGGAGAGCTAATCCATGCTGATAAAGGTGTAGCTGTTAAAAAAGACTTCAATGTTAACGGGTTCAACTCGTTCTACTAATCCGAATATGGTCTAACTCTTTCGAGTCATTCTCGAGTGTTGAATGTATGTATTTCGTTTGTCGAATGTACACCGACATCGATTATTTTAATTTGAGTAGTTTTGAGTAAATGTACTTTCTTCTGTATCTGAATCACATAATCAAATTCACTGCTCAAAGTTTCATAGTTTTCTTGCATCAATTCCTTCGGGGTGATGAAATTCAAAACCAAGATTGCATAGCTTACACCCTCCAATTACTGAACTTCTTGATCAATGGGGTAGTTTTGAGATGCTGATCGCTGAAGATATTTGGTTGGTTAATCCATACATTTTTTTTATATCCATGAATGCATGCCAGCTTACACACACTTCGACTTTCTCATAAGACATATTGTCTGGACCTACATCATTTGAATGTCAAGTAAACTTGTAAAAAATTAATTTTCAAATAGGTGACGACCATAAATTGAATCCATCACCTCTTAATTCCTCAAGGCCCTCTTAACAAGTAAGTCACTCCAGATGTTAAGAGTGTTTAGATTTGGTAGAAAAGAGTGGAGTGAAAGGGTAAGTAGTAGTTGAAGTAATTAACTACTCAATTGAGATTGGTATTAACTGTGATTCAAGTAATTAACTACTCTTTTGTGGATTGGCGTTAGTAGTAATTAGATAATTAACTACTCGTTTGGAAATTGGTTGGTAGTTGCGAATGAAAAGTTTAATGGAAGATTTGATGGAGAGTTTGATGAGTGATTAAGAAGACTGTTTACCACAAAATATAAACAAGAGATTCTAGAAGAGTAGTTGTTTACCACTCTTCTTATACCAAAGACAAAAATGAACACAGCCTAAGATGTACAATTGAAAATTTAGTTTCATTGAGGTAACTTATCTTGTAAAATACAACATCCATATGGAGTTTATGTATTTTGAGGAAGCATACAACATCAACATTGATACAAGGAACATAAGCTTTACACTGCAAATCTAACAACACTACCTATTTTATACAAAGATTTTAATCAAGAGGTGAATTAATGTAATACCTCTTTCCTTAATGGCTTTAGCAGCCTTCTTTCACCGTCTTCTTTCAATGATCTTTAGACCGAAAAAAAATGGAAAAAAGAATCTACCTAAAAGAATCAGGAACAAAAAGTGAGAGGTTGACCTCTTTAATTCACACACAGGTATCTACAAGGTAACAGACACAGCATCAGATTTTCCATCCTGCGAGTTCTCGTCGCCGCCTAAATCAGACTGAGACTGGCTCAGAACGACCGACTGCTGCGGAAACCACTGGTCTGGGACCATCAGGAAGTATGTTGTCATTGCTTTCCTGAACCTCTTCTTGTATTCCTTTGGGGAAATCACAGTTGGAGACGAGTTTGCGCCACCAAGAATGCCTGTAGCCTTCACCCAAGTCTCAAGGTGCTTATCCCATGTATACTGTCTCACGAAATCGATGATCCCGATAACCAGCTCATGTTTCTCCTCGTCCACACCAACCAGCAACGAGTAGTCCATTACACCGATTGACTGCATCACCACAGGTTAAACAATGTGCCAGAAGATTGTTTACAGAACATCAAGAAAATAGGAAAATTCATGAACTTACGGCAAGAAATGAAGTATCATTCCAGACAGCTCTCTCTAACAATCGTTTTGCTTTGTTTCCAACGAAAATCGAAGAAGTTCGCATTGCTTCAATCAAGTTTTGATCCAACATAACCTTGTTATTCCCAGATGAATCAGCATTATAGCGTGATCTTAAAGATCCTTTGAGATCATAAACTCGCATAACATTCCTTCTAAACAGAAGATTCTCCATGACCAAAACGTCCATCTTTGATTCTTTACCTCCTTTAAGATGCTTTGCCGTAACCTTCCACCATGAAACCAACAACAAATAAATTCAGAAAAGGTAACCACTAAATATCAAAAGAAAACCAGAGCATTACAATCAATAGCCTAGTGGTCAAAAGGACATTAAGAAACCAAAAGATTGTGATTTCGTGGTCGCCTACCTAGGAATTAATTATCTATGCAAGCTGGCCCGGACACTCACGAACATTAGAAAAAATAAATAGAATAATAATAAATAAATAAAAATTCATTGCAGTAGTTGACATGGCTTTGCATTTTTTTTTTTCTCAAGTTCTGGAAAACTATTTAAAAGGAGTTGAAGTACCTGATAAATTCCAAGAATCTTTGCCAGGCATGTAGGACTTCTCATACCAATTGATTCAGATAAATACTTGAAATATTCAGGTGCAAATTTGATAAATGACTCCAACTCTGTCTTGGTGACTTGCTTAATAATAAACCGATCATCCAAAGTTTTGGCAAAGAAAACATTACTCTTACCACCTTGGGCTCCCCACTTCTTACAACGACTAAGAGACTTAACGAAGTCAAGTTCTGAACAACAAATCCTCCTCAGAGCTTCAAATTTTTTTGCATAGTAACAGGTAACCGAATATTTTACTCCACCATGTGGGCCATATTCTTCGAAACAAATTCTGGGATTAAGAGATTTCGGGTATAAGAGTGGATCCAAACCAAATGAGGTACGAGATCCAGAGATGGTCGAAATGCTATCATCTAGCCCCACACTTTTAGACGTGTCAAAGGAGAAGTCATCAGAGGACTGCAAAAATGAATCTGTGAAAGATAAGAAAGGCAACGAAGAATCACCACAATCTCTTGGTCTTTCTGGCTCATCAATCAGAAGGGAATGATATTCTGGTGACATTAGAGCGTAAGCTATGATACTTGAGGGTTCGTCATCATAGACTGGAACGACACATTCGTTTACACCAAGAGGCAAGAACAGCTTAGCTCCACCTTGAAATTCGAGCTCCCAGAATGAAGACAGAAAGACAGGATTGTGTTTTGCTAGTGCTTCAAGTTTCTGACCAGTAGCTAGAAATTTTTCATTGAATAAATAATAGAAGTTCGAGGATGCTGTCTCTAACTGGCTAGCAAAGTCCTCTGTATCATCAAGTGCCTTTGAAGGATGCAACTGAGACAAAGAATGGGTCGACCTGTCCATGTTCTGATTTACAGAGCGATCAATCCATAGGGTAACATCGATGCCTGATGATTCTGACACAGTTGAATTGGATAACATATGGGAGCTATCTTTTGTAACTCCAGCTACCGAAACGTTTTCACCCGTCCATGCAGCCTCAAGTGTATCTGATAAATTTTCCATCCTAGAAAGCTGCCCATCAGCCTGAGCAGCATAAACATTATTTGCCTTCGGTTCTAGGGGTTCAGGTGGAACATTAATGCTTGTGCTGCATAAATCTTCTTCTCCTTTATCTGAATCTGAATCTTCAACTTCATGGATTTGAATATCAGGTTGTGCAGGGCTGGTAGCAAATTCCTTTCCATTACTTTGGCCTTCATTGCACTGTTGATAAGCAAGACGAGAAGACTTAAAGTCTTCAACCGATTTTCCAGTGGTGTTACATTCAGAGAGCTTCTCACTATCAACCACAAGTCTATCTTCAGATACTGCAAAAAAGCTGCCAGAGGAATTCCCGTTATCTAAACTGGCTGCATTGATCAAGTGCTGATCCCATACATAAGCCTGAATGAGCAACTTCCTTCGCAGATAGTTGATCTCAAGAATGTCTGCAGTAACCTGGCGCTGTTTTCCTTCCCCATTCATAGTCTTATAGAGTGATTCCTTAATCACGATCATCAGAACCAACAAAATTATCAATAAATTAGATATTGTAGACATGGACTCTAAGAGTAATAAAACGAAGCTTCATACTTTAAATATAGAATCAATTCTGGTGTTTAAGATCAGGAGAAGTTCTTTATGAACGCATCAATTTGGTTATATCACTGAGAAGATAACACGCACATATGTGTGTGTGTATATATATATTTACTTCTTATTCTATATTTTTAATGTAATTAGGGGATGCGTTAAATTTTGTAGTGCATAGGTCATATGCACCATGCAATGAAACAGCACAAATAGAGCCAAACTGCTTTTGTTCATCCCAATTCCTAAGATACAAGCTGTTAATGCTAATGAGCCATCGAAATTGTCAAAAAGGCATATGCACCATACAGTAAAATGGTATAAGAGGATTTCAACCACTTTGGTTCATCCTATTCCCAATTACTAAACAGAATGGAAGTTAAAAAGACAAGCTTGACAAATCCATCCACTTTAGAAAATCAGCTGAAAATACGGTCTAACCAAATTGAATTTTCATACAAATTAAGGAAGGATGATTAGATGTCAAAGAGCAGTCTAACTTCAACATATGGTGGCTCACCTCAAATTTGGCCTTCTCTTTCTGTAACATTGCTTCCAACCCAGCAATCTGGCGCCTTAGTTCCATTTTTCTCATGCAAGTCATGGCCCCTGCACCAGATATTTTTTCTGCAATTTGACGAAGAGTATTCAACACTTCGGAAAACAAGAGCTCAGCCTGGTTCACCACCTGCAATAATCAGATAATTAAATCGTCAGTGTAATGGAAATTATATCATATAAATATCAAATCCAAAAGTTATTCCACCTCGTCCCTTTCTTTTTGTATCCACTCCTGGTTATCATAGTTGAAAGCCAGTTTTGATGGTGGAAGGTATACAGAGTGCACATTGGTTGCAGCATAGCGAAAACAAGCAATCATTCTCCCATATCTACACAAGTGAAGCAATGAGAGAAGGTACGTTTTCAACTTTCGCCATATGTTGAAAAAGAAGATGTACAAGAAATAAGAAAAGGTATGTTTCCCACTTTGGCTAGTTTAATATCCCACATAAGTTGAAAAAAAGAAAAGAATAGAACTTCTCATGGAAATGCAATAAGTAGCAGAACAATTAACCAGATACCTCAGCTTCTAGAAGATGCTATTATATCACACAACTTATCAAAACGAGGTGAAAAAAATGCTATTATCTCCAACACATAGTCCCAAGGCTTTTAGCTTGTTTTGTCTGTCCTCTTTTAAAGAATATCTTTTTCTTTGCAATAGAATAAAATTAATTATTAAAAAAAACCTTTTTCTATTCCTAAGATTTGTGGATGCTAAAATGTATATAGTAATTTTCTGAATCTAGTACAAAAGAGAAGGGCACAACTAAGACCAAGAGAAACAAAGGAAGTAACTTCGACACTCAAAATTGCATGGCAAAAACTTATCTGCATAAGAAACTGAAAACCAATATAAAATATTACATAAATTATAGAAAAAAACCTACATACAACTATTTATGGATTTAACTATAGATTTTTTTTTAATGTAACTAATATGAAGATGATCTTGTCAAAATAAATAAATAATATGAAGTTGGTCATTTTCATTCAGGGAGTCCTATGCTTTGCTTTGATATGTCTATGAAATCTATGGGAGCAGTGTAAGAAGTTGAAAGATAGGATAACTACAATTTTGTATCGCCAGTTTATTATTATTATTATTATCATCATTATTTTCATTTTAATTGTATATATATATTGACTGGTTATGTAAATTTTTTAAATTCAAATACTTGCTGAGATGGCAAACAATTACCCATAAAAACGAAGGCAGTCTCTATGTAAAGAGTGGCCACAGCTTGCCACTCTGCTAGCAGCAACGTGGTTTGAAAAACTGAGCTCTAAGAACTTTCCAAATGAGAGACCCCATGCAGCATCTGACATCACTACTCTTCGAGTAGCCGGGGGAAAACCATTGTTTCGTGGGCATCGCAAGCATCTATGCCACATCCAAATCTTCCCTTCCTTTTCACCTTGCAAGGGATTTTCTGTCAACTTCTTAACAGAAATTGTGAGGGTGCCCTGTCTATGAGTATAACAATGAACATGTGCTTCTGCTGGCATGTCGCAAGAATCGCATGGGTGAGTCTGAAATGGCACGAGGAATTGACATTTTCATTATATGTTCAATAGAGAAAAATCTGATGTACATTAAAATAAGACAGCTCACCTGATTAAACAAATAGTCCTTTAAGAATCGGCCTAAAGGTTTATCAAAAGTCCCATAGTATTTGATTCTAAAGAGATGTGACCTCTCACAGACAATTCCTTTCAATATGCACCTTGATGATAACGAGACCAGAATACTTTGATGGACGGAAGATGCTGCAGAGAAGTCATCTTTGCTTGTTACCAGCTCCTCTTTAGAAGTTCGAAGGCCTTGATGATTTTGATTATTTTGTCGCACATTTGATGGCTCTGAGCCAATTAGCTGGCTAGATGCCACTGAGTTTACGTCGTCTTCCGTATCAATAGAAAATTTTCCGTTCTCTAACAACTCAAGTGATCCGAGTTCCTGATGATTTTTATAAACATTATTAGAAGGTTTTTCCAATCCCTTGGTACTTAATGCATTTCTCTCCTTAAGAGTATGGTATGGAGAAGGCTCATCACCATAAGAATCTGAACCAATAGTCCATGAAATGGAATCAGAAGAGAAAATTGCTGCAGATGAAGTTGGTTGTGAGAGTTGAGAACTAGGGCCGTTTTCTACAAAAGGTACAGTGCTGTTGCTTGATAAGATTAGATCTGAGGTAGGTAAATTCTTAGATCTTTGTGGCTCATCAATAGGTAAGCTAGGTAGCTGCCCCTGAGGAGCAGGAAGACTGAAATCAGGCACCATTGATATGGATCTCTCGACTACAGACGATTTCACAGGTATCGCAACCGTAATCGGGGAGTTCATGGGAAGTTCAGGTAGAGAGGCTCTTTCATCAGCAAGAAATGATGTTTCCAAGGCCAAGTGATAAGCAGCAAAAACTCCAAACTGAACAACTCGCTTTGCCTTCTTCAACTCGTCCTTGTCAGCACCTCTAAGCAAAATCTAAAAGAAATAGGCATGCATAAATGGTAAATATTCAAATCAATAGTCTGCAATCAAGCATCTAATTTATAAGTACAGCACACCAACCAATGAGTTAATGACTACATTGAAGAAACTCATCAACCGAAAAACGAGACAATTCAGTTCTAAATACTGTCAAGACAATTACTTCCTTCCTCCTGCCAAAGAAAAAGAGAGGAAGGAAAGCGATTTTTTTTTCTTTCTTTTTTGGTTGGTGCAAGGATAGGAAAGTAATTCTAAAACCTACAAATATTTTTTCCAGAAAAAAATCCTCTTATTTTTCGCTCTCTTATTTCTAGAAATCCTTGGTACATTGCTTTTCATTCCCACAAAGACTGCACATGCTTTTACAAAAATTCTCAACCGAAAAAAAATATACGCACAAATTCGGAAATAGAATTATCAAGAACTTACTGTACAACCCAATGGTTTTGGACAGCCTTCAAAAAACATTAACGTCTTCACTGATCTTCTCCCTTTCTCTCCAGCAGTGTCCAGATCTTCAGTGAACCTTTCTGCATGAAATAACTCACAATATCCCAACTTTGGTGATGACAGTTGATCAATCGAAGGAACTATCTGTGCACCTGTGCAACGGGCTATACGCTCCAAAAGTGGTCTCTTGACATTGAGAACAAGCGATATATCACTTGCAAGTAGGTACTCTTGTGCATGTCTTGATACTGTTTTTTCAACTAAAAGAACATCAGGGCCGTGTGCATCTATTTTTGCTACTGCCATCTTCAAATGGTCAATTTCCTATAATGGTTTAAATCAAATTAGAACAAGACAAAAAAAAAAAAATGAATGGATGCGTAGAATAGATTATATACAAGCACTGGCAATTTGTCAATAATAACTAAACACTGAAACTAAAAAGTTACAACCTGCTGCAGAAGTGTATCAAAACTTGATAAGTGATTGGAAACCCGTTGGTATTCAAGTGCACCTCCAAGAATCAGTAAGCGAGACTTCTCTATCTTTGAGGTCATTCTCCGATGAGCCACATTTTTCTTACAAACCACCCCTTTTACCACCATACTAAAAGAAAAGAAATTGAACTCCTTGTCAGAAGGTTGGAAGAGCTAGAAGTATTAATTGAAATCAAACGTATACGTAACAATAGAAAAAAGATGAATGAGTTATTGTGACTAAGGATGTAATATATTCAACATTGGATCGTATCAATCTACTAGAAAAAAATATATAAAAGAAAAATGCTTAAAATCAAAGCACGACTTTAGCAATATTGAAAAAGAAGAGTTAAAAACAGTATGCTAAACTATTCAAAATGTCCTACAACTTGATTTTAGTTATTTCAATTATACCCTTTAGAAGTTTTATTTCTAACCTTGGAATTCAAAGTTTATTCAAGTAAGTCCTTCACCACTAAAACACGTGACAACAATAAACATGGTTTTTGAATTATAAAGAGACTAATGGCAGACGTGGCTCTTAAAAATGAATCGTAGACATGACAGGTACTAATAACTAGGCAATCACTATTCAAGATATGTTTGCCATTCATTTTTTAACCTATTCCCACATTAGCGTGTAAGGCCTCCTATTCTCTTTACATATCAACGCAGGGGATTGAATGCACGTACATTCTGTTAGAGGGAGGGCACGCAGAATTGGGTAGGGGAGTGCTATTTGTACGGGGGAGAGGTTGATTGAGAGTAGGCTTGTTTTTGGGTAGACTTTAGGTCTACAGGAGAGATTTCCAGCTCTCTCAAAGTGGCTGGGTATTTTCTTGTTGCATTTCATCTTGTTTCTTGAACTCTTGGGTTGATTGTGAATATATAACCTCCTTGGTGAAAAGAGTAGTTCATCAAGGTTAATTTCCTCTGTTTTGGTGTTTTTCTGGGATTTTTGGCTGTTTGTGTGCAAGGCAAGGAAGGTTGATACCTTACACAGTGATTGCCCAGTGGACATATTTGAATCAAGTTTAAAGGTCATAGAAAATTTGAGGAAAAACAATGGTAGGTTACGGTTAAGAACCAGAAGAGGGAGTATAGAGAACTCAATTTGACAATTTATATATTAAACATTTTTCAGGCTTCCTTTAGGTAAAGGATAACATAATCCTGAGATCCAGGAGTCATGTTTATAAAAGGTTCTCCTTGAACAAAGGAAAAGGATTTTAGATATATCTGCGGGTTATATTAGAAAGATGCAGAAACTTCTCAAAGAAAACTAGCAGAACTGGTAACGGAAAATAGTAATAATAATAAATCCATGATGCCATGAAAAATAGATAGATCCATCAGTCAAGAAAAGCAGCCAAGATAGAAACTAGAAAGAATTGAGTAATTCACCGCCCCAACATAAAATAGGACAGTAGTTTTTGTTAGGAAATCCCACACATAGAATTAGGCGTCATAAGTAAAATAAGATAGTTTGCTGACGGATGAAAAGCAATGTATGCACATAGCAGTTACCTATGTCTGCGAAGTCCCGAAGCTATGCATTTGACTTTCACATATCCACCCGGGTCCATCTCGCCACCTTTACTCATATCTGGCTTTAGCAGAGTGGCAGCCTCCCAAGAGAGAGACATAATTATCTCCAACCAACTCTCTTTATCACTTACCTCACTCAAAGGAAGGTTCTCAACCTGCATCAGTTGAGCTACTAAAGCCCTAAAATGTCCATCCACAACATTCTTCATGACATTCTTGTGCTCCTCACTAGACCTATCCCTACTACGATATTCCCCACTGCCAAAACTGCTAGAGTCTCGCAAATATCCCCATTCACCTGCAACACGTCCCTCATCATCATCATCATAGAAGGTCTCCCTCTCATCTTCTTCATCTTCGGGTTCAGGTGGGATCCAGAGAAGCCCATTGTTCTCAAAATCAACAGCTTCAGACTGGACATCATCTGTAAAGTCCAAAGAGGATGCTTGATCTTCTTCATAAATAGAGTTTGTGTCTTCCTTTTGGTCAAACTCTGTAATTCCTTCCCGACAATGTGAACAAAAAAATTTCCGCAAGGGAGAGCTACTTAAACTTCTGTCGTCGTTGCTTTCACCATCAAGCTGCCCATTATTTGGTCTGTGCTCATTGTTAATCTCTTCAGATTCAGCTCGACCAAAGTAACTTGTGACTTGAGGAGAATGGCTTGCTTCAGTATCTGACTTGTATACACCGTCATAATCATCCTTTCCAGCACTCCTGCTAATAAAGAAACAACAAGCCGCATAAGTAAAATAACCACAATAGATGTTTCACTCAATGCTTACTTTCCAGGAAGCTCCAACTTATATCACAATAACTACACAAATAAATCCCATTGAAATTCCAAATTGAAATCCGGAACATTTACTCTCTGATCTTACATGACACAACTTGAAAATTATGTCTGTTATAATTCTTTCAGAACTATAACCAGTTGATCAAATTCCAAGGGTCTTCTATCATTAAGCTCAACCCTTGAGGTTAACTTAATATCAATTTGTAACAAATAGAAGAGGCCCTATGAGGTGATTGGAGCAATAAAAACAACAGACGGTTGTAGTGACCAAGTAAGAAAGAACAAAACTAAATCAAACATTAGAGGCAAAACCTGTTCATGGAACAATTTTGTGGTAAATCTATGCTAGAAAGAATGTCAGTGCTCTGTCCCAATGTCGATTCACCCAGTTGATCGCTGCCTGTTAAGATAACAGGTGAATGCTGTGGGCTGAGACCAGGATTCTCTTGAGCTTGTGCGTTGGCGTCGAAGGAGTAAGGCACAGAAGCAAGAGTAATGCAACTGCTGTCAGCAGTGCCACTAGATCTAGTACTCGACAAACTAGCTGCTGATGATGAACGGCAGATATCCTGATTGAGCACCCTGATCTCATGATCTGGAGTAGCTATGCCCTGATTCCATTGCTTGAAGCAATAGTTACAAACACGAATTCTCTCCCGGTCTTCGCGAGGCGTCCTTGGATCACCTGATGGGGCAAGTATCGAGTTTGCCGTACACTTGGCACAGAAAACTCGTCCACAAAGCCGACAATGGTGTCTACGGTTGATAAGGGTAAATTGTGTGTCACAATCGTAGCATACCCGGCAGCTCTGATCGGGCATCCAAAAAGCCCTCGATACATTTGCCGATTCAGATCGCCAAGGGATCCAGGACTTCCAGTTACCAAGTAAATCAGTTAATGTCTTGTCTGGTGAATCCATTGACCAACGAGCCCAAAATTCCGTTCATTATGATATGCTCATTTGATAGTCAACCAAACAAAATATCAACCTGAAACAAAGAGGAACCAATCACACAAAGAAGAAGATAAACTTCTGAAGATTCAAATCATCGCCCTGATTCCATCTGAATCCAAATGAACAAAGAAATTTTAAAAAAACAGCGAAAAAGGAACTTGGTTATAGGAGAAATGAAACCCAGTTCTGAATTCGTCAATTAGACCTAATTCCACATTTAGCATCAACATTATTCTTCCAACAACAAAAGATGATGTAGCTTCGGTCGCCATTAAAGAACTAAGGCCCAATCTCAGACATAAATTAACTCGAAAGTAAATAAAACGTTAACTAATTAAAATCGAATAAAAACTGCAACAAGATCAAGAATCTTCTCAACTACCTTAAATGAGTTCAATCAAGCTCCTCTGAACCGATCCAATTCAATTAATTCCAGGTCCGATCAATTCCTCTGCAAAAAAAAAAAAAAAAAAAAAAAAATCACTACTGCATATTCATCAGAATATCTTCATCTTCTATAAGTTCACAATCAAAAACTCAAAACCTAAACAACAAAAATGCATACTGCGTCGAATTCCGATTGGCCACAACTTGAGCTCAACTCAAGGTTTCGATTCGAAGAGAAAGAAATTGTGATTCATCATTAACAAGAGAAAGGGATGAACAAAATTCACCGATCATCGCCACCACAGAAATCGAACTCTTTGCATTCACCTGATCCATCCAGATCAATTAAGCATCTCTGCAAATTCTTCGCCTAATTTCAAAATGTTCAGTTCTTAGCTGGTCCAATATGCGGCTTTCTGCATAATTTGTTTTATTTTTCGAAAATCATTGAAAGCGCACACCAAAAATATTTAAGAGATTGGAACAATTTTTTGTGATGTTACTGTAAATTATTTTTTAAATTAATATTATAATATGCATAGTTGGATTATATTTCTCCAATTGGATTATAACATTGAAAAGAGGCAAGTATTTACGGGGATTTCTTAATTGTTTTTAGAAAATAACGATGGTTAGGTTTCGAACTGGTAATCACTTTTTGATTACCAGAAAATACTCTTTATAACATAAAAAATTTCTTTGTTTGTTATGCATTTTAAGGTAAATTATAATTTAGATTTTTTCTATATATTATACAATTTATCACCTATATTTTTTCATTAAAAAGAAAAGTTGGTTAAATTTAAATACTTAATCTTTTAATTATAAATATTAATTGATATCGTTTGAATCATTATTGATGGTTTTTTTCATTTTGAAATCTAAGAATTATTGCTCTTATGGATGATGGAATAAAAAAGTTTTGAAAATAAAATTTTGAAGTGTTAAATAAAAATGTTGATAATAATATCAGGTTTGTTTTCTCATTTTTGTAAGTTTAAATTTGTATATTTTTTGCCGTGATTTTAACTATTTTAGATAAATATTATTTTTCAAAACTTATCTTAAATTTTAAAGTTGTTTATTAAAAAAAAAGAAGTCGTCTATAAAAATAGTATTTTAGTTTTCAAAAACTAAAAATGAAAAAAAAAATTATATCCGGATTTTTTTTTCTTTTTCATTGCTGTCAATATATATCATATCATACTATCTTAAAGTGTGGCTTAAAGGAAAAATCATTTTTGGACGATTTTAACCCTTAAGTCATATTCTAAATTACAAACATGTCATTTATTGGAATATAAAAAAATTAAATGCAAATAATGTAGAAAATATTTACAATATCATTTAAATTTTTATCCGTAAAAGATAAAATATTTTTATCAAATCTGGTAGATTTTATGACTAAGATAGAAAACAAGAGATTTCAAAAAATATTTTTAACATCATTTAACTTTTCGATATCTTTACCAAATCTCATAGATTTTACTTGACATTTTATATTATAATTAAAATAATAGATTGAATTTTCCAATTCTATAAATACTTCTCTCCATTTTGTTTGCAAGTATTATTTCTGTTCGCTTGGATTTACTTTTCTTTGTTTTTGTTTTTTTTTTATAATAATTTATCAAGGCAAGTTCATAAATTTATACTAATAAATATAAATAAGCTAAATATATTTATTAATATAATAATGATATAACTCTCATAAATTTTATATAATCCAATAGTAATTGGTCTAAAATTGAGAAAAAACTAAAGATTATCAATTTTTAAAAATTACAGATAAAATTTAATTTTAATGTCATAAATCTTAACCGTTTTTTAATATGAATTTTAATAAATTAATTAATGTGAAAAATAGTTATAAAATTTTATTTGTATTGAAATTATTATTTGATGATTTAAAATTAGGGCAAAAATGTATGAAACAATTTATATATATATATACTATTTATTACATTCAATTGACATATTTTATTAAATATATATATATAATTTATTATTTAAAAAATTATCACATGCAACGCCGTATTAAAAATTCTAGTATATATATATACACCCTATTCCATTTTAAAAGATACACGATATTCGAGTTTTAGGTAATCTCAAAAAAAATAAAAAATAATTCAGATTTCGAAAAGAAAAATTATTTGAAAAAACGCGTATTAGGACTTGTTAAAAGAAATATGACGACGGCTATATATACTATTGCATTACAGGTTTTTTATATTGCCATTACACTTAATAATATAAGTATTAAGATACTTATTGAACATTCAAAAAAAAAAAAAAAGATACTTATTGAAAAATAATAATATGTAAGATACAAATTCCCAAATATATATTATTATCCAAAAATACCCAAAAATAAATGTGTGAATGTCAGCCTAGCTGGCTGTCTTCAACAATAAGCAAAAAATTTCTTTTGTCAATATTATAATTTATATTATACAATTCTGGCCTCAACTCAACATTATATTTAGTCATCATGTATCAAAATCTAAACTTCTAGTTCTGTTACCCATAAGGATTTTTTTTTTTTAATAATTTTGAATCATGTTGATGTTTTTAGGCATTTTTATATGTTAAGTTCATACCAAGCTTTCCAAGTCAAATTCTAATAATAGTAATAATAATAATTATAAACTGTCCAAGTCAAACTTATAATATTTTTTGGTTTTTTAAAATAAGTTTGGGTGTAGTATACATTGAAGTTTCACGCTTTCTAAGAACAAAATAGTTTACAAACTTTCAAATGGTAAGAATTTTTATTTTTCTTTTAGTTTCCGCTAAATTTGCACACCAATTTTAACAAAAATAAAGTAAAAGTATTTCAAAATACACTGATGTTAGTTGATTTAAAAAAATAAAATTTAAAAATTAAAAATTAAAAGAAAGATTCATTCTAAAATGTTATATACATATATACGTTACTTATTTATTTGATAACTTTAGAAATATCTAAGTATTGCATAGTCAATAATTAAATTTAGTTTTTACTAAGAAATGTGTATTTTTTTTCCTTTCTGTGTTATGTTTAAAAGAACATTATTTAAGAGAAAGTTGAATCATAGCTGATTGGATAAATGATTTTGTTGTTTACTTACTCAAACGACCAAACTTCATTGATAAACATAGTGAATATGATTAATTCCACAAATCTATCAACTTCACACGCTTATTTCAAAAAGATTTCAATTAAACAATTTGTTTCTCTCGTCTAAATATTTTAAGGGAAAGTATAGTAAGTAAACCATATTCGAAAAGTATTTGCAAATATAGGCGTTCAAGTTTTATTTGGAAAAGTTAATTTTTCTATAAAAATTCGTAATTATTAATTGTTCATTAATACCATTTTGCCCTTTCTCACATTTAATATTGAATTTTCGAAATAAAACCCTCATTTTTCATATTTTCCATCCTTTTAAAATATACCATATTCAATTGTCAACTGATTTAATGTAAAGAGATTTTCATTCATTTTCCTATTTATCTCCCATTTTTTTTCCTATTCCTTTTTCATTTTACTTTTCTTTCTCCATTCTCTATTCTTCCATTTTCGTTTTTTCAGTTCCATCATTTACTCTTTTCACATCCCGGCCACCACGTAAATTTTCGTCTACCAAAAAGCTCTGATCGTATGGTATAATCATACGACTTCAGTCATCTCCTCTCAATAATTTTCGTTTTTCATAGTATTTATATTACATTTTTGTTCCTTTATTCAACACCATTAGTAGGTTCATGTTCATTCCAATATAATTGTGATATGATATGTCTCCGATGGTTTTGTATGATATGTTTTATTCCTATTATGTCATTTCCGTACATTTAATTTATTTATATTCAGTATTTAGAATGTAAAAAATCATGTTTAGAAATGCAGTAAAATCATATGTAGAGTAATAGTTTTTTCGTACTTTGATTTCCTTATTTTGGTATATTTGACTGTATACACATCTACAAAATCGTATAATTGAGTATATACCGTATGTTCATTCTACATCTTGTATCACTTATATCGTACATCCAATGATTTTCGTTCATTCTAATCATATTCAGTACATCTTCCGAACTCCTATTGTATAAATTACATTTTCATTCTGGAATACAGTATTGTTTACACATTTATAGCATAATAATTATAATATATTGCAGTAGTGTGTGGACGTGTTAGTGATACTGTACAATTTCTCCGTATAGGTTCTTCGAGCATTCCAATCCCTATTGCAAATAGTGGTCAATGGGTTGAAGACATCATTAGATGGAGGAAATTTTCATGTAAATTTGGTATTTACTCTCTTTACTATACTGTCTTAAATTTATTGTATCATTCCTAACTGATTATATATTTTTAACTTATGACAGGTACATCATGTTAACGTTCAAGATAGAAGCTGTAACTATAGAGAATACGCTTTAATAGGAATATTGTATGTTCATGCTTGAGGCGTCTTACTACACAAACAATTTCTTTCTACATATGTTGTTATGGTTTTTTGTTATGTACTTTTTTTGTACGACATCCAACAGTATCATGCTTGTAACAAACATATTATATCACAATATTATTTTATATATGTAGTTATGAGTTTTGTTCTATACTTTTTTGTTTAGTAATTAACCACCTTAGAGAGAGAGGAAAAACGTTGGAGGAATTATTCCGACTGTACCATATAGAACATGTCATTTTAGTATTGTATGGTTATCAACAGTGTTCAAATTCCATTCAATGGAATTGTATGTACAACAGTATATGTACATAAATAACAAAACCATCCATCTTTTACTAAAATTAAAAAAACTACATGTCTTTCAAAATATATCTCAATATATCTTCCTCCCCCAACCATCGAACCGTAGGTTCTTAACGTTTAACACTAAACGTAAATTATCTGGTACGTTTTTTCCCCTTCTTTCTAAATCACAATAATAAATCACCATATCTCTTGAATCTCCACATTGTCGAACACCAGAATCATCGTTTTTAGAAAACCCTAAAACTAAACTAAACTTTAAACTTACCGTATGAGTGCTTTCACTTCGTATGTGCACAAGTTTCGTATTTCGATCGTTAGTAATATGAAAGTATTGAACATTCCATATGATTCTCTTTCGAAAGCCCAACAATAATCGACCACCTAAAGCTCATATTCATAAAAACCCCATTATCGAACACTAGAAAACAGTTCTAAGAAAACCATAAATTGAAACAGTAACTTTAAATGTATCGTACAAGTTATTTCACTTCCTCTGTGGCAAGTTACGGATTTTGGTAGTCCATGATCGGAATGTATTGAAAAAACAGTACGGTCAACAACGAAACCTACGATATGCAAAATGAGCATGTCCAGAGAGGAGAAAGAAATCATAAATTCTCGTTTAGCAAAAAATAAAGAAGATGAAAAGTTACTTTGAAATGCCCCATACAATCTGATTTCGAATGAGACAATTTAGGCCAATTAATGCCCCTAAAATCACGCTTCATGATTTGGAATGTAGGCCAATTAATGCCCTCTAAAATCGTGTTTCATGATTTGGAGTGTTAAACGAGTTTCCTTTTTTTGAACTTTTCTTCCCAAATGAAAAATTAACCATTCCAAGGTATTATTGTAATTTGTTATTTACAAAATTTATAATGTAATAAAAGAAATTCTATTTTTGTTAATACTTTTCCATATACTTATATTTGCAAATACTTTTTAAATATGGTCTCTATATATATATGAAAAAAGCTCATATTTTAATTAATGATTTTACAAAAGAAAAATGTATTTCCGATCATTTCTTATGAATAATTTTTCTTTTATCAAAAAAATAAATAAAAATAAAGATATTTCTTCTTTCAACACCTTGAAAACAGATCCTATGAATTTCAAACTAAACTTTAAGAGAAAAATATTAAATATAATTCATGCTACATATCTATAATCTATAAAATTTGGAGAAAATCGATATTTGTTGCATGTTAGTATGGTCGGACATAAAAAAATTGTTAAGTTGAGTAAAAAAAGAGAAAAGAAAAAAAAAAGCTAATATATATGTATGTTTGAATGCATGCATGTATGTTTGTATGTATGTATGATGTTTCGATCGATCGAAATTAAGTTGGTGTTTTAGCCGCTAGATTATAAAGATAGGGGTAAGTGATAAAAATAGATAGACGAATTAAATAATGGAAAGCATCTTATTTCTTATTCCTACCTCTCCCAAAATCTATACATTATCCTCTTCACTTTTGTTTATGAAACTTTCTCAACTTCTCTAAAACTCTTAAAAATCAAGATTATAATTATTATTTTTGTGGCATTATCTAAATCAAGTAATTCGAATATGTTGTGTGATAGATCTTATGGTTTATATAGACATTATTCCTGCGAATTTGGAAGTTTATCGAGTAGTGCAATTACTTCATTGTCTTATGATCTAAAATTTGATGGTACCATGAGAGCCATATTTTTGTTTGTCTATATATCGGAATTCGGATAGTAGCCATGCACAAATTTTGTATAGAATGTAGTTAATATGAAGAATGGTCTTTGCATGCTTTCTGTTAGTTCATACAGGTTAATATAAATGACTTCTTATTGGTTTATCACTCTGTTTGTTTCTATTGAATTATGTTAAACCACCAATCAATCCTAAGTTCATGGATTTGGACAGATTTAATTATATCAACCAACAGTTTCCTCCAGTTATGGGATACAACATCGATATCATTAATAGCTGGCTGTGATTTGTTCATGCAGTATGTAACTCGAACATCGGCTTTAGAATAGGACCACTTCATATGACCTTGAACATCGGCTTTGGTGGGTGACGAGCCCATCCAACTGTATTTATAATAATCTAACTCAAACTTGAGTTTTTGATAATTTGCACCATATAGTAACAATCCCGAAACAACACTCTGTTTTCATATGACCTTCAGAATGGATGCTTTAATTCTAGAAAAAAAACAAATTTTGTATTCCTTGCTTCAAATGTAGTTTAGTTTCTAGAGAGAAAAATGATATATACTTTTTTCGATGGAGCAATTTTGTTAGAATTTACCAAGGGATGTGACCTGCTTTTTATGTTTTATCCTACACTAATTTGCTTTGCACTCATTGTTCTTGTGGGATACACATTATGTTCTGGATTCTTAGGATGTTTGATGTTGGATTTCTAGCTCAGTAGATCGTTTTTCTTGTCATTCATGATTCGATTGTCTTGATTTTGAACTCATGATATCTTGAGATTAGTTGAACTATGCTCTTGTTATCTTTTTATTAACTACTTAGGCACGCTCATTTTCATTTTGACTTATATAATTGGAAGTTAATAACATAATAGAATTTCTATGTCTAATAAATTGGAAGTATAGAATACAAATATGATCATTGTGTTCTCTACATGTGCAATGCACGAGGCAATCTATCAGTGAGCAGGCTGTAGTTTCCTCCACATGAGCATGCAATTGCACCATGCTGAACCTAAAATGATTGTATATATCTATACCTCAAAACCCCCAAAAATAAGAACAAATGTCAAAAACAATAGATGGGAAGAAAGATCATTTTGCTGCAACATGGTGAAGTACAAATCTCTTAGTTGCTCCAAACTTTCTTTGACATCCTTAAGAGAGACACGTAAAGCAGCTCGTTCCACGTGTCAGGCACCCCAGGTAAGCACCAATGGCTGCAATCTTGAACTCCAATACTTGCACGTCTTTCTTCGTCGGTCTTGTATTCCATTCTATAAATTGATGGATGCGCATCCTTCCTATAATGTGTGAGCCTAGTTATGTTTATGTAGGACACTGGAGTTTTCATGTCCTGTATCACATACTCCAAAGCCCTCATTTTCTTAGGGTAGTTCCCCAAGTGTGTTTCGTTATAAATTGGTTCCGTTTCACCATCACATTGCCCTCCAGAGTTCCATTGACCACCACTGCAAACATACTCAAAAAAGTTCATTCTTACCCGTTAGGAGTGCGACCAAAGTCAAACAATAATTGGATAAGAAGATGATCATAGATCAGCGATGGATGCTAATCTCCATTAGTATGAAGCCTTTTGGTTGATAACTAAAAACAAAGTCATGACTCATGAGAGCTAACTTACAAGTGGATAATATCATACTGATGATGTAGAGATATGTAACTACTCCGTTTTCTAACTAATGAGAATGGGCTATAAGAGACTTGTTTGGATCCTCATAAATGTAGTATGTTTAAAGAAAAACACCGAGTTAAAACTATGTAAAAAGCTTCTCTTTGAACATTTTGAGTAGTCAGCATATCTAACGATATTTAGATCGAAAGTAAGAAAGGGAAAGAAGTTTCCATACGTGAAATGAGAATATGAATACCCTCGGAAGAAAACCAGAGTTCGATTTCTATCAACATGGTTGTCGATCCATCGACCCCAAGTGGTGAGAGCCCTCTTAAACGCTTCCAACACCTTAAGTCTTTTGTGAACATGGTTGCCTTCTTGATAATAGTCTTCTCTGAAAGAGGAAAGAAAGCAACTTCAACAATGGACAGCAACTACAAAATCGGATGCACCATGGTGCGATACTATGCACGGTACATCAAGGTGGATTTCAAGGTAAAGACAATGTTCTTTCTCCATACAAATTCAGCACAAAATTGCCTAAGAGGTTGGATTGAATCAAAATGACAAGTACAATACGTACCCCATAGTCTAGTGACGGGCTAGTGGTGTCTTGGGTATAGGGGAGCTAAGCTCCAATTTCTCAGTTTTTTTTTTAAAAAAAAATACTTACCCCCTAGATGTTTTCTCATGAGTCCACCAGTGGCCTGTATTAAAGACTAAAACATCAGAATCACTATACATTTTGGTCGTTGGGTCCATTTGATCCAATCTTAGTGTCTCGATTGTTTCATTCTTTCTTTTGAATGAGGATTTCTTAACAATGAATGGAGAATTAACAAAATCAATGGAACAATTATAGTCCTGCAGACACAACAAACGAAAGATCAGTTGAAAACATTATACAAAAAGAAAGGATTGAAGGCTTTGAACTCCAGAAAATACACATGAACGAAATCTTGCCTCGAACCGGAAGGCGTAGAATCCTTCCTTCTTGAACTCTGTCCTTCCAGATATCTCATACACTCTATCCTTGTTGGGAACACTATGGCGAAGAATGCACAGCAGAGATTCCCACATGTTCCTATTCAGTGAATCCCCAACAAACACCAAACTCTTTCCCCTCAACATCTCTAGAAAATGTGTTGCATTAAGACTGAAAGCACCAGAGTTCAAGAGGGCTATTAGCAATGAGGTCTTTAAACTCAAATGCATTATGAATCATGGTAGACATAAAGGAAAACACAGTATTCATTCATTCATTCAATCATCTTTCAAGTATAATGAAGAACAGGGTACTGGACCACTATGGATAGCCTGGTGGTCAAATGGACATTAAGAAACCAAAACAAACCAAAACATTGTGGATTGAATCCATGGTAGTCATCTACCTAATAGTTAATGTTCTACGGATTTACTTGTCATCCTAATGTTGTAGAGTCAGGTTGTATGTCCGGTAAGAATAATCGAGTCATGCGCAAGCTGCCCTAGACACTCACTCGTGTCAAACAAAAAAGAAAGAGGAACAGTCTCCAAAGGGTGGTCAAAAGTTTGAGTTTTGAAGGTGTCGTTCTTTCAAGATCTCAAGTTCAAGATTCACCTGCTATATTAATTTGTAGACACTTTCCATGTCTACATTCCTTCAATGTCTCTTGGTACTTGGCCTATGGACGGACGTAGTTACCCAAAAGTATATAGTGGAACCAAGCTCCGAATTCTCGGTTTCTAAAAAAAAGAAAAAAGAAAGAGGCACAAAGTATTGGGTTAAAGTAATACCTTGGAATGTTACAGTGATTAGGCTGCCATTTCCATTTGACATATCCATCCTCAGGCCTCTTATTAAGAAAACAATCAAAATCCCTATCAATATAAGGGCAAGAACCAGGAGGATAATATGGCTTGGAATCATCCCTCACCCATCTCCCATCATAGATATCACATTCATCATCATCAAAACCACCATCATCCACCGCTTGAGACTTTTTGGTAATTTCAATCCTCTCACCTGAGTTTCCCCCACCATTTCTCTTTGTAGCACTGAAAGAAGTATGGCTATTCAGGGTTTTCTTCTGGTACATATGTTTGGATTCAATGGTTCCATTTCCTTGTGTAGTAGCATTAGAATTAGAAGTTGGGGTATTCAGGGTTTTCTTCTGGTACATATTTTTGGATTCAATGGTTCCATTTCCTTGTGTAGCATTGGAATTAGAATTTGGGCTATTTGGGGTTTTCTTTTTGGATTCACTGGTTCCATTTCCTTGTGTAGCATTGGAATTAGAAGTAGGGGTATTTAAGGTTTTGTTGTGAGCCACATTTTTTGATTCAATGGTTCCATTTCCTTGTGTAGTAGCATTAGAATTAGAAGTTGGGGTATTGAGGGTTTTCTTGAGGCACATATTTTTGGATTCAATGGTTCCATTTGTTAGTGTAGCATTGGAATTAGAATTAGGGGTATTTAGGGTTTTGTTTTGAGTGACATTTGTGGAGGATTGAACAGAGAAAGGGGGGGCATTATTGTCAGAATTATGAGAGAAAGAATTTGAAGGAAAAGAGAAAGAGAAAGAGTTTGGATTGTAATTAAACAAGAAGAAAGAATTAGGATTGGAATGATAAGAGGAACTATAAAGGAAGGTAAGGGTAAGAACAAAGAGAAAAAGGCTAATGACAATGCCAAGACCAAATCCAGGAACAACTCTTCTCCTCGGCGACAATATCTGCTCGGGGAACCCAAGTTTCCTGGGGTCCATGGCCTAACACAATGCCAGGCTTTTCTTTTCTTTTTTTCTTTCTTTTTTCCCTTTTTCTCTTTCTATTATATGGAAAGGAAATGCAACTGTTTAGAGGAAATTGAAGTTTTTAAGATCCAAGCTTTGAGGACATGCTTTCTATTTTTGATTTTTTAGTTACAGTTTATTGGCCTACAAAGTGTAGAAATTGTGGAGAATTGGAACCCAAATTTGGTGGGTCTTTTTCCTCTCATGTTCTCATATCTAGGATTTGTGTTTGGGGTTTTTTTTAAAAAAATTAAAATATATTTAAAGGTGGAGGTTTCATTTCGATCCTAATTTATATTATCTAAATTTCTTTATCAAAGCGTCAAGATTGTCTGTGGAGACGCTGGTTTTGATGCCGGTTCAAAATTCATCATTGTTTTAATTGTGATAATGGTTCGTTTTATGTCAGTTGTTAACCGTTATGGAAAGGAACTGCCATCACCCATAAAGAGTCAACTTTTCAAAATGTTGATCATATCATATGTCGTCAATGACAGAGAATAACCGACATTAAGGACTAAGTTCGTATAATTTGACCCTTCTATTTTTTATTTATTTAATATTGCGATCATAAATAAAGTAGTCACACATTAATTAAATAAAAAAATAAATTATTTGTGTAAATATAACCATCTCCATTAATATAAGATTTTGGAGTAAAAAAAAATCCATAAAATCTTATGTTAAAATGATTAATATTATATTAATATGATAATATGCAAAGGGTCAATCTCAATATTCATAAAACTCTTCTAAATCATTATTGAAAATCAACTATATATGACATTGCTCATTGAACATTTGTTCGCCCTTCTCTTTAGTAATATATAAATTTTCAACCATTGCGCGGTTCCTTAGGGACTATTACTTTATAGCTAGTGGAGGAAGGTAAGGGTAGAATGGTAATTTCGGAAGGGAAAAACGGTCAGATCGCAGTAACTGAAACTCCCACTGACACATCAGGGGACACGTGGCGTCATCTCGTATAAATTAAATTTCGACAAGGATGCTTCTAACCACGTGAGGACATGCGCTCATGTTTTATGGAAATTGGAAAAAAGTGGGGCCTTGCTTGCATTGGTTGAATGAATCAAACAAACAAAACTACATGTCGTTTCATTTGGAGCATACATTACTTACTCTTTCTCTGGTTTCTTTTTACAGAAGAATTACACAAGCATGAAAAAACCAACACTTAATCACATTTTTCTCTTGCCAAGAAAGAAAATGAAAGGCTGTCATCTGGGGCCTGAAAGCTCCATGGCTTCTACTATCAGAGACGATTCTTCAATATAATCCGAGTATCGTTGAGGGCGGTTCTCACATGCTCGGTATCTCGGTGTCGTCTCGACGTTCTGTGATGCTTCCCATTTCTCAGCTAAACCATCACCCTCCAACATTTTTAATACTTCAGACATTTTGGGTCTGTGAGAAGGATTGAATTGAGTGCATAACAGAGCAACCTGAACCATTTCCTCCAACTCAACTCTGTTCAACTTACTTCTTACATCCTTATCCACCATCACATTCAGCTTTCCTTCCTGATGCAACTTCTTCACCTGCATATTACAATCAAAATGAATAAGCAGCAAGTGATTCCCCACAAAAATATTGCTAATATTGAACTATGTTGCTCTACGAATACTCAAGAGTTTGGCTTTTATGTAATTGGGATTAAATGATGTATCATAATTTTATGTGAGGTATACTATATAAACTTCTCTTAAATTTTTTATCTCATTTGTCTAATATTTTGTATTCTTTGCGATCTCCTAAATAAACAATTTCTCTCCTCTACTTATAAAGATTACAACCCAACTCCTAAGTTAAGGATATGGATTTGATGCCAATCAATAAAGATGAGAACCCAACCCGAAATTTCTACTTTAGTACGATATTGTCCTCTTTGAACATAACCACTCTCACGGTTTTGCTTTTTGTTTCATCCAAAAGTTCTCATACTTATAGAGATGGTTGTTATCATTTGTATATACTCATGATATTTCCCTCATTTAACCAATGTGAGACAACTTTATTTGAATCTCAACATGTACCTAGTATAACGTTAATCAACTACATAAATCTGCATGTGTATGTTCTTTGTCTCGTGTTTATTCACTTGATTATTGTTTTACGAATGTTGCCCAACGCTAAATGGCAAGTTTCTAATACTAACAGAATAATTCAATGAAATGGTGGAGTCTAATACATGGACAAGCTAAAGAAGTAGTTACCCAATCAAGCATCACTCCTTTCTGGTTTGCTCCTCGACCAAAATCCAGAGCCTTTTGTCCAGTAATTAGCTCCAAAAGCAAGATTCCAAACCCGAAAACATCAGTCTTTTCTGACGACTGTCCGGTTGATAGGTACTCGGGAGCAATATGGCCAACAGTGCCACGCACGGCTGTAGTCACATGAGAATCCCTATGATCAAGAAGTTTGGCCAACCCAAAGTCTCCGACGACTGCTTCGAACTCTTCATCAAGGAGAATGTTGGCAGCCTTCACATCACGATGAATAATTTTGGGCTCACACTGCTCATGCAAGTACACCAACCCTCTAGCTGTGCCCAAGGCTATTCTCTTTCTCATGGCCCAATCTAAAGCCGGCTGCCCATGGATGTGATCTGATAAACAAAGGATTGAAAATTATGAAATGTCAACATCATAGACTGACCTAGTGGTCAAAAGGACCTTGGAGAACTAAGAGGTGATAGGTTCAATCCATAGTGGTCATCTACCTAATTAATTTTCTACGGGTTTCTTTGGCTTCTAAATGTTGTGGAGTTAGCAGTATATCCCATGACAATAGTCGAGGTGCACGCAAACTGACCCAAACAGTCACAGATATAACAAAAAAATAAGAATGAAATGGTTCACAACTTCATTTTCCTTTTTTTAAGATCTTGCAACCTTCCAATTTCACATCATTTCGAAACTGGGCATAGGTCTACCTGACAATGTTAGTTACTACAAAACTAGTTGGCATTACTGTGAAACTAGGAGGCATTAAATATCCAAATGTACACAACCTCAAACTATTTGGAAACATATGAACATTAAATATCTGGTTAAGTTAATCTGGACACAATCGACCGCCACTACTTCATTCTAAACCTTTTTTTTAGTTCTACAACAATTGGGGGTGGATAATTTGGACTATGATCTCTAATTCTCTAGGTCATTGAGTATACACTAATGTCGTTGAACTATTGCTCTTGTTGGCCCATTTAGAAAACTACCGTCAGTATTCAACTAGGATGTAGGATGACCATTGCTCACTAATCAACGTGCAAACAGTATTAATATGCTTGCAAGAAAAAATACCTCGAAGACGAGATGCAACGCTTCCATTGGGCATGAAAGGGTAAACAAGAAGTCTTTCACTCTCAGTAGAACAAAAACCAAAAAGCCTGAGAAGATTTCGATGGACAGCTAAGCTTATCATCTCAACTTCAGTCTGAAATTGGATCTCCCCACCAGCGGTGTTATAATCAATTAACCGTTTAACCGCTACCAGAGTCCCATCATTCAAGCATCCCTTGTACACAATTCCAAACCCACCTCTTCCTAAGATATTCTTTGCGTTGAAATGATCGGTTGCGGCACGAAGTTCCTTGAATGTGTACCTTCTCAAGTGACCCAAACGTACCTCTGGGTCATATTGATCTGTTCCATTAATGTTATATTAGTCCAAGAACACTTGTCAAACATCTTACACGAGAAGCATACAAGATCATAAAATTCTCTTCCTGTTGAATAAAATATGGCTCAATCCGTCACAACGAAAGAGACCATCAATGAGCAAGGAAAAGACAACATAGAGAGAACTTGCCATTTACATCAAAGAAAATCTGCTGGTTGTGTCTGTATCTCCACCAGAAAAGTAAGCCAATAAAAACTAATACAATAAAAGCAGCACTAAAACTCGCCCCAAAAGCAATTGCCTTGTGGTGCCTCTTACCAAATCCCAAATTTCCTGAGAAGAAACACCCCCGAGCATTCAAAACATGTTTCATTATGTTGGGGTAACAAATCAAAATAAAAGAAATATACATATAAAGTCATAAGACCCACACCTTCTAGAGCATCTGAGCCAAACGACAACGGCTCGGGTAAGTTGGAAAAGCAGTTGTTAGGACCACAGGTCAGAGGGTTACCAACAATTCTGAATCAAAGAAGCAATGTTAAAGGTTTTCAAAATTCTTCAACTCAATTAAGATGACATGTATTTGAAAGTACGAGTACGAAAAATGACTCACTTGAATGTTCTTGCTGATATTTTGGGCAAGGAGCCACTCAGGTTGTTGTATGAAAGGTCCCTATTAGTTCAACTAAAAGCGTGAATATATATATTTCTTCCAAATAGCATAAATTGGATCTAACCACAAAACAAAAGAAGTGGTATATAAAGGTAAAAGAACATACACGAGTGTGAGACCTTCAATTTTGGATAGAGACACGGGACAAGGTCCAGTTAGGCTGTTGTTATTTAGTAGCCTGCTTTGCTCAAAAAATAATGTGCAGTTGACAAAATCAGAATGAATCCTTCAATGTAAAGAAAGATAAAGGCTTACAAAACTTACAAAAAGTTCAGTTTCTTTATGTCCCCAAGGGAACTCGGTATTCCGCCACTAAATTCGTTATTGGAGAGATCAAGAGTCCGGAGGTTCTCTAACTTTCCAATGGTTGCAGGAATTGGCCCCGAAATAGCATTGTTTTGAAGCAATCTATATATATTTGTGATAGCACAGGGAATTATTATCATTATATTGAAACACATAACGGAAGTGTCGTAGAACTAACAATTACAATGTTATGAAATCGGTAATCAACAATCGAGCTAAGAATAAAGAAACAGAAATTTATGTGGTTTACTAACATTGTGTTAGCTAGTCCACAGGCAGAGAGGGGCACTATTTTATTAAGGATGAACATCATGAGGGCTAGGGTTTTAATTCGAGTTTATATAATGTACTCTCATTAAAACCCTACGATAAAGACCCAATTACATTAAAAAATCCAAATATGAAATAGAAACAGCAATACAAATTGTGTTTAATTCGAGACCCCCACTTGTTGACCGGGCAGCGAGACCTCGACTAAGTAATCGTAGGGGCATTAACTCGTTAGAGGCATTATCTCAACATACAAACATGGAGAAATCCAAGAACCCAAGAAAGAATAGTAAACAACAATCCAGAACTAAAGAACACGAGAAATAGAAGTCACAAATTTACATGTTTTACTAATATTGTGTTAGCTACGTCCAGGATGAAAATCGTTTTATTAGGCGTTAAGAATACAAATGCTTGGCAAAGGGGGCGATATTTTTAAGAGAGATTATATAGTGCACCTATCATAAAAATCCAATACATTATTCGACCCAATTACATAAGAGCCCCCATCGAGCAGCAAGAGCGCGGACGGAGTATTCATATCGCAACATAGTTGAAGACATTTCATCAGAAAGTGCATAAACCAAGGGTTTGTAAGAAGAATGGAGAAGCTTACAGTGATTCCAACTTAGTGAGGTTTCCAATCCCGGGTGATAAAACTCCAGACAAACTCTGGCTCGGTAGCCCCCTGTTCATAAAATTGAGAATAAACAAAAACCCAAATCAATAAATTGAAGATTTAACTATGAATCATGGTGCAAAAAGGAGATAAGGGGATTAAGAACACACTTACAGAGCAGAAACATATCCATCTGTAAAACAAGTGACCATTCTCCAGCTACAAGGATCCACAGAATTAGAATCCCAATTCTCCAAAACATTGTGGGGGTCGATTAAATCATTTTTAATTGCCATCAAAGCCACCACTGTTGAAATTTCCAAATACAAACTCAATGACAACAAAATGGGAATCATCTAATCTAATCTAATCTAATCCATATTTGAAATTTGAGAAAGACAAATCAAATAGAAACAAACCTTCGTAGTTAACGCCAGAAGGGGATAGCGTAGCAGAAACAACTTCCATGAGTGCCAAAACTACAAAAACCGATTTCAAGAACAAAAAACTTGATTCCATAATTGAATATTTTTCAGTTGGGTAAGATTTTCACTCCATCTTGTTCCATGAATCAAGGGATAAGCACGGCCACTTCTTAGCCTTAAATGTTCCTCTCAAACCCTTCCAATACCATAATCTAATCCTCCTCTTCTTCTTCTTTACATTAACATTTTAGAAAGAACAAAAAAAATTGGAAGAAAAAAAAGTAAGGAAAAAGGCATTGGTTCAGGGTTTCATAAAAAAAATAAAAAGAAAACAAAAAGGTGTTGGTTCAGTAAAACCCACTCCACTCCTGTTTGGCAGAGCAGAAAGAAACAAATAAACAGAGTGACCCAAATACAGATGTAAAGCCAAACCAATTTTTCAAATAAATAAATAATTAAATCAATATTTCTCTTTTTAAAAAAGACATGCCCAACAAATGTTTCACCTTTTTTTTTATTTTTTATTTAACAAATTGGATAATGCCGTGTGGTAATTGATACGTAATATCGATTTAGAAGTTAATAGATTTGAATTCTTTAATCTTCAAATATGGTCACGCTATAAAACCTTAAAATTTTAATAAATTGTGTTTTAAGGACATTTAATATAAATAGAAACTATCATGAAATGATTTAATTAGTAAAAAAAAAGTCTTAGTATGAATTCAATCCATAATATTCATCAATACATTTTGTGATATTAGTTGAAGTCCACGCAAGCTAGCCCAAATAATCACAAATATTAAAAAATAATAATGTAAATAGAAACTAATTTATTATAATTCAATCGGTAATTAATTGGTTATAATAACACAAATTCAAACTCCTCTTTCATATAATACATATATGAGTTTGAGATTAATCATTTACTAAATAATAATATAAAGATAAGAAATTCTTATATTAAAATCAACAATGCAAAGGTGTCTCCAAACAAAATATATCAACAATACAGAGACAAAAGATCTTTGTTTTAATACCAAACGACATTATAGTTTGATGGCCAGCATGTCAAATTTAAATTTAATTTGATGTTGTTGGTCTCAAGATCGAATCTTAATAGGTACATTAAAAAAAATCTTTGTTTTAATTTATATTTACATGGTATAATTTTTGGTAATTTACCATTATTCTTCCCTCAATTTCAATAAGATTAAATTCACTAATAAATTTATCAGAAATAATGGGACTAAAATTAAGTAGGTGAAAATATAAAACCCATAAAATCATAGTAAAAAGTTGTCAAAAAAAAAACCCAGTAAAAAGAAAAAAGAAAACTTTTGTTATCTTACCTTATTCTGTGGTGGGGGCATGTGCTCACGGGTTTCTTCTATCCACAGTAAAAAGGGTGAAATTGATGTTTTTTTTTTTTTTTTTTGAGTTCAATTATGCAATTATATTCATTCTTTTTTGAATGGCTGGGAATTGATTTTTGAAAATAGAAAGATTTACAACTTAAGTCATATCTCTATTTGAAATTATATATATAAAGTATTTGAATTTATTTAGAAGCAAAAAATATATATTTGAATTACTTGATCTACCAAAACCAGCACAATAAAAAAGGTCAAGTAATTTAAATCCTACAAACATGAAAAAAATAGCGTTATAAACAATTAACATTAAAAAATAGATTTAAGGAATTTATAAGTTATTAAATATACACGAACAAAAAAAGTTCAAAAGAGTGTTTCTTGTATAATTTAGAATAACCATTTTGTTTTTTGTTTTTTGTTTTTTAAATTTAAACCTATAACAACTATATTACCATAGTTTTTTTCTTATTTGGATGTGTACATCTTACATATATTTTAAGAAACAAAACCAAAATTTAGAAACAAAAAAAAACTTTCAAAAGTTTTGTTTTTATTTTTGAAATTTGGTTAGTAGTCATCTATTTTATTAAGAAAAGAGGGATATATTATAGGAATGATTGAGCACATGATAGAAAATTTGAGTAGAAATATACTTAAATTTCATAAATAAAAAAACAAAAAATTGAAATCTCATTTCTTGAATATTATTAAATGAAAGATTTTTATTATTAATCAACAAAAATAAAATTTTGATGTTATTTATATGACATAATTTGAATTATAAATTTAAAATTCCAAATTTATTAAGGTTGTTGATTAAAAAAAGTATAAATATATTTTTTATATATATAAAAATTTAAAAGATATAAATATTATTAAAATTAGATTGACGTGTTAAATAATGATGTAGAATCCCGATGCATGTGGTATTTTTGTCGCATTGGGAAAACTGAATATGCTCAGCTTTTTCAAAAAATTCATCTACAAAATCGAGAAAGTAAAAAAAATAAAAAATAAAAAATGAAAAACAAAAATTCCAATTTGTGTACCCAAGACTCTCATAAGCGCTGCACCTGCAGGTTTTTTAAGTTTTCCACTTAAATCCAAATTATCAATTCTAATTCTATTAATATATTCCTTAAAAAGATATTTAATTATGTTCCTCAAAAAAAAAAAAGATATTAAATTATTTCCACTCACATGCTGCCTTTCCTTTCCTGAATTACCTCAAAACACTTTTGCTTATCTATCTTCATTTAGTCCCTACTCCAACTTCACCAAAGTTATTTTGACAGTTCATTCTTATTTTTATTTTCACCATTCTGAATATCTCCTTCATATTTTCTAAACTCATAACAGTTATTCATCTATAAAGTTAAAAATTGAAGCTCAAAATCTAGTGGTTGAGTTGGACGCTGTTTCCTATGGGCAGGCCTACGTAGAAGTGGGAAACTTGGTTTGGGCTGGCCCATCTACAATGGGCTTAGAGTAGGGTCTCCAACTCCACCCAATTATAAAATAAGTTTTTTTTTTCTTTTTTTTTAATTCAAACAATTAAGAAGTATTTAACGAGTAAAACTCCTTGAGTACCCTACATTTTGAGTATGTAGCACCATTGAGTGTCACAAAAAATTATCTCATAAATAATAATATTAAAATGTAAAGGAATTTTCGTGGCACCAATGATGTCACATCATCAAATTGAAGGGTTCTTCTATAAATTCATGTGTCATGTGTAGGGTAGTTTTACTCTTATTTAACCCAACTTAATTGATATATATCCTAAAAGTTGTGTTTTAAAATTTTCCTTTTTTTATTTTTTTTGTTCTTTTCAATAGAAAGTCCTAGATCTTGGCCAAGTATTGCTATAGTACTATAAAGAAAAGCAGCATATATGACATAATAATAATAAGGTTCAAATTTTGAATCTAGATTATTCACACAAACCCCCTCAAGGTTTTGAGGGTATACTCCCCTCAAGGTCCCAAGTTCGAGACTCAGTTGTGACATTACTCTTTTGATGTCTCCAGTGTCTGGCCTAGGAACGGGCATGATTACCTTGTTAAAAGAAAAAAAAAAGACATTGTTACAATGAGGCCCATTCCTATGTTAATTGCCAATAATATGATATCTTTTCGTGTACCAACTGAAACAGATGGGCACAATGAGTGCTAAAACCATTCCTCTATAACTTCGGCTTTAATTTCCCACCAAAAAATGTTTCCAAGTGCATCTCAATATGAACAAATTAACTGCTATTCCCATGAATCCACTTGAAGTGTTGGATTTTTATAACAGTAATGCAGTGGGGGAACTGAGTGAAGTGTGCTCATTTTGGTTGTGACAGAGAAGACAGAGTTTCGAGGCATTTAAGGGCTCGTTTGATAACGTTTCTGTTTCTCGTTTCTTATTTCTTAGTTCCTGTTTTTTGTTTTTTGTTTCTAACTTTTTTAGAATAAGAAACAAGAATGTGTTTGATAACCGTTTCTATTTCTTGTTTCTTATAAAAAATAAGAAACAAAACAAAACTTGTTTGATAACAATTTCCCGTTTCTTGTTTTTCGTTTTTTTTTCTATTTTACAAATTTTTATATTTTTTTTAAAAAAAATTTAAGTATAATTTAAAAAAAAAAGATAATGTAGTATAAAAATATATAATATGAATTAAAAATTCATTAAAATAGTTTTAAAAAATGTGTATGGTTTAATATAAATAAACATTTTATTAAAAAAAATTATATGTTATGTTTACTTAATTATTTATATAGTTTGATGTTAACTCAAATATATAACGATTATATTACTCTGAAAACAGTGATATTAATTTAAAATATGAAAGCAATAATAAATATATATAGATGGAGAAAAAAAAAGCGTAATAGAAAAAAAAAATAGTAACGTAGTAACGTTTTAACTAATAATGTACCATATGCACTAAACAAATAAAAATAATTAAAAAAATACATGATCTAATATATAGAAATTTTATTCAAAACTAATGAAATATATAACATGTAATATTATCTTTTAAAAACAAAAAATTTTAAAAATTTTAAAATTAACATTTGTATAAAAGAAATTTTATCAAAATAATAATAATAATAAAAAAATCCTCAAGTGAGATTTAAACCTTGGTCTTGAGTAAAACAACTTGTTACATCACCACTAGACAAAAAACATCTTTTATTTTACAATGGTGCGCTTTTCTATATATATATTAAACACAACATTAAGCTTGAAATAAGAAACGGAACCAAAGAAATTACTTTTGGTAGTTTCTCACTTTTTCACCTTTTTTTAGAAACATTTCTCTTTTATTTGAGAAACAAGAAACGGGAACAATTATCAAACAAACTTATTTCTAAAAAAAATAAAAAACAGGAACAAGAAACAGGAAACAAGAAACATGAACGTTATCAAACGAGCCCTAAGGTACCTTCCAGTTTCCACCCCATCCCACTACGTCATCTCGGTGACATAGACTTCTTAGTACAAACAACGTTAAAATAATTAGAAAAATGCAAAATTTCATCGTACATGCAAACTTAGGAAAATATGGGATGGGAATTGAGTGTTCATTTGATTTTGAACTCAAATCTCTCTGCCGATCTCTATAAGAGAACCAAACAGTTTCCGCAGAACATATAAAGCCAAATCTACAATAATATGCACACATATATAATGTAAATCCTGGAAAACAGAAAAAAGTAAATGTAGAAAATTAACCCCCATTTGATAACCCTTTTGTTTTTTAAATTTAAGCTTATTTCCTACAATATGATCCATCTTTCCTACAATGATTTCATCTCTCCTTAAAAAAGTATGTGAATGTTAATCAAATTTCAAAAACAAAAACAAACTTTTGAAAGTTACTTGTTTTTTTATTTTCAAATTTTGGTTTAGTTTCTTAAAATATAGGTAATATTTAGAGATCCAAGTAAGAAAAAATATATGATAAGATAGTTATTGTAGGCTTAAATTTCAAAAAACAAAATGGTCATCAAACGGGGCCTAAAATTTTGATTTTGATTTTTTTTTTGTTTTCCCTATTGTAGGGGGATTGAATAATACTCAGGTTAGGTAATGACTAAGGAAATAGAAGGGGAATGAATTCAACAGTTCCAACATACTTCATGGCTAACTTCATTTTCAAATGGATTCCAAAATAAACTGGCCCAAGCAAGCTACGTATATTTTCAAAGAGTAAAATAAACCAAAAAAAATTATCAATGAACAGAAATTTAACAAATGACCTATAAATGAACGTTTAACACTATGATATCCCACAATTACTTAGTCGTAGGTCTCGTTGATCGGTCAACGAGCATAAATTTCAAGAGCAACGCCTACAAAACCTAGATGAAACATGAAATTGAGTTTATGTTTTTGTTTTTGAGCTTTTATGTATTTTTGGCCATATGTTGTAATAGAGTTTTGTGAGAGTGTACTATATAAACTCTTTTAAAATTTAATTTTCATTCGATCAACATTCTTGTATTCGTATCTCTCCTTAATAAAACCCTTCCATCCTTTGCCCATATACGTAGTTAATACATTGTTAGTGAATTACATAAATCATTATGTTTTATCTCATGTTCTTTTACTGTTTTTTCTTTGATTGTTGATTATGTTTTCGTGACAATGACAATGACAATGAATATAGATGTCCCACACGCATGAAGCAAGAACAAGGGAAAACAGAAACAGCAACTTGATTTCAGCAAACAGTGGTCCACTGCTTAAATGATACTGCTGCAGTCTTGATGGATGCATTAAACGCATCAATAATCTTTTTAGGCAAACCTCAATTTATTTATAATCTAAAATGTGAGGGTTCTTTTTGAGAATATCTAAAATGTGGGTTTTCTAGCTGTGTTACATTAATTAAAGGTTTATTTGAGTTGATGTTGTTTAAGAATGGAAAGTTCTTTTGGTAGATTTGAATTGATAAGGGGACAATAATTGAAGGGAGATGGGGAGAGATCATCTTTCCATCTTCTGGAAGCATTGAGCTCAAATATTCCTTTCATCTCTCATAAACCCTTTCTTTCTGTTGTAATTCTGTTAGGGCTTGTTTGGCCCGCCCATATCAGCCCGGGAAGGGAAGGGGCGGGCCCTGCCCGGCGTTTGGGCCGCCGGGTTTACCCGGCCGGGTTAACCCAGCGCGTAACCCGGCCCAACCCGGCGGTTCACCTTTTTTTTTTTCTTTTTTTTCTTTCCTTTCCGCTGGCCTGCTTGTTTATTTTTATTTTTATTTTTTTTGCTTTATTTCTTTTAACAAACTTTCCTTCTTTCTTAATTTTTTTTTTCTTCTAAATACAAACTTTCCTTTATTTCTTTATTTATTTATTAGTATCAAGTTTTTTCAAAATACAATATTTATCTATTTTTTTCTTTTAAATACATCCTATTTTTTAAAACATATTTGTAGTTTGATGTTTTTATAATTATAATTTGATGCATTTGATTTGATCATAAACTTTATTTTAAATAAAATAATAAGCTTGTTAACTTTTACTAATTCATTCATTTAAGTTAATGGATTTTTTTTTAGAACCACTTAATTGATTAAATTTATACTATATGCTATTTATATATATTTTTTATTTTAAAATGCAACAATTATTATTATTATTATTTTTTATAGATATATCAAGTTCTTTAAACAATATTTGTAATTGTTTATATATTTGACTTTTTATGGACAATGTATGCATTTAAAAAATTTTATATACAAATATATATTAATTTTATTATTTATCTTTTTTTTTTAAATTTATACATTTTATAAAATAAATAGAAATATATATTTAAATAATCCTAAAATAATTACTCAAAATAATTAAAATAGTTATCTTTTTATTACATCTATCTTGATTTGAATTTCTAAACTTAATTTCATTATAAAAAATTATATTTATCTTTTTCTTTTAACAATTATGAAATTTATATATTTTGATAATGAAAGTTATTAAATTTTTAAATTTTATTTAAATAATAAATAAAATAAATATAAAATGATATATTATAAACATTATATTAAAAATATTAAATATATATTTTTTTAACAAAAAAACATCACTTCACTACTTTTCTCATCCCACTAAACATCAATTTACTATCACTTCTTTTATCTTCCCTTCCCACCAAACATCAATTTACTCTCACTTCCCTTCCCTTCCCGTCCTAGCCAAACAAGCTCTTAATCGGAAAAAAGGGGGTTTTGAAATATGATTAAAAAAAAAAAAAAAAGCTGTTGTCTTGTCCATTTAAAATCCCATCCCTTCTTTTAACACTTTATTACCAAGACTAATTATGACAATTCCAATAATGGCATGCTAAACTGGGCCAAATGAAAGCATTAAGATTGGGACAAGTTTAATCAGGTGGTGCCTTTATTAACTTTACTTGGAGGTTTGAAATCCAAAATTCAAACGATCGGAACTTGATTCACCGACGGATGATGAGGATTGGATTGTCCACCTCAGAGCACTTTCGTTGTGACGTCTGGTTTGTTGGTGTGTTATTTTTTTCTTTTTTGATGACCCGAAAAATTTGGAGCTTTGCTCAACTAAACTCGGAAACTAATGATTCGTCTCTAAACTGTGATATTGAGATACATTGAAGGATCAGAAGAAAAATTGATGGTCATCTGAAAAATTAATATTCACAACTACCACGAACTTAGAACGTTGAGAGGAGCACACTCTCAAAACCAAGACGTTCGACCAGCCCTAGGGATACTTTGTTGGTGTGTTATTAATCCCTTCCTTTGACTTCATGCTTCTAACAAAATCTTTACTTACTAAATCCTAATTTAACCTTTATTACCACAAAGTGAATGGTTTCTCTGCTGCTTTTTCGCTCTGTCCTTTCTTTCCACTTAAAAGGTCATCGGTTGTTAGAATGTGAACAGAACAAAGCTTTTCCTGAGCCTGCTTCAACCTAAATTCACAAATATTAGATAATATGAAAATCAATTGGAGTAGTCTACTTTACTTATAAAGATTGTGAAACCTCACTTTTCTAATGTGGGATTCTCAACATGCCCTCTTTAAGACGATGTGTCTTCACTGTTATTGAATTGGATTCCTATTTTATTTTATTGAACTGAATATCCATTTGAGTTTTATGAATGCTGATACCATTTCTTTTTATAACCGAAAGTTGGAGCTTCGTTCCACTATGCCCGAAGCACTACTGACCCGTCCCTAGACTATGACATGCATATTAAAGAGTTTTCTAATTTAAGGCTAAACACTTCTCAATAACCTCGAATCAGACACGTCCGAAGGAGTATATCTCAAAGTCCGTAGCCACAACCAATTGAGTTGTCCCTTGGAGACAAATCCATATTAGATAATATGAGGTTCCATCTAAAAATCAATCTGTAATAAGAGAGCAGTCCACCTTTCTTATAAAGATTGTGAGACCTCCTAACTTTTCCAACGTGGGATCTTCGATGGAGAGAGTTAAAATTTGGTACTAGCAGAGTTGCAGAAGAGTCCCCACCACCAAATTGAAATGGTTTGATTTGAGATATTCAAATGTTGGAAGCTAAAGGGAGAGGGGAGACATCATGAGCAGAGATTCAAAGGAGAAGAATGATGCTTATGGGTCCAGTTTAATATGGCCCGCCCGCACCTCCATTATTACCAACCAACCTGTCCTACCATGCGCAATTTTTTCACCTTACATTGGGCTCCACATTTTTTCACCAAGTACTATTCATCTTATAATTTTACATATAAAACAAATTTTGACTAACAACCAATATTTCTAGCCCCCACTATATATCAAATCAGCTTCTATACTTGATCATTTGTGTTCATATTATCAACCCCATTGTGAAATATTATTCCCCAATATCACAACAGTACATGGACTGTCGCTCGAGGAGGAAAGAATCCTACCCGTGTTCGAACTTCAAACATGTGGCATTCAAGTTATGTTTGGATTGAATACATAAGTTTAGTCTAGTGGTCAAAGAAGATTCTATAGATGTAAGAGGCTATAGTTCAATCTATAGTAGTTACCTTTCTATGAATTATTTCTTACAAAGTTTCTAGACATCTAGACATCTGGACATTATAGGCTCAGACAGGTTATCCCATAAAAATAAACAAAATGTGTTTTAAAAAATTATTTTTATACCTCAACTAAGAAGTTAAGAAATTAAAATTTTCCACATCACTCGGTTGAAGTTTTATGTCAAAATATTATAACTGTTGTGGTATAATACATCCAACTAGAAAGATTTTGGAGTTTTTCCTTCGCCTCATTGAATGTGCCTAATCAAATTTGTAAGTGATGCATCTAAAGATGGAGGCTAAAAAAGAGTACGCATGGAGAGTGCATTCTAGGTTTGGTTGTAAATGATACATTGGAATAGAATGCACTCTTTCTCATCACGTGCTAGTTTTAGGTGAATTTCTTACCAGTCCTACATCAATTGTTATCTAATTAAAGATTAAATTATCACTTGGGCATGAGTTGGATTTCTATTTATTTTATAGTCTTGAGTTCGATTTTTTAAATTTCAATAATATTTAAGGGTAAACATTCAATTTCATAGCATTTTAGTCACGAGCACCCACTTTATGTTGATTGAAGTATAACTCTAGTTGACTTAAAGTTGGATTTCTTAAGAGTCTTCATCACATTTATTCAACAAAATTTGTAAATGATGCTTAAAAGACTTGGTAGATCATGTCTCCAAATGTGGTCACAAGGAATACACAAAAATAAAACTTGAACCAATCAAATACCAATTATGATTTGAAGAATAAATCTCATTGGTGAATAGAAAAGAAACACTATCTTAAAAAGAATTTTAACACTAAAAAGGTGAGGAGATCTCTTTTAAGTTGATTTACTCTTCTCCTTATTAATTCATCTTTGGAGGGATATTTAACACATCTGCTCCAAATAATAGTACTTTTATCCAAACTGAAGCCCAACTTTTAAAATGTATCATAATGATCACACTTCTCCCTCTACCAATTCACTTATTGAAAACAAGTTAATTGGGCTTTTATTATGACATTTAATATTAGGTATATGTTGGTTGTCGACGACAACTAAAGATTTGTGGGGCAGCCTTTATTTTTGGGTGCATTAACAACATTGAATTTTCTCCACAAGTTCTCTCCGGTCTTAGCCACCCCATTCGTTTCTCCAATATTTGTTTTATATCTCAATGTTTGTGATTTGAAAAGTCCCACAACACCATCAAACTATTAATTTACTCGCTAATTTTTTATTTTTAAAATTGAAGTTTAACACGACTATTTCATCATATATTTGTTCTTGTTTAAATATTTACATCTTATTTATGTTTTTAAAAATTAAACACCAAAATTTGAAGGAAAAAAAATTTTATTTTTAAAATTAAACATCAAAATAGAACATACGATAGAAAATTTAAATTTCAAAAATAAGAAATAAAAAATTAAATAGTTATCAAATGAAACTAAAAAAATTAAAGTTTTAAATCTGATGGAGAGCTTTACTTTAAAAAATAAAAATAAAGAACTATATTAATCTAAAGACTATCATCCCCCCGAAATATAAATACATCCGGCGGGCTACATTGATATAGGAAATCAAAACTAAGAAACACATCAATAAACTTCAAAGGGATAAACTTGAATACGTTGATTTTGATTTTTTTTTTTAAGATACAGATATTTTATTTATTTATTTAAAGCAGATTCTTTCATGGGACTTTCTGATGAAAATGTGGTCATAGCATAAAATATTGAATAAAAAAAGTGCTCAGGCATCTAGAAAGGAGTGATCTGTTTGTCCATTTGGTTAAAAAGACAGTTTTTTTGTTCATCACTATTTTTACTTTCACCCATGACGATGCAATTGGGATGAACCAACCTAGAAGTACGGAAGGGAAATATTTTTTTGTTGGATTGAAAATAATTTTCTAGATTTGAAATAATAATAAAATAGTTAGAAGTTAAAATTAAAAATGAGAATGATTGAAATTCGAAGAGGAAAAAAATGGTTATGGTTAACTAAAATAATCATTATTTATATTTGAAACCAAAAGGATGATTATGGAGTAATTGATTATGGCTTGTATTTAAGGGGTAAACAATAATAAGAGGAGAATAAATTAGTGGGTATGGAAAAGAAAATTATAAGAAGAATTTAAAAGAAGAACAAAAAATGGTTTCAATGGCTAAAGCGTGGACAAGCAAATTATTAAATATGTGTTTTGATGAGATTTTTTAAATAATAAATTAGTTTGAAAAATTATTTTAAATAGTTAAAAATAGAGAATTCCAACCAAAATAAAATGAATTATTATAAATAAGTGATTAGAGTTCTTAAATAATTATAAGTGAATGATTGAAAATGAATTATTAAAATTGAAAAATTGTTTTTAGTAATAAAAAAGATGACTTATTTTAAATAATTACAAAAAAAACTTGTTTTGATATAGTTTTTTTTATGAATAATTAGTACATATTTATTTTAAATCATCAATAAATTCAACAAACAAACATCTCCTATACTCGTAATTATTCTTATTCTTCTCTATCACAAACATTCTTATAGTATTGTTGGATTTAAAAAAAAACTTTTTAATTCTTACTAAAATACATAATGTTTTTTTAGACAAAATACATAATGTTCTTTTATTAGTTTACTTTTGATGGTTTACACATTCTCAATTTTTCTTAAATATAAATTTAACTCTTTAAGTTCTTGACTTTTTTCAATTGTACCCTTATCATTGATAATATCAAAAGTACCCTCCCCAACTTGTACTAAAAAAAAGAAAAAAAATAATAATATCAAAAGTGAAGGATGACACAAAGGATATTTTAAAGAAAATTAGGCTATTTAAGAAAAGAAAATTAATTTTGTTTGTTAACTTCTTAGTCAAATTCATCTTCTAAATTGATTTCAAAAAATAAAAATAAAAATCATCTTCTAAATTCTTTTGACTTACTAAGTCTCACTCCAAGTTCATTATTAATTAGAACTCAAAAGAAAAAAGTTCATTAATTAAAAATTTTGAAACTCAAAAGCATTAAATATATTTAGACTTGGCATTAAAAAAGAAAGACAATCAAACTTGTTTAAATATTAGTTCTTTAAACTTTTATAAAGATGCCTTTGAAACTTTAATCAGTTTTTAAAAATGAATATATATATATATATAAAGTTATATGTCTATTTTTAAAATTTAAATTGACTTTAAAAACATCAGTTTTAATTATTTTTAAAGAAAAAAAATATTATACACAAACAAATAACTTTAAATTAATCTTTATCTTTTAAAAAAGGAAACTGCAAAAGTTAAAGTTTTTTTTTTTTTTGTGAGAAATACAAAAGTTAAAGTTTGGGTTAAATAATCATACTGTTTTTAGTTCACAATTTTTTTTTTATGTAGTCCACTTTGCTAATCAATTTTTTTAATTAAAAATGCTCTTTTAATCTGGTTTTATTTTTCTAAAAGCAATTGACTAAAAACCCCATATGTATATTTAGCAAAGTTTTTTTTAAAAAAAAATTAACCATAATTAGAGATAAAAGATTCAACATTATAACTGAAAAATAAAAACAAACTTATTGTGATAATCGATATTTATTCTCTTCTCCTCGATATGTACTCATTAAAAATAAACATAATAATTATAAAAAAAAAAAAAAAAAAAAAAAAGACCACACAATCACCAATGAAGGAATTTTTATTTTACTATTTTGAAATTTTAGCAGACAAAAGAAAAGAGCTGGCATGCTTGAAGAAAATCAGATGGCAGCATTTTAAGTTGAGACATAGGGTATGGCGATGAAACAGAGTTTCTTCTTTTTTACCCTATTTTTGCCAACTAATTCCCACTAAAATTGCGAGGAATATTTTCAAATAAACTTTTACTAAAACATGTGTCCAAAAACAGAAGATTCCAAATTCTACCCCTTTTCAAAGTCGAAAGCGTTCTCACTGCCATTCTACGCGCTTTTATTACTTCCATTGTCCTCTTTCTCTCTCTCTTCCATATTTATCTCGACACTCATTTCTCTTTTTAGAGTTCGGTGAAAATTAAAATTTAATCTTTCATCTTTAAGTTTTAATTCAATTTTTCTAAATAATTCTATAAAACTTAAAATATACTATTTGTCAACATATTAAATAGTTCAAAGCTCACTATTTTTTTTTTTTTTTTACTACATATTAGAGGAGGGAGACAAATGTCTATGACGCTAGTGTTGAATTGATTTACACAACCAAACTATGAAATCATTGCGTCACTCACCCTTTTGACTTAAAATTCACTATTTATGCACTAATAATATAATTTTTATTTGTTATATCAATAATTCATTTCGTAATTTCATCATTGACACATAAATAAACGAAAATCAAATAAAAATTTACAATCAAAGAGCGGAATCATTATTCTACTTGTCGTATAAAAACTAAGGGTGTGTTTGGGCCCCCGTTTATGTAAACGGCCGAATTGATTATAATAACTCAACCGGTGTTTGCCCCACTGTTTATTATAAACGGTGGTTACCTAAACATGCGTGTCAATTTATCTAAATCTACGTGCCCGTTTATCTATACCTTACATATATTACTTTTTGTGTAACGACCCGACCCATCCGGGGTCCAACCCAAGGCCTTAACACTAAATGCATGAAAAACGACATATAGTAGGGCATGCAAAGTTTAAAACCAAACCTGAAGTCAAGTCTAATCATAATAAAAGATCCAGCGAAAATCCAGGAATCATAAAACAGTAATAGTGGGTACCCATAAGTTCGAAAACATAACACAAGTTTTGGTAAAAGTAAATCGTAGCGTGCCCCTAAAATCTGTGTGGAATAAATAACTAAGAAAACTCAAAACATAATGCAGCGGGTCCCATGGTCATTTCCAGCTCGTCCGATCCTCCATCTCAGTACGATCTCGCAGTACCTGTGGGATTCCACAGTGGAAAGGGTGAGTTTTTGCAAACTCAGTAAGGATTCCCCAACTCGGGGGAAAGACATGCATCAGATCAACAGAAACACAACCATGTAAGGTGAGTACATAATCAAAGGGTCCAAAAACCCGAGCTCCTGGGCGAAGGGTTAGGAACCATGTCCAAGATCCACGCCACGCAGAGCGGTCTGAGGCCACAAACTAAAGACCTAAAGGCCAATAGAGACCACAAATCTCTAAGGCAATCCGGGATACCTGCTCCAGGCCGAGGGATCCTGCGAGTAGAGAAGCACAGTAGCTAAGGGACCACAAATCCCACAGTCTCATACTCACGGTGAGGTGGATGGAAAGACCGCGCTCACCAAAGGGCCACAAACCCAACCACATACCGGAGAGCACCCTAGGCTACTAGTAAAATGCCGACGGGGCCGTGAGCACAGTGGGCCAACCATCCACGGGAACCCGGCGGTGAGGGACCACAAATCCCCATCGAGCGTCTGCGGCCACAAACCATGCACATCCGCTTACTAGTATCCTCTATCCGGTCTCCGTGTCTCGTTTGCGTCCAAACGGAGCACCAAGTCGTGCATCAAACATCATGCAAGCCCCTAATGGGACATAAGGACTGTCATGCAAGACCGACTCTATCAACCAACATACAGTAGTTTATGCATATCCATATCATCAACATAATCTACATGCTTGCCTTAACATGATATCAATCATATATTACATGCTCTCAGTATAATCAATACAAACACAACAACATAGATTATGTCACATCAAACACGTAAGCGAATACAGTCAATCCAGCACATATAATAGCCACGGGCCTCAAGAAGGGGGTAACGGGTCCCTTACCTCGGCTGAACCTCCCAAACAACGCTTTAGAATAACCTAGAAGCCCCCAAAAGTCAAAACGCAACTCCGAGCCCTGAAACAAGCAAACCGGTCAAAACTAGCACCTTAAACCATTAAAAATGGATCCAGAAGGTCAAATTTAGCAAACAATGAAGAACCTCAAAAAACGTGTCCCGGCGCCCTCCCGGACTCAGCTCGAAGAACAAGGAATACCTTCGGTCAACTCTGGTCAACATAAAGGTCAAACTTGTCAATACTTGCAATTTACCCAAACAAACATTATTGCACCTAATTCCAAACAACCCCTAATTCCAACATTCCATGAACTCATAACCAAACACTAATTAATCCTAACTTGCACATCCAAGGGCCAACTACCAAACAATCCTTAATCATCAATTAAATAACTTCAACCCCTTAACCAAACAAGTCTAAACCACTACTTTAATGAGTTTAAACCTAAAACAAACAACCACTAAACTTTACTTGAATAACCTTATACATGAAATCAAACAAGCCTAATTCTTCATTAAAACAAGCTTAAACCGAAGAACCAAACAGCCCCTATTTCTAATTTAAATAGCTTGAATCCCAAAGCCCAAATGACCTTTATTCCACCTTAGAATAGCCTTATCCCAACTTAAATAACAAAGCCCAACTTCCAAACACCCTCCTTCTTCTACATTTGGCCACCATTTTCACTCTAACTAAAAATAAGAGAAAGAAAGAAGAGAGAACCTTACCCACAACACTTGCGACGACCGGCGACGGTGACCGGCGACGGCCACGCGAACCTCTGTTGCGCGCACGCGCGCGCGACCGGCCACGACTCTCGACCACCGCTCGCGGCGCCCCTCGGCACTGCGCGCGCGCCGCGACGACACGACCACCGCGCACGCCGCCGAGGCGTCCCTCGGTGCACACCGCGACGCACCGACCACCGCTACACGCGCTCGCGGCGTCCCCGGTGCGCACACCGCGCACGCACCGACCACCTACTACGCGCGCTGCGCGGCGTCCCTACGCGACACCGCAGACGCACTCCGGTGACCACGAACCGAGCTCGCCGGCGTGGTGATCGGGAAAAATCGGGATGAGAGGGGAAGGGGCGGATGTCGAGTGAAGCAGTGAAGTGGCGACCCTAGGGATCCAAAATGCATTTAAATACCATAGCAGAAAGACCAATTTGCCCCTTTTTCATTCCCAAAACTACCAAAAGACCCTTATTTATTTTAAATAAACCCTCTAAAGGGAGGTTATTACATTTTGTTACATAATCAGTCTCCCAAACACCGTTTATCATAATCTATGTTATAATAACTTGCCTCTCAAACATCATTTATAATAACCTACCGTTTATCATAACTCACCGTTTATCATAACCTTCCGTCTATAATAACCAAACCGGTGCCCCAAACGTACCCTAAATTCTTAGTTTTAAAATAATAAGACTAAATCTTTATTTTTTTCAAATATATATTATCTAAACTTTAATTTTTTTAAAATTACCAGAACTAAATATAAACTTTTCCAAACTAAACATAAACTTACTTCCAAATTTATGTTTAATCTTTCCTTCCATTTTTGTCTCTCTCTCTCTCACGCATATCTCTACACTAACTTCGCTTTTTAAACTTCTCTTTCAGTGGCAGAGTGTTTGACAACAGACCCCTTCACTTCTCTTCCATGGCTTCTCTTCCTTTCTCTCTCCTTATTTTCTTTCTCCTCCTCCCACTTTCTTCCTCAAAGCAAACCTTCATTGTTCAAATCCACAGCCATGAATCCAAACCCTCCATTTTCCCAACCCACAAACACTGGTACGAGTCATCTCTTTCCCAAGCAACCATCATCCACACCTACCAAACACTCTTCCATGGCTTCTCAGCAAAGCTCTCCCCTTCAGAGCTCGAAAACCTTCAAGCCCTTCCCCACATCGCCTCCATCATCCCCGAACAGGTTCGCCATCTTCACACGACTCGCTCCCCTGAGTTTCTCGGTCTCAAAACCACCGACAGCGCCGGTCTCCTTAAAGAATCCGACTTCGGATCTGACTTAGTCATCGGAGTCATCGACACCGGAATCTGGCCGGAGCGGTCGAGCTTCAACGACAAGGATCTGGGTCCCATCCCTTCCAAATGGAAAGGCCAGTGCGTTGCGGCTAAGGACTTTCCGGCCACGTCTTGCAACCGGAAACTCATTGGGGCTAGATTTTTCAGCAATGGGTTTGAGGCAACTAATGGGAAGATGAATGAGACGACCGAGTTCCGGTCGCCTCGAGATTCCGATGGCCATGGAACTCATACAGCTTCCATTGCTGCAGGTCGTTACGTGTTTCCGGCTTCGACTTTGGGCTATGCTCGTGGTAAAGCTGCGGGGATGGCTCCTAAGGCTCGTCTTGCTGCTTATAAGGTGTGTTGGAGTGCTGGTTGTTATGATTCTGATATTCTTGCTGCTTTTGATGCTGCTGTTGCTGATGGTGTTGATGTTGTTTCGCTCAGCGTCGGCGGCGTCGTTGTGCCGTATTATCTCGACGCCATTGCTATTGGGGCTTTTAGAGCTGTGGCGTCTGGGGTTTTCGTCTCGGCGTCGGCCGGGAATGGTGGACCTGGGGGGCTTACTGTGACTAATATAGCACCGTGGGTTACCACGGTTGGAGCTGGAACTATGGATAGGGATTTCCCTGCTGATGTTCAGCTGGGAAATGGTAGGGTTGTACTTGGAACTAGTGTGTATGCCGGTCCGGGTTTGGTTCCGGGTCGTTTATATCCGCTTATTTATGCAGGAACTGAGGGTGGTAATGGGTATTCTTCGTCTCTATGTTTGGAAGGTTCGTTGGACTCCAATTTAGTGGGAGGGAAAATTGTGTTGTGTGATAGGGGTATAAATTCTAGAGCTGCTAAAGGGGAGGTTGTGAAGAAGGCTGGAGGATTGGGAATGATATTAGCTAATGGGGTCTTTGATGGTGAAGGTTTAGTGGCTGACTGCCATGTACTACCTGCCACCTCTGTCGGGGCCACGGCTGGCGATGAGATTCGTAAATACATTGCAGAAGCAGTGAAGTCTCCGTCGCCACCAACGGCTACAATTTTGTTCAAGGGAACTCGGCTTGGAGTCAGGCCGGCACCGGTTGTTGCTTCGTTTTCAGCTCGAGGTCCTAATCCGGAGTCCCCTGAAATTGTGAAGCCTGATGTTATTGCGCCTGGTTTGAACATTCTTGCTGCTTGGCCTGATAGAATTGGACCTTCTGGAATTCCTACAGACAAGCGTACCACAGAGTTCAATATACTTTCGGGCACTTCAATGGCTTGTCCGCATGTTTCTGGCTTGGCTGCCTTGCTTAAGGCTGCACACCCTGGATGGAGTCCAGCAGCTATAAAATCAGCCCTAATGACTACAGCTTATACTTTAGACAACCGGGGCGAGACGATGTTAGATGAATCTTCAGGGAATACTTCCACTGTCTTAGACTTTGGAGCTGGTCATGTTCACCCACAGAAGGCAATGGATCCTGGTTTAATCTATGACATGAACACATATGATTATGTTGACTTCTTGTGTAATTCAAACTACACCACGAAGAATATCCAAGTAATTACGGGGAAGATTGCAGATTGTAGTGGAGCAAAAAGGGCTGGCCATACTGGAAACTTGAATTACCCTTCATTGGCTGTGGTGTTTCAACAATATGGTAAGCATAAGATGTCTACACATTTCATAAGAACTGTAACCAACGTTGGGGATGCCAATTCAATCTATAAGGTAACAATAAAGCCACCAAGTGGAATTTCAGTGACAGTTGAGCCAGAAAGGCTGGCGTTTAGAAGGGTTGGGCAAAAATTGAGCTTCTTGGTTAGGGTCCAAGCAATGGCTGCTAGACTTTCCTCTGGAAGTTCTAGCATGAAGAGTGGTTCTATAGTTTGGACTGATGGAAAGCATGTAGTCACAAGTCCTTTGGTTGTGACCATGCAGCAACCTCTCCAGTAGGGATTCCATAATTTTGCTCTTACCAACAGCCTAGTTTTCTTCCCTGTATGTAAAATGGAAATGCTTTTTCCTCTTTTCTTTTCATATTTTTGCTCATTTTAAGTTTTCAATATCAGAAAACTGGTGGGGTTAGGTTTGTGACACACGGTTAAGGATTTTGAGTAACTTTGGTTGTAAGACTATGGATAATGTTTGTAAAATAGTGTGTTTAGAGAAGAATAGACCAAGAGGTGAATGCAAAAGGTCTTTTCTCCAGAATCATGTTGTGTGTTGAATTTCGCTTCCATCTAAAAACTTCGCTTTAAACAACAATTATGCTTTTGCCAATACAATATTTTGTCAAAAGCACATAGGCACACGTATGCCGAAAGCACCAACAGTTTGAAGCTGCCACAATGGGGACAGCCATTAAGGCAGAAATACAAGTGGGGTTACTCATAAAGCTGAATGGCCTATCTCAATAACCCCATTGTTTATTCACTATTGTCTATTTGTAAGCTTGGAGTTCCAGCTCCTTGCCTTTCGGCTTTCCTTTTCCTAGCCAGCAAACTCTAAAATGTAGCTATATCTATATAATTTTTATATCTTTGAGCATTTTGGTCCAAAGCACGGTTGGACAATATTTGACTGTCAAAGAAGCCAATAGGAAATAACTATCATGGAGTAGCCTTGTAATTAAAAAGGGTTTTATATTTTTTAAGGTGTTGGATTCAATTCATGGGAGTCACCTACCCAAGAATAAATTTTCTACGAGTTTCCTTAACATCTAAATGTTGTAGGGTCGTCGGCAGTATGTCTCATAACAATAATCAAAGTGCACGCAAGCTGACACGAACAATCTAGGATATAAAAAAAATATATGTAGGAAATTAACTTTTAGATTGATGATTCTCGATTTCATAATTTTTTTTATTTCTACTCTTTTTGACCACCAAAGGAATACATGATGGTTAGAATGTAACAGGCAAGCAATATATAATTTTGGATACCCTTCTTTCACATTTGATCCAGAATCTGTTTCTACTTTCTAGTTTCTATGATAACGAACACAATACGAGATTGACTATGGTGAAGTGTTCAACACTTAAAAACTTTTGATCGCTCAAACTGGCTTTCAAGTAAAATACGCAGTAGAAACAAGAGATCACAAACTGTTCGATTAAATTCCTCTTAGTAAATTCAAATTGCAAAAGAACAAAAATACCTGGCGATGGGTCCAATGCGAATCATCGGTGTATAAGGCTGCATCTCATCAGTATATAACCTAAAAGTGAAAGTAAAATCATGAACTGAACTACCGCCATACAAAATGAATTCAATCGGAGAAAAATGAAGAACCAATAATTAGACGAACAAAACCAGATTACCTTTCCAGCTATTTGTTGGAATCGAATCCTCCATCGCCATGATCAGTTTCAACTGTGAATGGAAATTATGAAAACAAATCAACGATGAAACAGCTACCAATCCATAGCTTTGCTTTATACTCGTGGCCATAACAAACGCGTTTTCATGATGATTTGTGTTCGATTCTACCATTTCTACGAAACAAATAGCTCACTCGTCGAAAACAAGAACACATTACCTCTTCTTCTGCAATCTTCGCCTGAAAATCCAGAGCTCTTTTTTCAGCCGCGCGAGATTTTTCCCTCCAATTCTTTTCCCCCTATGAACGTCTTCAGCAATTTTGTTTTGGACTAGAACAATCATAATTGGGCCCTGCGTTGGGTCGGCCCAATTATACGAGAAATGGGCTTTGTGGTCTCGTTTGCAGCCCAATAAATAGACTGGAAAAGTAACATGCGGTACAGTTCCATGAATTGTCAATTTCTTCTAAAGTTATAAGAAGACAAATTTGCATCTAAAGTTGTTCACATGGACACCACTCTCAATGAGACGAATTTTTATACGATAAATTCTAATATTTTCTTTTATTAAATTCTAGATTTTATTCGTATTTACAACAGTAGATTATTCAATCAGTCAAATTTTAAAAGTTCCAGACATTTATATTTGACTTTATGGGTGTGTTTGGACCACCGTTTATGTAAACGGTCGAGTTTGTTATAATAACTCAACCGATGTTAGTCCCACCATTTATTATGAACAGTAGTTACCTAAACTTGCGTACCCGTTTATCTGAATTATATATATATATATATAACTTTTTGTTACATAACAGTTCATCCAACACCATTTATCATAACCCATCTAGAGATGTCCACGGGGCGGGACGGGGATGGTTTTACTGCCCCATCCTCGCTACTCAGTTCAGTCCCCATCCCCGCAAAATTTACCATAAAATTTTGCGGGAAACGAGACGGTGATTCACTGCGGAAATCACGGGGATCGGGTATTTAAATTTTTATCTTTTCTTTTTTTTTATTCTTAACTTTTTTCAATTTTTTTCAACTTTTAATTCAATTCACTAAATCTTAGATAATTTTTTTGATATTAAAACAAATGTTTATTGATTTTAAATTAAATAATTAATTAAGGGAAATATTAATCTAAATATTTTTACTACTTTATATATATATATATATATATATATATATATATGTATTAAAAATATTTATATAAAAAAAATATGAATGGGGGACACAGGGAAACGGGGATGGGGAATACATTCCCCGTCCGCATCCCCATTTACTTAGGGTAAAATTTTCATCCCCACTCACTCCCCATTCATCACGTATTTGAGGATTCACTGCCCCTACAGTAGTAAACATATGACCTTCAATCTATCATAACTAAACCGATATCTCAAATACACCTTAAATGATAGTAAGTTGTTTTATCTACCGTTGTAGTTTGATTCTCATTATTGGAGTTATGGCTATAAATATTGTTAAAAATTTAAATTGTGTTTAATAAATATCAAAGTTTTAGGAGGTTATAACCACAAAACTTTTGTTGTTAATAAATGCTAAATTCAATTGGTATATGATTGTATGATGTACTTATGAATTCACATTCACCATTTTAAAATATGGTTGAATTAAAAAACACACAGGATTTTTCTTTTTTATTTAACTTTTATTAAGTTATGTAAATAATAATATTATTATTTAATCATCTAATGTATAACTTGTCTCATACGTGTCTAGGCTTAACTTAATTAATGTAGCTTCTTTTTTTTTAGTACATATTGGGGGAGGGAGAACAAATACCGATTATCGGACTTGAACTTGTAATGCTGGTATTGAACTGGTTTACAACCAAATACTGAAACCATTGCGCCACTTGCCCATTCAGTAGCTTCAACGTATGTTGATATTAGTATACCAATGCATATCTTGAAGTCACGACAATTCTTTGTAAACAAAATAAAAATAAAAGTCTAACGACCACAATGTTATTGTTTTGAGAACAAAAGTCGACATTTTAAAAAGCATTTAAGGGAAAAAAAAAATAGAACAAACTTATATTAAATATCAAATTGTAATAAAAGGTTGAAATTTATAAATAATTAATTACAAACGACTAAATCATGTACCAAGTCAAAAAGAATATAAGTTCAATAAAATCTCATACCGTCTATTAATTAGAAGTTATAGTCATTAGATATTATTAAACTTATGAACTAAAAAAAGTCTAAATTGATTATGGAAATGAGTCAATTACAACATGATTAAAAAAAACATGTTTTATTGACCCGCATGAACAATAATGATTTGTTTTCTCCCTTCAAAGTAAAGAAAGGTTAAACATTGTAGTATTTAAACGTGATTTGAGTAAATAATAAAAAGAAATTGTAAATATTTTTTAAAAACATTTAAATAATAGACTAAAAAAATTAATTTTCTCAAACAATATAAAATCGAAATTGTAATTTAACTTTTATTTGACGGCATAAAAGGTTAGGGGTAAAATGGGGATTTCAAAATAGATGGCCCCACTTGACAATGTGCCAACGCTTCCTACTTTCTTACAAGAACTCAATTGGCGTAACCTTTTGCTTAAAACCCTAAGGATATTTGGGATTTGGTGTTGGAGAGAGGAGGGGAGGAGAAATCACAACTCTATGTTTGTTTTTAGATTATCAATTCCTTCCCAACTTTTCTCAACTTGTCCTTTAATATTACATCAAATCTTTTATTTAATCCTCTAAATATTACATCAAACTTTTTTTTTAATTTTCAACCATATAATATAATATAAAATATATTTTATCTAATCTTATCAAATATCACATCAAACTTTTTTTAATTTTTAACCACACAATATAAAATAAAATATATTATATTTATCAATCAATCTAAAATCTATCATCATTACATTATAAAAAATCAATATAAAATAAATATTTTTACAACATCTCCTCTCTAAAACACAAATTTCCAAACTATTTTATATCATCAAATTACTTTGACTCCCTCTTTTTCTTCAACTTTCCCTTCTCTTCTCTCCCCAACACCAAATCCCAAACACCCCCTAACAACTAATCCTCCATTTTTATTGCTAGTTTCTTCAATTTTCCCTAAGAAATCGAAAAACCCTAATTTTTCTCACCCTTTTTCTCTCTCAAAATCTCTTCAGCTAACTGGTTTTTTTTCTTGAAAAATGTGTGGCGGTGCTATAATCTCCGGCTTCATTCCGGCGAAACGCCCCCGGCGAGTCACCGGCGAACACCTTTGGCCCAACCTGAAGAAACCTGGCTTGGTTAATCAATTTTCGTCGCCGGCGAAGTGCAATATCATTGACGTTGATGATGATTTCGAGGCCGATTTCCAGCATTTCAAGGATGATTCCGATTTTGAATTGGATGAGGAAGTGACCGTCGATGTCAAACCCTTTGCCTTCTCTGCCGGTGAAATCCCCGCCGTTCGTTCTGCTTGTGGTAACTTTCATTTTTCTAATTCGTTTGATTGTTCTAGTTCTGGTGTTGATTTTTTGTGTCTTACTGTTTATTGAAGTTGATCGTTTACCTAATTTCTGCTTTGTGAATGGCTGATTTTGATATATGACCTTCGTTTGTTCTCTTACTGTCTCAACATGGTTTGTGATAGACTGGTTCTGGATTTTGGTGGATGTTTAGAATGATATGAGGAAAACTCACTTTTTGATAATTAGGTTTCGAACTTGAACTGCAGAAATGATTTGTTTCTAGGAATTAACTGAGATCCTTTTGACTGATTTTGAGATCCATCCGATTGCTGCGTGTTAGGATCTCACAAATGTCCTACATTAGAAAGTGGAGAGTCCAACATCAATAGAAAGAGATATGGTTACTCTCCTCATTGTCAATTGGGTTTGAGGTGGAACCCCATATTCTCTAATAATGCTGGTGTGGTGTACATTTTTATTTGATGATAAATTCTTAGGCTTTTGATTTTATCATAATTAAGCTTCTATCCCTCACATTCTTAGATTTGTTTCTCAAAAGTACAAAAAGATTGAAATTAACGCATAATTGATGCTCGCTTCTTTTCGAACAATTTCTATCTAAATGAAAGTCCTCTTGAGTTATCAATTGCCAAGCAAGTCTTGAGACGGGTGCGGGTGATTTCGGATATGTACTGGAAGTGGAGCAAAGCTGTGGTACATTTTTGTTTTTATCATAAAAAAGTTGTACATCTTATTGGCTGGTCATTCATAAAATGCTTTAAACTTAGTTTTTGGTCTTTCCCTTTCTTCTTCCTTTTTTAGGGTCCTTTTTTTTAGTATTTTGAAAAAGTGCATCATTAGTTAACTTTTTTCAAACATCTTCTATATATCTGTGGTTTGTAGGTTCCAGATCCTTTAATCATTTTATTTAGTTGATAGGGATTGATTCAATTTGTTACTTAGTTTGTCTCTCCTTCCGATCTGTTTATTCATTTTTCTTCATTACTTTAATAAGTTATATATATACTACTGCAGTCTCAAAATCTGTAGAATTATTTGGACAAGCTGAAAAATCTGCCAAAAGAAAGCGAAAGAATCAGTACAGGGGAATCCGACAGCGACCATGGGGTAAATGGGCAGCAGAAATTCGTGACCCACGAAAAGGAGTCCGTGTGTGGCTTGGAACTTTTAATACTGCTGAAGAAGCTGCTCGAGCTTATGATGCTGAAGCAAGGCGAATTCGTGGAAATAAAGCTAAGGTCAATTTCCCTGACGAAGCTCCACAAACTAGTGGAAAGCGTTCGGCAAAGTCAAACCTTAACGTCGCAAAGATCCAACCGAATCGAATCCAGAACAATGCTGTTGTGAAAAGCTCTGGTGAAAAATACTTCAGTACTATGGGATTCATGGAAGAAAAACCACTTGCAAATGAACTTGTCAAGATGAATTCATTCTCTGCCAATGGAGATGTTGCAATAAAAACAAGTCCACCTTCTTCTGATTTTGCATCCATGTACTTTAATTCAGATCAAGGGAGTAACTCCTTTGATTACTCTGAGTTTGGATGGGGAGAGCAGGGTGCAAAAACTTCCGAAATCTCATCTTTTCTTTCAGCTGCCATGGAAAATAAAGATTCTCGCTTTGTCGAGGATGCTTCTTCATCGAAGAAAGTCAAGTATAGTTCAGAAAATATGGTAGCTCCTCAAGGCTCTGAAAAGACTCTATCCGAGGAGTTGTCTTCTTTTGATTCTGAGATGAAAAGTTTTCAGATGCCATATCTTGATGGCAGCTGGGATGCATCCATGGATGCGTTCCTTGTCGGTGAGACGAGGAACCAGGATGGCGAAAGCTCAGTCGACCTTTGGACCTTTGATGATCTTTCAGCAATGGTCGATGGTGGCTTCTAAGCTATCTTGTCCTCCTTGCTAGTCATGTAAATAAAAGCTACATATTAGTGAGTCTGTCAATCTTTATCAGTTTGTCCCCAAGTTTTCCTGAATTTTCTAAAATGTATACTCCTTGCTTCATGTTTTGCATGTAAAAAATTGAATCTCACATAAAAATTTGTTGCAGGAACATTTGTCTGTCATCTGTTATGGGAATGGACGTGAGAGAGATCTGCCTACACGAGCAACGGCCTAATGAGCATAGCTAATCGGTGTGTCGGTTGAATGTGAGGTCGGTTGAATGTGAGGGCGCATCGTACTACTTTGGAGGCTCCGTGTCATGCTTCGAGACCATACAATGGGAAACTCAAACCTCATATATGCTTGTATCGGTATACTATGTGTGATTGGTTTGCTAGGATGTTGAAAACTTTTTGAATCTCAATTCTGCATTTTGTGTTTGTATGAATGATGGATGGTTGTTCCATTCCCTTTCTTTCTATCTCTAGGCCATGCACCGAAGACATCGAAGAAGTAATATCACAAGTGAGTTTCGAACTTTTTTTTTTCTTTAATTGCTTTAAAAAAAATTATTTTATTTTTTTTAATTTCTTATATTTCTGTAGAATTTGAGGATGATTAAAACTATTACAGGTGGTTCACTAGTCAACAGAAGTCTTAAGAAATTAAAAAGGTTATAGAGTTGGAGTGAAGTTTGAAAAGCCTGTGGCTGTGGTTTTGTTTGGGTCTACTATTCACGTGTTGTAAGTTGCTTGTTCATTGTTGCATTTGATTTTATTACACCTTTTTCAGAACATTTCAACCGTTGACTTCCATTTCGAAACCAAACCCAGTGATCCAGTGCCCTGATACCGTAATCTGTGAATATTTTGTTATTATTATTAAATACAATACTTTGATAATTCTGGTTGTTTTTATTTAGGATTTTTTTTTTTAAAAAAATAATAATTCTTATAGGTATGGGAGGACATGGGCATCTCATCCTTATCCGAAAATCTCTAATAATATATTTCCTTTTTAAGAAAATCTTTCTTTTTATTTTTTTTAAAAATCAAATCTATGCATTAGTAATAATAGAAAAATATAAATACTCACGAATAAGAAGCAAACATAAAAAGTAAAATACAATAAATAAATTGGCTCTAGTTTACAACTCAAACCAAAATCGATCCATCTAGAAAAAAATTAAGAGATCAAAATAATTGTACTTAATTAATCATTTTATATTTGAAATTAGAAGAACACAATATAAGAAATTGATTAAAATATGTAAAATTATTGAAGAAAATCCATAAAGTTGGATCTGAAACGAGTAATTTAGGAGGTATTATTTAATTTGTCTTTGCCCATTTGCGATTCCAAATGAACAGTAAAAGGAAATCGCTCTTTATGACAAAACGCCAAAATCATTATTCTTTGCATCCAGCTTAATATTCCTATCTAGCATAATTGAGTTCTTTTAGATCATAGGCTTTTAATATTCTCGGTTTTTTTTAATATATATTATAATTTAGTGATTGAAAATAGGGACAAATTGTGGGGATTCCCAAGTTTGTAGTCAATATTTTTAGATTTCGAAACAAAGAACCAAATATCTTCAGATGCCTCAATCTCCCTTCAAACAGTTTCATCCGCAAATCAAGTGGGAAACATTTCAGATATAGACGGGTCAATTTTGATGTCCTGATCCATTTAAATTAATAAAGGATATTGTTTTCCAAATTAGAAAAAGAAAGAGTTGAAAAGTTTGAATTTATGTTCTATACTTTGGACTAAATATATTTATAGAAATTCAAGTTTGCCTAGACTATACCTCAAAGAGACAAACAAGTGTCAATAGTTACCTTTAACAGAGTATTTATCCTAACATTTTTTTTTTTTTTTTGTGAAATAATTTTTCTTTAGGACATAGGTTAAGTCTCATCCTCATGTCTGGTTAATATAGAAAGATGAATGAAAACTATAAATGAAAAATAATAGTAACCATTTTCTTCTTTAAATATTTGAAGCTATTGTTTTCCAAAACATTTTATTTTTTTAATTAAATTATACATTTTTTTAGAATAATGTTAAATCATGCATTTGATTCTTAAACTCTTAAACTTGTGTTGAATACATTCCTACACTTAAAAAGAAACATATCTAATATGACGTCTTTATTAAAAGTTTAAAAATTCTAAGACACTCTTGGAAGTTGAAAACTTCTTAAATAGAATTCTAAAATGTTGATCCATTCAGCGCTAGCATTTTTAGAATGCAACATTGATTTTTTTTATACCAAAATCCAACTTATTATTTGTTAGATGAAAATTAGTGCTAATATATATTCTTTAACTCAATATATTTTCATTCATTTGAACTTATAACTTCTCAATTAAGTATATATTTCATTTAATTATGACTTGTGACATTAGATGAAGGCATTTGAAAATCAAAATTCTTGAGTGTGCAAACAATATCCTATGCTTAATGATCAAGAAATTTTTGTTTCGAATCTCTCCACCTTTAATTATTATAATCTAAAAAAGAGGTTCTTCAGTGTTAGTTTTATAAAATGTTAAAAATATTATTTTGATTTATATACTTTTTTTTTTTTTTGAGAAACATTTGATTTATATACTTTAACTTGAGCAGTATTTTGATTTCTAAATGTTGAATTTTAGTTATGCACTAAAAAAAACTTTAAATTAATTTATATTATAAATTTTATATCTTTGTAAATTTATAGAAACTAAGTCAAAAGGGTTTGTGGTGTGTTGACTTTCAGTCTTTACAGTAAGATTTGTGGTTTTCCTCTCCAATTTAAATCTAAAAAAAAACATTATAGACGCGAGGAATGATATTATAAAGAAAAATCAACCAAAACTTACACTAAAATATAGATAAAAAATAGAACAAAACAGGAAGAATAAAAATATTTAAACATTTGTTAAAAAATATAATTATAGTGATTTGAGTTCCACCGATCCGTTGCAGAAGAAATGAAGGTTTCACAGAGGCAGTTGTTTTTCTCAATCTTCTTCATCATCGCAGAAGCCTCTCAAACTAATGAAGCTTCTCCTCCATCGCAAAACGACGTCGCGTTGTTCGTATTTGGGGATTCATTTCTGGATCCAGGAAACAACAATTTCATCCACACAACGCAAGATTTCCGCGCCAATTTCACGCCCTACGGCCAATCTTTCTTCAATTCTCCCACCGGAAGATTTTCCGACGGCCGCCTCATGCCGGATTTCATCGGTATTTGTTTTTTTATTTTATTAAATGATTTCATCCGTAATTCTAATACTAAACAGAGACTGAATTAAAACTTTTAACGCACCTATCTTAACCATTTTATTTTAAAAAAAATCGAAAGAGCGTATAAAAGAATCCACAATCTCAACAATTTAGACTACTTTACTCAAACAATCTGATCTTGATTTTTACTATCTTTTCATTTAACTCAACCTAAAATAAAAAATAGTGTGGTCTCGAAAGAGTGATGCAGTCGTTAAAAACTTTGATTTTAAGGTATACTCCACTCAAAGTTCAGGTTAAGTAACAGTGTGAAATGAGAAATTATTAAGATTTATAAATATTTTAGGTTCAAATTTATTTGTTTAATTAAAAAATTAAGGTTAATGAGTCGGTGAATTGACAAATTCAAAACTCTACATGGATCCTAAAAATCACTCTGACTTAATTCAAACTATATACACTTTTAATGAAAACAACTTATTTTTGTTCAAAATTTTTATTGTTTATTTTTATACAACAACATTGTAAGAAGAGGATTCGAACTTGTAATCTCATAGTTACTCGATTGTAGAAGATGCTGTAGACGACAATATAAATCTTGATTTGATTTTATAAACATAATTTTTTTAAAAAAAAAACACACACTAGAAACATGGTTTTTTTCTTTAGAACACACCAAAAACATAGTTATATAGATATACAATTCTTTCAGAAAAATATACATAGATATACAAATAAGAAAAAACAAATATACATGGAGTAGTTGTAAACTTAAATTTTAAAAACCAAACATGGTTATGAAGTTGGATCTCACATATTGTATTGGGTTATTATTGGATTATTTTGGTTCAGCTGAGTATGCGAATCTGCCTCTGGTTGGAGCGTATTTAGATCCTGAAAACAAGGCGTACATCCATGGCGTCAATTTCGCATCCGGTGGAGGCGGCGCTTTAGTCCAAACTCACAAAGGATTCGTACGAATCAATAAATGAATTTGGTTTGGTTTGGTTTAATTGGGTAAAAATTGATTGAATTGATTTGATTTGATTTTCAGGCAATAGACATTGAAACTCAACTCATGTATTTTGAGAAGGTGGAGAAATGGTTGAGGAAAAAGCTTGGCCGTGACAGAGCCAAAAGCTTAATCTCGGACTCTGTTTACATGTTGAGTATTGGAGGAAATGATTACATCGTGGCTTTTGATCAAGGCGCCCATGTTCTTCAACACTACTCTCAAATTGAGTATGTTAATATGGTCATCGGAAACTTAACGAAGGTGCTCCAAGTAAGTTTGTCTTTTCATTTCTCATGACTTAGCCCAAAAATTCCCAATTTAGTCTTTCTAGTACATATAAGGGGATAAATACCGATTTTTTTTATCAAACCTGTGACGCTGATGTTGAACTGGTTTACACCCAGATATATAGTTGACTGCATTAAAATTAAGGTTAAGGGTTAAGTGGTTAAAATATATATATATATATATATATATATATATATACAGAGTTGTTGTATTATGCCTTGAACGCATTGATGTCCTGTGATTAGTAAGCGGGGGTCTTGCTATCTGGTTAGCGAGTGGTGGTGCAGGGGCAACGCATTCCACATTCGCTTGCGTGAATGCATCTGCATTCGCTTAGCACATCACACACGCAAATGCATCTCGCATTGTTGTAATGCATTTCACATGTGTTTGCGCATCAACATTATGTTTCTGCAGTACGCGTCTACATCTACTTTATGTTTAATGCTTACACATTCTCTAATAAAGTTTAATTAGAGTGCCTATATAAACTCAAATTAAACTCTAGCCGTATTATGACATTTTGTAAACTCTATAATTTCGTTCTCCTTAATAAAACTCCGCCCCCTCTTTAATAAAACTTTGTTCCCTTTCTGCCCATGGACTAGCCAACACAACGTTGGTGAACCACGTAAATTCTGTGTTGTTTCTTCTTCGTCTTTCATGTTTATCGTTATCTATTTTTATATCTTTGTTTATCGATTGTTGATTGCCGTTTTCATAACAATAGTCAAATTTTGAAGTGGGTAAACTATATTTTAAAACCATTCCAACAAGAACTAAATTAAAAATGAAGTAATCAACTAAACTAAAATTAGAAGTAAACTAGAAGAATAAATGGAAGCTCTAAAGTGATAGGTAGTAAATAGTAAATAGAAAACCAATCCATAAGAAGAAATTGATATGAATTTAAAATGTTAAGAATGTTTTGATTTGATAGGAAATATACAAGAAAGGAGGAAGGAAATTTGTGCTGCTGGCAGTGCCTCCATTGGGTTGTTTGCCGCACACGAGACTAATGAAAGTGGGCCGCACGGCCCACGATGGAATTAGCTGTTGGGATGAGCCTTCCGCGCTTGCAAGGCTTCACAACAAACTGCTGCCCTTTGCTCTCCACAAACTTGCCCTCAAACTCAAAGGATTCAATTTCACTATGGCTGATATTTACAATATGCTTCAAACCAGAATCCATAACCCTTCCAAATATGGTAAACTCCCCAATTCTTTCATTCATATCCTTCCATTTTATATATTTCTTGAATTTTCTATTTCATACAAGGTTTTGTTTGAATCCTTACCTTAAAAAGGAAATTTGATCCGCGAGGATATCCATCTATTTTCATGACTAAGTGGTCATAAGTTCGAATCCATCCTTCTCTAATTATGGTTGAACATATTTTTAATCTTTAAGTTTGAGGGTATAACTTCTATTTGATCTATATGTTTCAAAATCAAATACTATTACTCAATTCTAATTTCAAACATATAGTTTGTGTAACGTTAATGAGAGACAAAATTTAGGAAAATTACGTTATTAGTCTCTAAGTTTGTGATGTAGTTTCAATTTGGTTCATATGTTTTAAAATTACGAATACTTACATTTCAATAATACTCCCTTTTAATTCTTAGGTGTTTTTAATTTACTTTCTTTTAATAATTAAATTCAAATTAAAGCTAAAATAATAATTTAAAATTAAAATTAGTCTAACGTTATATTATGTAACTAATGATTTTATTATTTCATGGATTAAAAGTGAACATTATTGAGATGTCAAAGATAAAAATATTCAATTTTAAAATATATGAACCAAATTGAAATTAGATGAACCTAAAGACTAAATTTTCTTTTTCCAAGCAAATTGGGTAAACTCATGAATTAACAAAAAATACCCAATTACTTAAATTTCAACCCTCCATAACAAAATCATCTTAATTACTTAATTCTCAACCTCCATCAATAATTAAATGCCATGTGCTAATTATTCTAAACCCACACCTAAATCACATGTGAATCATGAAGATGGATGGATTATAGAGTAAAGTCATTGTTTTAAAATTAGAATTGAACTGATCATAATGCAAGAAGTTATGTATGTATGTGGATGAAGGTTTCAAGGATGGAAAAACAGCATGCTGTGGAAGTGGAAAGCTGAGGGGAATATACAGTTGTGGAGGAATGAGAGGACAAAAGGAATTTGAGTTATGTGAAAATCCAAATGAATATTTGTTCTTTGATTCTTATCATCCCAATGAAAGAGCTTATGAACAGTTTGCAAAGCTGATGTGGAGTGGAGATGCCCAAGTCATTAAGCCTTACAACCTCAAACAATTCTTTCAAATTGCCTCATCACTCACTTGACAACTTTCATTACTCTACATCCCTTTGTATCATCTTGCAATCACTTCTCATTTATATGTCACTAAATAAAGTTTCAATCACTTTTCATATGTCTTATCAAATCCTTAAAGATCCCAATCTCATTGGGTCAAACAATTCATAGTTTGACCAAGTATGGAAGTCAAACCTTTTTTTTTTTTTTGAAAATTGTAGTGGACATACTATTCTAACAAAATAATAACAAAATATTCAAATTTTAAAATATTAATACTCATTAATATTATGTATTATAAATACATTATTATTATTATATCTATAAGGGTTGTTAATTTTTTTTAAAAAAGACTACACAATTATTTTATGAATTTGACTAATCTTGTAAGTTTTTCTTTTTTAGATGATATATATCTCCCACCACAACACTATACCAAGTAACTAGAAAATAAAAAAAGGTAGATCTTCAACAAAGTTGTCTCACATTGTTAAGATAAGAGAAAGATCTTGAGTATATAAGACGGGGACAACGCATCTCCATTGATATAAGACGTCCAAAAACAAAGCCATCAGGGTGAGCTCTTATGATTTCAAATCAAAGAAGATAAATATTTTTCACATTTATCTAACCCTAAAAATTGCACCGAAAGAGATTAGTAGTCCAGCATATATAATATAATAATTGATTGATTGCTAGTTCAAATTTTAATTGTTTGAATTAAAAAAACCACCAACTCTTTCCATAAGTCTCAGTATCACAGGATGTCATATATATATAAAATTGTGAGAAGCACTACAATATAGTTTATTTTTTATCTTTAATTTTCTCAAAGGTAACCCGTGGTTTTTGGTCATTTTCAAATTATCTTTTTGAAGTTCACTTCTTGATTTGTAACCATACATTTGGGCTGGGCTTGCTTTATTATTTTCTTTTAATTGATGGACTATAATGATCCTATACATATATATATATATATATATATATATATATATATATATTTTTTTTTTTTTTTTTTTTTTTTTTTTTGAGATATCTATATATGGAACAATTAGTTGGACGATATTATTATTATTACTTCGTTTTAAAAAAAAATTAGCGGAAATGAAGCGGTTTAGATCAATTTTGATTTTCTTTATTTCTCAATAAAAAAGTAGTTGATATGCTACTCCTTTATATGTTTTTTTTTAGTTCAAAGTGGATAGGAGATCACAAATCTAACATACAATTAAATATTCATTTTCATATTAAACTCGTGATCATAGAATAAAATTTAACTTTAATCAATCAATCAAATCAACATGTCAACATATGTTTTTTTTTAGTTCAAAGTGGATAGGAGATCACAAATCTAACATACAATTAAATATTCATTTTCATATTAAACTCGTGATCATAGAATAAAATTTAACTTTAATCAATCAATCAAATCAACATGTCATCAAGTTAATGCTTACTAATCTTTTTAATTTATAAATAGTATTAGTATAACATAAAACTCTTAAGTCATTAATTATATTAAATGAGTGTAGCATTCTCATTAAAATATGGCTTAAAACATATTCTCAAAAAAAAATTATCGCTTAAAATATGCTTAAAATATTAATTTTAATAATATCAAAACTTGATATTGACTAGCCAAGTTCTAATATTTTTTCAATACATAAAAATAGTTGCATTTAAAGACAGAATCTAAATAATGTAGTATACTATATCTTTAAAGTGAAGGCATCATATAATTTTATTGAAAGAATAGAATAGAATATATAGTATATTTCATACAATAATTGTATATATTCCATTTTAACTTAAGCTGAAAGTCACTCAAAATCTCGTTCTTTAAAATAAATAAACAAATAAAACAAACTCTCTATCTTTATTTGTAATTAGGTTTTAAAAACAGGAAGTGGGAAAAGTACAAGGAGAGCCAATGGAGAGATTGTTGAGCCATTTATGGGTTGGAGACCCAACAGTTACCAACCCTTCCAATCTCAAATTATTATTTAATTATTGATTTGTGCGTCACCTTATTAGCTAAATACATTAAGTAATACAAAATTTCACTATGATTAACATATTTATAAGTTGAACTAAATGAGGTGGTGATACATTGACTATCTTAATTTGTTATAACTCAATTCAATTTCATGATTATGCAGTCAATTTTAAAAATGGGCATTTAACTCTCGTATTGTATAGTTAAGGAGTAAATTTGTTAGATAGTTTTGTTTAGCAGCTAATTGAATCACATTTTTGTTGATATTGTCATGTTAATTAATTTTTTTTATACCAAATTGCTAGAGCATCCACCATTGTAATATTTCTATACTTATACTAAATCATACTGAATTTGAATAAATTTTCAAATATGGCTTGTGTGCTCAAAAAACAAAATAAGAATAAACTTAACTTTTGTAAATATTTTACAATGCGATCGTTTTAGATATAAAAGACGGCGATCAATTTTCTAGTTTATATTTATTCATCCAAATCTAAACATTGAATAAACTCAAGCTTGGACCTCTTTTTTTTTAAAAAAACAAAACCCAAATTCTTTTGCCGCCTTATTAGATATTCACCTTTAACATGCTTTTAGAAAAATTAACACATTTTTAACCTCTTGAAAGATATTCACTTTTAACATGCATCATATTTCTCCCCTACATTTTCAATTTCATAAAATTCCATGTTAATGAATTATATAATCAATCTTAGGGTTATTATTATTTTTATCATCGAAGTAGTAATTATCATAGGTGAGTCTCGAACCGAAAACCTTAAGGAAAGCATACTTTCGAGCCCAAATCTTCAATCAGTATGTCACCCCTTGAGACATTATTAATAATAATTATTATTGTTTTGGTTTAAATTTATGAATTTTGATTGAATTCTTAGTCCTTTATATTGATATAGTATTGTTCACTTTGGACTCAAGTTTCGTGATTTTATTTTGTCATCATTCCATAGGTCTCGTATCAATGAAGGTATTGTATCTTCCATATATATTTAATATCTCTTTTAACTTAAATTGACTGGGCACTTTATTCGTCCAACATCAATTTTGTGCTTAAAAACATTACTTATCGTTTATTTATATAAAATAAAACAGTGGGTGGATGATAGGTTAAAAAAATGCAAATTTAATCTAAAATTATAGTCTAATTCAACTAAAATGAAAAAAATACATTGACAATTTTGGAGACACCAATTAAAAAGTTAACTTTTTCTTTAAAGGAAAAATTTCGGAAAATAAAAAATGAGTGTGAAAATAAATAAATAATTGAAGTTGCTAAAAGTACAGCAAGTCACGGACACTCGCTGGCCGCGCGCCAGTTGCCACAGTCGCCCAATTGACACGCAGTGGACAAATTATGGACCTGGTTTGCTTCATTTACCAGCAATTTGCATTATTGCAGTTTTCTATTTCATTATTAACAATTTTATTATTATTCCCTTTTACACGAGTTAGTGTTCAAGTCAATTTACGTTAAAATTATAACTTTAATTACTGTCACATGACATTTTGTTTGATCTAACAATATTTAAATGTCAATCAATATTTAAATGTCAATAAAATTGGTAGAAAATTAAGTCTTAAGTTCGTGACCATTAAATCAGTTCATAATCAATCACATCAATATTAATTAAAAAATAGAAAATTATTATTCTCACGCTAATTTACCTTTTCCTTTTGTTTTATTTCTTTGATATATTTGTTGTGACATCTTTTACAACATTTTTTTTTTGTATGCTAACAAAATATATACGTATCACGGATGTATATATATACTTTTTACAAACAGTTTTGAGTTTTTTTCTATAAAAAAACAAGAATCTCAACTTTCTAAAAGTTTGGCATCTTATACTTTCTTTTGTTTTTTTGGTTGAAGATGACAAATTTTAAAACAATTTAGAATCATATATGCAATGCTCACAAACCAATTGCTTGAACTATTGCCATTCCAAATATACTATTATATTCAAATTTGCACATGAATTACTCATCCTTTATATTACACAACTATCCAATGAATTCTAATTATCCACACATTTACTAATTTTTTGTGTAATTGATAGTTATCATTCGGTAACGATTAACATACATAAGTCAAGCCGTGGATTAGATTTCTAAATATTAATAAATTAAAAGATAAAAATGTTAAGTCCCTTGTTGTGTTATGACTTGAACACATTAATGTCTTACGATTAGCATTTGCAAGTTTAACATTCTGTTGCACGAACGCATCTATGTGCGCAAGCGCATTTCACATTCCACGTTGCAGTCCGCATTCCGCACCCGCTAACCGCACCCTGCAGAGCATTCTTTTTCGCCGTGCGTCCACGTATCAACATTCGGTTTAATACTTACACATTCTGTCATAGGGTTTAATGAGAGTCCTTATATAAACTTAAATTAAACCCTAGCCATATTATGACATAATCTATGTATCTGTAAATTCCTGTTTTTCTCAATAATATTACTCTCCTTCTCTGTCCGTGGACTAGCCAACACAACGTTGGTGAATCACGTAAATTTTATGTATTGTTTCTTCTTCGTCTTTCATATTTATCGTTATTTATTTTCATATCTTCATTTATCGATTGTTGATTTCTGTTTTCATAACATCTCTTAACATAAATATAAGCTTTTATATCCACATACTGTAAGAGAAATTAGTAGTTCAGACTTCTTTATCTCAATCAACGTGATTTACAATGACAAATTAAAAAAAACAATGAACCATCAGAGGGGAGATGGCTACGTGGCAGAAAAGTAAAGCGAGTAGGAAAGTGGACCTGTAGGCGTGCGAGTGTGATAAAATTCCCAGTGGGATCCCGAGAAAATGATTTGTTTCTCACCCATCGCAGACAGGACACGTGGCCTCATTGTCGGCCAATGAAGAAAGACAAAATTAGTTGTGGCTTGCACATTTTCACGTTGTGGAAATAAAAAAGTCCACGTATTGGCCACATCAACCGCCAGCTGTCTCCAGCCACGTCTGAGATCTGGCCACGTTTGAAAATGTCCAACGCCCAATATCCCCTCACCGTACGATCAAGATCATACGGTCAACATTTTACCACCCTATGATTTAATTAATACTCGAATCCTTTTCTATCTGAATCCACTCGTATTATTATATGGATTGACATAAGCAATAATACTACAAAATAGAATAAAAAAATAGGTATCTCTGGGAATAGTTGAAATAGTCTTAGGTTGATTAAATTCAATTAATTCTCAGTTTTGATTAAGAATAATGTTTGATGGCCGTACAAGCAAATAATTTAATTCATTAATCCCCCTAATAAATTTCATTTTCGTAAACAAAAATATGTTTGCCCGTCGTCATTTCAATTTTTTCCTACCATATGAAAAAAATGGTTCTTCAATATTCATAAATAACAATCAACAAAATGTTTCCTTTTCTCTACTAAAAAACTTTTTGTTTTCCATCTTTACAAATTAGAAGGGGGTCAATAACCTAACTATATTGTTGAATTAGACTATCACCAAATAATAAAACTACTATACTATTAGCACTTTCAATAATTCAAGTAAAAAAAAAACACTTTTGATAATAAATTTAATAAAGTGATATTCAAACTTTCAAACTAGTGGTATATAATCAATGTATGTATGTATGAAAAAGGTTTGTATTCGATTATAGCTGACAGAAAAGGTAAGTGACTTTTGTATGAAAAACGTCTATATTCGATTATATGTAACAAAAAAGGTAAATGACTTTCAATAAGATTTTTTTTTTATTACATAGAGGGGGAGGGGGACCAACAAACCCTATACAGAGGGCACAACTGTTCTCAAATAATATGAGAGCCAAATACCAATTTTCTGGTTGATTAACACCAGACCAGATAACCAACTGCGCCACTGACTTTCGATAAGATTGAATCCTAGTATGCCTTACCTTTTTTTTTTTTTAGAATTACCGTACCTACTAAAGTAGTAAATTGTGTATATAATTCTAAAAAAAAAATTGTGTATATAATTACAGAATTTTAAAAAAATATTTGCAAGTCTTTGTTATGCTTATGTGCATATCAAATAGTTTTATATTGCATATTCATATAAATATTTAGATGTAAAAAAAATCATATAAAATTAAAACAGCAATTTAGATAATGTCTTCCAATATAACTCACATATGTGTCTCAATAAAAGTTAAATTTTTTTAATTTTAAAAATGGAAATATAAAATTAAAGAAAATTAAAATATGATTCTTATTAAGTTATGTAAGTGACTTCAATATTTAAGCCACATCAATGTATCACTTAAATTATTTTTTAAACAACTTAATTTTTAGATATGATATTTAATTATAGGGTTCATTCGCCAATAATTAAATATTATGTAATCAATTATGAGTTGTGTGATACATGTGTCAAATAATAAATTATGAGTTGGCATATATAATTATGAGTATGAACTTAGTTGATAGACTAAATATTCAAATGTTCTCTAATAAAAATATTCCAAACGAGTGGATACATAATTGTCATTAATGATGGAAGTTTCTTTATAAAATAAATATAGTAGGTTTAGTCACCAAACTTACCTTGACAATTGTGGCCACATGAGAAATCAAACAATTTAACATTAGAGATGATAACAAATATTTAATGGATATTTTACCACCTGCTCAAACTTAATTTAAGTAGTTTTTTTATTTGAGATTAAACAATTAAAAGTAGAGATTCGAATTCAAAACATCTTAATTACTAAAATATCATTGAATAACTAATTTAAGTAGTTAATTTATATTCAACACTTTAAAATTGAAAGGTTTGAAATTATTCTTATATGTTTGTGGATTATATTAATCGAATAGTGCACATAAGTTAAATCAAATAATCAAATTTGGAGGTTTTTATGATAGGATATAAATGTTCTTGGACATCTAGTATTAGCTAATAAGAAAACTAGAAGCAAGCAAGTAGGCAACGAAAGGTACATAAACATATTCTCTTTTTACTTCTTAGGGGTGTTTTCAATATGTTTCTCTTTTTCTTTTTTGTTTGAAATTATATGTCTCTTTATTTATTCTCCTTTTTCGTAATTGTTTAATCATTAATTAAAAAATTTGTCATGAGCTCAATTTTTATTTTTGGTTCTCATCTTATTTTAGAGTCATACTACTCTATATAGAATTTGTGGTTCATAATCAATTTAAATTAAAAAGGATAAAAGAAAACTTCTTTTTTCTTTTGATTAAAAAGTAATTTTAATTTAATTTTGTAAGTGAATTATGAGGACATTCCTCTAGGCACTAGTTCAAAATTTATATAGTCGCCATAAATGAGAGACAAACTACCCCTAAGAAAGGGCGTAATAAAAAAAAAATAAAAAAATAAATTGGAAAGAAGAATAATCCTTGCTTTAAAACGTGAACCCCAAAATCGTCTTTACCCGTGTGAGACTTTTTTTTCTTACTTTTTTTGAGAATTACCCGTGTGAGACTTGCCAATTGCAAGAAGACAAAAAAAAAAAAGAAGGAAAAAATTACCTTTTTAGTCCGAATTCTAAATCAAGCTTTAATTTAAGCACAGTTGATGCTCATTTAATTTTTTATTTTTTATTTCAACCGTATGTTTTTTTGCTTTTTTGAATGTCTATATATTATTTATAACTTAAATTTATAAAATGAAAAATAAATAAATTAAAGGAGATTTTATATGTATAACAAAAGAAGGTAAATTTTTTTTATTTATAGTATAAAGTCAAAATTAATTTATTTGTAGTAGAAAATTCAAATTTAGTTATATTATTGGTTAAGTTCTATTAGTGATAAAATTCAATCAATATAGATTCATTCTATGAGTTTTCTATCAGTGATAGAAATCTAAAATGAATTCTATTACTAGTTGAATGATAAAAAATAATATATTGTAGATGAATTATTTTTAAAATTCTAAGAGGTGGAATGTACTATCGACGGTAAATTCTCATAAATAAATGGTATCTTAATATTTAAATCTCAAAGTTGAACACATTTGTCTCGATATATCTAAATGAGATGACAAGATTTAAATCTAAAATCTCTTGATTATTAAATATACATTGATATTGTTAAGTTACTACTCTTGTTGGCTAGTCATATATAATTAACAATTTTGTTATCTTAAAGTAAAATATTATTAAAATGTTAAGAATAAAAATATTTAATTTTAAAATTGAGGAACTAAATTAAAATTAGACTATAAACTGAATTCAAAATGTATTAAAACAAACAAAACTCGGGTTCGAGTAAAATCTTTGAACCGGTCCGGGTTGACTCAGAGAAACAGCCGAGTCAGTATTGAGTTACCCGCCAATGGAGGTGTTTCCAGAAAGAACACAATGATTGGGCGGCCAATAATTAGAATAACGGCGAATTAATTACGATTTACAATTTTAATTTGCATAAAAGGAATAAAAAGAAAATTCCCTAATTTTTATTTTGCTCTCTTTTATCAAATTTATTATTATTTCCATAATTTGTATGGATACAGTCTTCGAAGCTATTTTCTGTCATTTCTCCGGTGCGGCCTCCTTTGTTCTTCATCTTCTTCTCTTCCCCATACGAGTACGATCTGACTGGTTTTGATCTCTATTTCTTCAAAAAAGCTGCTCCAATTCGTCCTTTCATTACCGATTTGACTTCTTGTTCTTGTTTTTCTGCGTCATTTGTTCTATTTATCTTGAATCTTGTTCTGTTCTTCGTTTTGCTGCTCTGATTTTATGGCGTGTGCTGTTCTTGAGCGTTTTCTCTTTCGATTTCGCCCCGTGAGGGTAGATTTGTGTCCACTGATTTACTGATTGAGGTTTTTGAGGATTTTCCTGCAGCGAGGGAGCTTCGCTGTTGATACTTTGAGTTTTTCGTGGTTTTGGCTCGGAGATTGAAGCTATGGGTGCGCAGATTGAGCAACAAAGCTTGATTCATGATAAGCCCGATCCCAATTCTCACTCCTTGCAGAAATTCAGGCTCTACGAGACGCGTTCGGTAAATTTCTCTTACTCGTTTTCTTTATCTTTAATCTGATTCTACGCGATCTGTGTGTTTGTTTCCATGAGTATTATTATTTATTTATTTTTGAATTTTTAATTCTATTGTTCAGCTTGGTTATGATTGAGTAAGATTTTGTTGTTGATTTGTTGGGTGACCTCTGGTCATTTTCGTTTAATTCTTCTCATGGCTCATGGGTATTTGGAAATGGATCTGTGGTCTCCTTGAGCAAGATTTGGGTGATTTTTGAGTATTGAGGATTTGTGTAGAGGAGGGAATCGACATGTTCAGAAGATGTGCTGTCTTCAATTTGAACTTATGCAGACCTGCTCTAAGATTTTCTTGTATGCATTTATTAGTTTTGAAATTTTTTGAGGTTATGGAGTCTCTGTTGGGATCTACCATTAGCAGCACATTTTACCTTTTGTATTACATTTGTAACACAATTTCTAAAATAATTTCATGTATAGCATATTAATTTCTATTAATGATAAAATTCAACTAGTGATAGAACTCAATTTGAACTTCTATCACTAGTAGAAAATTCAAGCGGTAATAGAATAAGTCTTTCATTGATTGAATTCTATCACTAATAGAACTCAGCTAGTGATAGAATTCAATTTAAATTTTTTGCTACAAATGAATTAGTTTTGATTTTATCTTATAGATGAAAATATTTTATCTTTTTTTGTTATACATGCAAAATCCCCTATTATAATTTTGCCTATTGCTCAAAATGACCTCGTGAAATTAAAACGATCAATCCATGATAGCCACCAACCTAGAAATAATTTTTTTGAGCTTTTCTTTGACAACAATGTATTTTTTAGTCAAATAATTGTGTGTGAAAATAGTCAAGGTGGGAGTTAGTTAACCCGAACATTTACAGTCATGAGTATAAAAATGAAAGTTTCTCATAATGGGTTAGTTTGATATATCTGGTTTCTTTTGTTTGCTCTCTAATCCTACATTATAAAGTGCCTGCAATGATCATATCCCTTTTGGGTGTAACAGAACTTTTACATGATTGGAAGAGACAAGAATCGAACGTTCTGGAGAGTGTTAAAGATCAGCAGATTGGAACCTAGCGATCTAAACATTCTTGAAGATTCTACCGCATACACAAATAATGAGTGCTATGACCTGCTGAAGCGGATACATGAAGGAAACAAGTTGACGGGTGGGCTTAAATTTGTGACCATTTGTTATGGAATTGTTGGTACGTTATCGCCATGTATTCGTCTATGCACATTTTTTGCTCTTCTTTCTCTAGAACTTATGGTTTCTCCTGTTACAGGTATCATCAAGTTTTTAGGACCGCATTACATGTTATTGATAACAAAGAGACGAAAGATTGGAACTATTTGCGGGCATTCAATTTATGCAATTACAAAGAGCGAAATGATTCCAATTCCTAATTCTACTGCCCGATCCAATTTGGCTATTTCTAAGGATGAAAACAGGTCTTTAGTCCATTTTTCATGTAAATGTAATGTGTCCTTGGTTCTTAAAGGAGACCTAAGGGATAGTTTCAAAAATAGTGTCCATATGTACTTCAATTAGATTTTGATGTCCTATATTATTGTGATGACATTGACGGTGAAACTTTTGGAAATAATTTTTTTATTGTTACTTATTAGGAATAGTTGAGTTCTACACCGTGGAGGTAATATATCTGTTGTCTATTTTTGTTAATACACCCTTCGGTGTAATGTTATTGATGCCGTATACCTCTTGGATTCTTTTTTTTTTTTGCCTTTTTTTTAAGCAAAAATGAACATATTTTAAGTTAGAAATATGATCTCTCTTCTTAGAAATTTTGTATAAAAGGTAGCACCTCTTTATTACCTGCCAGTTGTACCAGGATGTGATGTTTGTATTACTTGTGGAATAACGCAAGGTAGTATGGTTTGAGAGGGGAAAGTTACTTTTCTTTCTCTTTCTTTATGGTATAGCATTTAATTTAATTTATCTTTTTTTTGTCTTTTCTTTTTTCTCATTCATCAAATTTGTAATTTTTTGGGTTAATTTGATGCTAATATGTTTCTTTGTTGTCTCCTTCTTATTGATTTAGATACAAGAAGCTCTTACGCACAGTGGATCTTAGGAAAGACTTCTTTTTCAGCTACTCATACAATGTCATGCGTAGCCTTCAAAAGAACATTTGTGATAATAAAAAAGGACCTTTACTTTATGATACAATGTTTGTTTGGAACGAGTTTTTAACTCGTGGAGTCCGGAACACTCTCAAGAATACCATCTGGACTGTTGCCTTAGTGTATGGTTTCTTTAAACAGGTATGGTTTTATGATTCATAGAGAATTGGCTTTGCACATTTATAGATACTTAAGTTGAATATTTTTTATTTCAGTAACTTGTCATTGTGTAATCTTTGCTGGCCGTCATAAGCCACTATTGTTACTATCATATTTTAGCTTGTAATTCTGTTCATCTATTACTTTGATTGCATTTTATATCTTTGTCTCTTTTATTGCATTATTCTTTTGTTATTTTTCCTTGCCTTTTTGTTAACATTACATTTTCTATCCAGCTCTCGTGCAGGTTTTATTGCATTTGTGTTCAATATCAGACTCTTTCAGACAATTAATACTTTGTGATTGTTTGTTTAGGTTGATCTTTCTCTGTCTGGCAGAGATTTCAAGTTGACACTCATTGCTAGACGATCACGTCATTATGCTGGTACACGGTATGTACTGTTGCATTTGTGGACACATTCAATAATATTAAGTTCATTGTATTGTTGATACATGGCTTTCGATCAAAATCTGACTACAAAGCTTGTGTTGTGCATGTCCATCCACGCAGGATTCTTCTACTATCTTGATCACATAGATCCCGTGATTAATTTTTGCTTATTCTTTCCTCTATATCCAATTTTCTTTTGGGCTATTAATATGGAATTGTGTTAATATATATATGCAGCGGATTATCCATTTTCTTGCAAGCTATCTTACATTTTGTTATGTTATTTTGTGAAGATTTCTAAAAAGGGGTGTTAACGAGAAGGGAAGAGTAGCTAATGATGTTGAGACAGAACAGATTGTTTTTGAAGATTCTTCTGATGGGCGACCAATTCAAATAAGTTCAGTGGTGCAGAACCGGGGATCGATCCCCCTATTTTGGTCCCAGGAAACCTCACGGCTGAATATTAGACCCGATATCATATGTATGATTGTTACTTGTTTATGTATTAATTTTTTTTATTGGTTAGTTCTCTAATAAAACGCTGCAATCTTTTTTTCCTTCCAGTGTCAAAGAAGGACCAGAATTATGAAGCCACAAGACTACATTTTGATAATCTTGTTTTGCGATATGGGAATCCAATAATTATATTGAATTTGATTAAGGTATTTCCTTTGTTTTTGTGACCTCTGTTATTCAATCTTTCGTCTTCTTTTTTCTGTCAATAGTTCTAATCCATTCCCTTTATAAAATCATTTGCAAAATAGACGCGCGAGAAGAAGCCACGAGAAAGTGTCCTCCGTGCTGAGTTTTCAAATGCTATAAAATATATAAACAAAAGTCTATCTGTAGAGGACCGCCTAAGATTTCTCCATTGGGATTTGAACAAACAAGCGAAAAGGTATTATAGTCATTGTGGACTCGGCAGTAACGTTTTTCTTTTGCAACTGATTACTTATATGTGATTATGATTTTAATGATAACTTTTTCTGCAGCAAATCCTCCAATGTTTTGTTGCTGCTTGGAAAGGTTGCTACATATGCATTGAACTTAACCGGCATCTTTAACTGTCAAATAGCTTCCAATTTAAGCTCGGGGGAATTATTAAGCTGGACCAACTTTAAGTAAGTCTTCCAGATAGTGGTTTATTAGGTGCATTAAACTTGTTCCCTCATACTTGCCTATTTAAATGTAGCCTTGTAGGAATGGTATTAGGGTACCCCATTTTGAATAATATTTTTTACCAACATTACGTATGTATCAATGCATCAGGAAAAACCAAGTTACTGATTCTTCAGGGGAGAGCCTATCGACAGAAGAAGAAAATGAAGAAAGTACCGAAAAAGATGCTAGTAGTAGGGTGTATTCTAATGGTGTACTTGAAAATCATTCAGTTGCAATGGTTCAAAATGGTGTCCTAAGGACTAATTGTATAGACTGTTTAGACCGGACAAATGTTGCCCAATATGCCTATGGGCTAGTTGCTTTAGGACGTCAATTACATATTGTAGGGTTAGCTGATTCCCCAAATATGAATCTGGACAACCCTTTGGCAGAGGATTTGATGCAGGCTTATGAGAGCATGGGTGACACCCTTGCATTACAATATGGTGGCTCTGCAGCACATAATAAGGTACTTTTATATTGTTCATACAGGCTTATATTTCTTCTTTTACTAGAATGAAGATCACTAGTCGGGCGTCAATTATGTTTCTTAAACAAGTTGTGTAGTTCAGCTATATAGTTTTTTTGGGTAAGAAACAATTTCATTAATATATAAAATTACATTATAGATATATCTAACTAGGGATCAAGTAAGGGATCTCCAGTTGTTAAGTAAAGTTACATAATTATACGAATAAAAAAGAGGGTTAAGTTTACACCAGGATATAACATGTAGTGTAATGGTGTCAAAAAAGCATTTATAAGGAGATGCTTTGTCTTGAAAAATCCTCTTGTTACGCTCCAGCCATAAGTTCCAACAAAAAGCTTTGATAAAATGTTCCATAAAACTTTCTTCTCCTTCTTGAATGGATGACCAAGTAGGGCAGAAAGTAATAGAGAATGAACATTAGTGTGTAGAGTCATGAGCCATTCAAAAGTATTCCTAATAAAGTTCCAGAACTGTGTGGCAAAAGTACAACTGCTGAAGAGGTGCGATATGGATTCCGGACCATTCTGGCAAATGCTGCACCAAAATAGACTTGATACTTCTTTTTAAAATATTAATGAGTCTCGATGCTAGCTTATACACACTTCATCTAATTTTATGGGACAAAATCCTACTACATTTAGTTGTCAAGAAAATTTTTAGGAAATTAAATTTTAGGTAAGTGGGCACTGTGGACTAAGTTTCTTTAGTTCCCAAAGACCCTTTTGAATTTTGACTACTAAACCAACTCATCATGGTTGTAAAAATAGGCTTGATACTTGCAACGTAACTTATTTAATCAACTGTCGACCATCTCATGTAGAGTTTAATACTTGTGGTTTTATGATTATCGTGAGATTTTCCAAATAGATCTCACCCCACATTTATTCGTGCAGTATTGGTAAAACTATTTAGAAGACAATAATATTTTTTGATTGTGAAGTCCTAAATGGGGTTTAAGCACGTCGTATTCTTATCATGCATGTGCATGACCTGCTACTCTGCGTTGACCATTATCCATGTATGATTTTTAATCCACATCCAAATCCAACAGATATTTTCTGAGAGAAGAGGCCAATGGAAAGCTGCAACACAGTCTCAGGAGTTTTTCAGAACACTACAACGTTATTGCAACAATGCGTACTTAGATGCCGAGAAACAACGTGCCATAAACGTGTAAGTCAGAGATTCATAGTGTCCACAAGTTTTATAAATTATGAACTTGGACGAAATAACAGAATTTTTGACATGGTATTCGATCAGGTTCTTAGGCTACTATCAACCACTGCCGGGAAAGCCAGCATTGTGGGAATTAGACTCGGACCAACACTACAATCTTGGGAAGCGTGTTTCTGATCTTATTGATGATAATATCAGGTACATGTTTATGCTATGCTCTACGAATTTAATAGACATTTCGCAGAGAGAATATCGCGTGTAGCATAGAATGAGACATGACAAATAACAGGACACAATCTATGCTATATTTGTTATGCTTGGTTAAAGAGTTCAATGGTAATTAGAATTCTTAAGTTTAATTTTTCACCCTTCTGAAGGACCTCTTTTAAAAGATCACTATCAGATGGCAATATACATGGTCAGAGTGAATCTGATATGGTACATGACGGAATCGGCAGGGCCTTTCCTGATTTTAATGAAGAATGCAATAATGGTTTCTCAGACCCTTCACCAGTTGTCTCAACTTGCCCATTGGACATATCTCTTTGCAGGTCTGTCAACACATCGCATTTCCTATGGTTTTCCCTTTACATATAGGATAAAATTTTCTGATAACAAAATGTCATTATCCTAAATTTTGTCCCAGTTCTAAGTTTTTAAGCTTTCAAACATACTAATTACTTTTCTCCTCGCCAAGAAGAGCAGCAGTTCAATCGGCATAAGTATGTGCTGATGACTAAGAGGTCATAAGTTCAAATTCCCAATCTCAAATTGTTTTTTAACTCAAAAAGGGAAAAAAATATCTCGCCTATTGTATATATCGGTTCCTCGACTTAACTATTAAACAATTATCTTAAAGAGCTTCATATTTTTGTTATTTAAACAAGTTTATCTATTGCTATCTTTGACCAATAACTCTATGTGTCGCAGGCATATTCATGAAAACATGCGGGATGATCAAATGCTTGAAGTTGATCATATTTGTCATGATGAGCATGGGGATTCATGCAGCTGCTCAAATTTTCTGGATATGGACTGGATTTCTTCATCTGGAAATTCATGTGAAGATGATTTATGTGAAAGGTATTTGTATTTGTTGTGCGTTCTGTTTTAATATATGAAAAGGATTCTTATTTGTTGGGACAATGGTGGGATCCTAACATTCCCCCTTAAGATGGTGCCTTTTTTGGATTTCACCAATCTTGATTTGGATTTCAATTTCATTTTATTAGACCGAATATCTATTTGGGTTTAATGGGCTGTGATACCATATTAGATAGTGTGGGCATCCATCTCAAAATCATTGGGTGATGTGAGGGGTAGGTCACCTATCTCATATATGCTTGGAGGACTCTCCACTTTTTCAATGTGACACAATTGTGGGATCCTAACAAGTCCCAAGTTCGAAACCCACAAGTGAACTTAATTGTAAATTTACTTGTTGTCCTCTGGGTGCAGACCTTTCAATAGGCTTTACTAGGGCAAAACTCCAATTTCCGACTATCAAAAAAAAAATCTAGCAAAGAATCAAACCACCCTCGATTTTTTACTGGTTTTTATTGCCTTCTGTAGTTTTTGGTCTTCTTGTGTTAACTGTAGCTGAAATCTGATTACTGATTATCATTGTACATGGTTTATAGGTCTGTCACCAGTCTTTCATCTGAAATGGTAACAAGTGACATGAATATCTCATCTGCCAGTGAGTCTGGATCAAGCACAAAGGTAAGTAGTTTATGTTTAGTCTCAAATTCAATACTATTGATTCTTAAAAATATTGATTCTGAACTCAATTTCATCAAATTCAATACTATTTGCCCCAATAAAACACAAGGAAATGAACAAAGATCTCACGGTAACCATTAGTTCATTCATGGGGCAGAAAATCACCATGAACTCTCAGAATACTTATGAAGTTCAGATTTAGAACAAGTTTAGGAGTCCGAGAATACAAACAAAGTAGTCTCATATTTATTAAATATATAGAAGATTATGGGTATGAGTGAGAACAACCACCTCCATTGGTAAGACGTAAGAGTCTTTTTGAGTAAAACAAAAAACAAAGCTACAAGGGCTTATGCCAAAGTGAACAAATATCTTATCAATGTGAAGATTTGCCGAGCATCGGTTGTTCTACCTAACACTTTCTAGTCTCATCCGACCACTATCCTGAGTCCTTTTCTTTCTGTAACTTCGTTTTTCTTTATTTCTTCTGATTACTATTGACCTATCATGACATTTTGAAAATCTAAACTAATAACCTACTGATCAGTTGATTTGTTGTTGTGCTTTTAGATAAAACAACGGTGTGGAACTGACAATAGTCTTGACGATATCGCTTCCCAATACTCCGATCACTTCCTTGACTGGGTCAGCCATGGTGGAATGCTCTTCTGATGAAGCTTACTTGAAGTTGCTAATCAACATTGACTTCTTTCATCTGATTAATTACATTCGAAGGATGTAGTTTCTGTAGCGAAAACGTCAGCTTGAGGAGGCGGTAATAAAGGACAGTACGATATCTGGGAAAAGAGAGGGAGAGATGAAAAGTTGCCATTGTGCAGAAATTTTTGTTTGGAGTTTAATCTTCAGGTCATCTGTGAGTAGCAGCAGCCATTGTCTGACTGTCAAAAAGAAAGCTGGAAGTTGAAGAATAAGAGTATCAAATGCTAACTCTTATCTGGAGCCCCACAAAAATAACTCCAGGTTCTTAATTCTCATAGTTTTCACTTTGTAAATATTTTTAGGGAAATATTTTTTCCATTGGATCAAATTAACAATTGCAGATATAGTCTCTTTAATTCCCTATTTGTGAATTATTGTCAACTTTCACCCATGAGTAAATCTGTGAAAAAAAATAAGTATTTTTCTTGTTTAGAAGGGTTCTAGATTCTTATATCATGTTACGGCGACAAATTCTCTTGAAGCCAACAAGACAGACGTGGTTATCCCGGTTATAATGGAGCGGAACTCCGATTTTCAAGTGAAAAAAAATGGTGTTGGAAATTTCTCTCCATATTTTCTTACTCTTAGTGAGCCAATACCTTTTTATTTGTTTAGATAAAAGTGAGTCAACTGCATTTTGATTTATTTGTTCGAGAGTATTCTTTAATTAAAATCTACTTGAAAAACAGAACGTATAATATGTAAACGCGAGTTTAAGTAATGAAATATTTTGTTTCTACTAAAGTATTGTAATTTAAATAATGTTTAAAAGAGTTTTTTTTTTATAGGAAAATTGAAATTATAATTAGATTTACAAATAAAAAAGTTCATCTATAAAAACGAAGAATCTACAGCAGGCCAAGACTAAATTTGTAGTCCCAAAATAAGCTTTATCCTTCAACTTTATATGATTTTCGTGATGAATTATCTTTTTTTTTTCAGTAATAGTTTTAAATTCATCTATGAATAGTATATCTATTAACTTTCTCTTAAAAAGTATATCTATATTTGTTTTTAAGAAACTGAAATGAGTTGTATCTATTTAATTCAAATCGTGGTGGATCAACTTTTGTTTTTTATATGTAAACATCCTTTGGTTGTCGAATATTTTAAAATATATCAATACTTGAGAAATTAATTTGTTAGAGATGATAAGAGTCAAATAAAAGATTCCAATTGTTTAAAAATATTATTGATTCTAATATTGATTGCAACAAAAGAGGAGAGAAGTTCTGCATCTCCATATATATATATATATATATGTATATATATATATTGCTCACTTTTGCTATTAAATTAGTATTTAAAAAAAATGTAATTTAGTTGATCTAGTTGCGAAGATGATCATAAAGAAATAAAAAAGTTATAAATATATAAGTTCTTATAAATTTTCTTAAGGATAAAATGGAAAATAGTTGAGTAAACTTACCCAAACACTTCACTCATAGATATCGAATAAAAAAAATAATTTGTAATTATAATGTAATGTATGGTAGTCAACTTCCACATCATATATATTGTTTCAAAAAAAAAAATCTACATCATATAGAGAATTTTATTAGATAATCAATATAAAATTAAAAATGACTCAAACAAATCATTAATGATTATATATGACTCAAACAAATCATTAATGATTATATATATACAGATGGAAAAATTAGAAGAAACAATAGAATGCTACTTACGGAGTAATTTAATAAACATTGTTCTACAAATTTCTATTGACTTTCTATAACAAAATAGTTTTTTTTTAATTATTAATATTATATTTATTCAATAAGTTTTTAAAAAAATTTAAAATTGATATATATATATCTGGAAAAATAAATTACATTTAATAGGGGATTAAAAAAAATAGTTTTCTCTTAAAAAAAATTAGTGCAACAATATTTAGGTTAAAAATTATTAAAAAAAAATGATAAAATTTAGGGTTAGAAATCTAAACTTAGATTTTTTTTTTTGTTTGTCAGAAAGAAATTTGAACTTAATTATTAAAGATATATGCCAGTTGAAATAAACTTGTTTAAAATATAGCATTTCACTGTTTACCCATTTTCAATTAAAAATATCTTTTTCAAAATTTATTTAACTATACATACTTTAAATGTGAATACAAATATAATTTCAAAAAAAAAAAAAAACGGGATACAAATTTACATTATAATTAAAGAAACTACGTGGTTTTTTTTTTGTTGAGAAAAAAACTACGTGGTAATTCCAATCTACTATTTAATCTATAAAATTTTGATCATATTAAGTTATTATCGTCATATTTGGTCAGATTTATTTTTATACTATATGTTTTAAATTTGAAATCAGTATAGATCTTCCCTTTTAAAACTGATTTAGAATCTTATCCTTTTTTATTTAAAAAAAAATCAAAATCTTTGATTTTTCACTATGAAAAGTAATTTTTGTATTTATTAAAAAACACTAGATTTGTTTGAAAGTAATATTTTAATAAAAAAGGGAAACAATAGTCATGCTTTGTTTTTGAGAAAGAAACAATAGTCATGTAAATGTACTTTATAGAGGTTATTTTATATTTGCATCCTTCCCCTGTCGTTAAAAAATATATTTAGATTAAATTCTTTTTAAAAAATAACTGGCTTGACATAGAATATTGTTGAAAAATCAAAATAATAATGAACCAATTGCAAAAACCTTATCAAAATTAAAATTTATCTGTGTCCATCCTAATATAATAAAACACGACTTGTTGGTTAGAAAATACTCTAATACACATAATTCTTCGTATGAAAAGACCATTAAACCTATAAGAGATTGACCAATGAAAAACCAATTAAAAAATGAAAAATTAGTTGGCCGGACACATATTAAAAATGATATTTAAGAATAAATTAAGATAGAAATTATGATTAGAATAATATTATTAATCTGTTAATCAAATATTATAAACAACTGATTTCAAGCATATCTCAACAAACAAATAGATCATTGAATAAAAAATGAATTAAAAAAAAACTAAATAATATAATAGATCATAGGTGTGAAGCCCGTTTAAAAAAAAAAAAAAGAATTTCACACCCTAACTAATTAAAAGAAAATAAACAGTGAATTTTCATGGTATGCTGGCTGGAAACAAAAATTGTACAAGAAAAGGAAATATTAGTTTTGAATAATATATTTTGTTTGAAGAAAATATAAAAAAATTTGAAAGTAAAATATATAAAGAAAGAAACGGAAATTGAATCGGAAAACCTTACTTCCCGCGGTTTGAACGGTGAGTGCTAAAACCATAAGATTCTTCCAAACTTCTTCTTCGCGAGTTCTGTTTTCTCCGATTTCTCTTTTTCTCTCTCCAAAATCTTCGAGTTTCATTCTGTTCTTCGATCGCGTTCTTCAATTTTTTGTTTGAAATTTTTTGATTCTCATTTTGAATTTCGTTTGATTTCAAGATCTTCTCGCCGCGGGCGGGAAGATTTGGTGCTGAAATTGCGAAGAAGCGATCATCGGATTTTTGTTGATCGAAGTCGAGAAGTTCGAAAATAGGTTCGATTAGCGATGGAATCGTCGGACTCCAGCAAGTTCGACATTCAGAAATTCTGGCTCTACCAGACATTTTCGGTATGCTTTTTTTGAATCTCTTGTTCTTGTTCTTCTGGTGTTTAGAATCATATCGTTGATTCGATTGAATGCATTTGTGTATCGATTTTCGTTTGCGGCATTGTGTTTTTGGAGCACGAATTGCATCCTGATGATGCTCAGAAGTTCAATTCGGAATATGTTTGTAACGTGTTTGCACGATGATGATTTTCTTAAATTATTTCTTCCTTCAACCTTAATTTGTTCTTGACGACGTTTTTGGATGAAGTTGTTTTTTCTATTAGACGATTATTGATCAAGCTGTTAATTAGTATATGCAAATTGAATGAATCGAAAATAGAATTGACTTCTATCGATGCTTAAATTGATATTTAGGAGTGATTCTTCCTGTATTTGTTCGTTGAATCAATTTAATCGAAGATTGTAAGGATCAAATGCCTGCTATTTGGTGCTGTCTCATCAATACATGATTATAATGATTTGAGCATTTATGTAATTTGGCTCTATTTTATAGTAAGGTTTTTGCATTATTATATAAATTTCCTTAAAACCTTAGTCCTAATTTGATCGACATTATGGAATTTCGTATTCTCGTCAATAAACTGTTCTTTCGTCCGTGCGTGGAATTAAAAGTAGCTAATTGATAGTTAGTGAACCACGTAAAATTGTGCCTTCTTCTTGTTCTAATTTCATAACACATGTGAAATTTGGTCTGACTAGATTTCTTATTAAATGGTGGAAAGTTGGAAAGTTCTAAAGTTCCTTTCTGTTTTGAATCTTTCCAGCTTTTGTACATCACATTAAATGTACTCTCAAGCTTGTAAGCAGCTATTATTTCTGGCTAATGAAATTCTAGTTCATCGAAAAATAGAATTTCCTTCCAATTTTATAATTGTCTGAAGAATGATTTGAGAATCTGCAGGAATGAACTAGGAATGTGATGTCTTGTAATTGATAGCGAAAGATACTCTGTTTTTGCTGATTTCATCAATTTAACAAATTGTGATTATATTAATACAGCGCTATTACATAGTGGGAAGAGGGAAGAAGAAAAAATTGTGGAAAATTCTTTCAATTGACAGAATGGCCCCTTCTGAGCTTAACATTTTTGAAGATCATACAATCTATACCACAGAAGAGATTTATGATGTTGTGAAAAGATTACATCAGGGGAACAGATCTATGGGTGGTCTAAAGTTAGTATCTGTTGGCTATGGAATTGTTGGTAAGCTTTCAACTCTTCTCTTTATATATATATATTTTAGTTATATGAAGTTTTATATCTGCCTACTCTTTAGTTAAAGAAAATATTGTTCCGTGGTAATTGACGAGTATCCTAGAGATAAAAAATTTGAATCATCCACTTGAATGGCTTGAACTAAATCTATCATTAATTGGTCTAGAGGTTAAGAAGGCCTTGACAAACCAAAAAGTTATGCTTTCGATTTATGGTTGTCACTCTACTTAAGAATAATTTTTTTGTGAGTTTTCTTGACAGCCAAATTATGTAGGGTATGACGGTCTGTTGTCTAAGAATAGTCGATGCGTGTATAGTCTAACTCGTAAACTCACACACACACACACACATATATATATAATTATTTTTGAGTCCCCAAAGAGTGACATAGTGATCGAAGGCTTGAGTTTTGAAGGTGTGCTCCACCTATGTCATTAATTTGTAGACACCTTCCGTGTTTCCATTCTTTCGATGTCTCATAGTTTCTAGCTTAGATGGGCATGGTTACTCAAGTTAGAGAAGCGAAGTTTCAATTTTCCTGTTAAAAAAAAATTATTGTTGAACTAAAATAAACATTTGCCTATGCATTGTTTTTTTTTCAACACCGTTGAAAAAATGAACATCTCTCGTCACCTAGTTAGGGAGTAATTTCTTTGACAACTAAAATATGTAAGGTATGGCCATCTATTATCTTAAAATAATCGAAGTGCATGTAAGCTTACTTAGAGATTCACCAACATAAAAAATAAAGTTATTGTTGAACTAAAATAAACATTTGACTATGCTTTGTTTTATTTTGTTTTTTTGCTACCGTTTCTCTTTGCTTTTTTATTTTTTGTCCTTTTTGGGTTAACATAGGATTCATAAAGTTTGAAGAACCATACTACATGCTGATAGTAAAAGAGAGAAAGAGGATAGGCACTATGCTCGGGGCAAGAGTATACGGCATTTCTAAGAGCATGATGGTTACAATTCCAAATCCTGTTGTGCGAACCAAACAGGCCTATTGCAATACGGAGAAAAGGTGCATTATCATATATATATATATTTTTCTTTCTAAACTGTGAATGATTAAAATAAAGAGCAAAACTTAGCATACTTAAGTATCTTATACATGCTTTCTAATACAATGTAAAGTGTCATAGGCAATGTAGCATTGATTAAATCATCATTTTGTATATATATATTTTGTATATACCTATGTAGCAGATTATTGTCCTCATGTATGTTAGGAAATGTGGACTAAATCTTACTCGGAAGTATGTAAGTTGTGCTCTAAGATTAATGTTCAAGTCCTAGATTTTTTTTCCTTCTCCATGAGAGTTTTTACACTATTGTTTTATGATCTTTATTGCTCAAATACATAACCACATTCGTGATTCAAATTTGAGTAAGAGATTGTAGGTTCGAATTTCATATTTTCAATTGTTGTTAAACTAAAACTGATTTTTATTTTCTTTCTTTTGAAACAGATATCTAAAGCTTCTTAACTCAGTGGATCTCACCAAAGATTTCTTTTTCAGCTACTCATATAATGTTATGCGTAGTGTTCAAGATAATTTAAATCAAAATAGAACAGAGCAAAATATTTATAAATCAATGTTCGTGTGGAATGAATATTTAACTCGAGGGATTCGAAAACTGCTCAAGAATAATGTCTGGACGGTTGCTTTAGTGTACGGCTTCTTTAAACAGGTAAGATATGAATTAATACTCAACCAATTTAAACTATATGTCACTTAATGTTATTGTGTATGTTAATGTGATTATGAAGGATTATTTTTAAGTTTTAATCCATATATTTTAGTTATTAACACTGTTTTTTATCCAACGCTGTCTATCAATAGTTTTCACTCAATATCATTATTTTAATTTGCTATATAATAAATTTATAATTGGATTTAAAACGTTTCCATTGCAGATTAAACTTTCCGTATCTGGCAAGGATTTTGATTTAACTCTCATAGCCCGACGTTCACGTCATTATGCTGGCACGAGGTAAGAGTTTTGGAATCTTATATATAGATTTAAATTGTTTTCTTAAAAAATTGTATCCATATGGTAGAATTTTATGAAAAACTATTGCCTCTACAATAAGACTAGAAGTTTTATAACGTTAGATATTTCAAAGAGAAATTGTAAAAGTATCACGTTGTGGCAAATAAGTCTTACGATCGAAGTCTATCAAACTTATTCCAAAACGAACTATGCCTAGCAGTAATTAGCATGTATCTTGTATTAAAATCAAAATTGGAACAGACTTATGCCTTCGGTTTTTTTTAAAAAAATTATGCAGTCCAAGACTTGAGTAGCCAAGTACTTTTAATATAAAAAAAAATGTAAGTAGAACTTCTATTAACCAATTTTTGTTTCTATTGGTATTTTATTTTCTTATAATAAGGAGGCAAATCCTTCTTAGTGTATATATGACATAATTTGGTATCCCAATCTTTTCTTAAAATATTGTTTCAACAAAAATTTTGTTGTACCAAATAATTCTATACAGACGTCATTTTTGTTTTGGTGATAAATATAATTTTCTTTCTTTTGGAATATGATATTGGAAAATAGATGATTATTTATTTTGTTTTATTCAGATATTTAAGACGAGGGATAAATGAGAGAGGGAAAGTTGCAAATGATGTTGAGACAGAACAAGTTATTAGTGAGAATTCATTTCAAGGACAAACATTACAAATTAGTTCAATTGTTCAAAATCGAGGCTCGATTCCAGTATTTTGGTCACAGGAAACTTCATTATTGAAAATATTAAATCCAGTTGTTACAAGTATGAATTAATGTTTCAATCTTATTTTCTTAAGCTTTCACCATTTATAATATTTTTTGTCATGTAATGCAACTGATTTCTTCACCTCCAGTACCGAAGCAAGAAGATTACGCAGCCACGAAACTGCACTTCAAGAATCTTGATGACAGATATGGATCCCCTCTAATCGTCTTAGATTTACTTAAGGTACATTTCCTTTTCTTAAAAATGTTAGCACCTCGACTATTGTCACAAAACATATCTCATGACCCTACAATATTTAAATGTCAAGTAAACTCCCAGAAAATTAATTTCAAGATAGGGTGTCGTCATGGTTTGAACCATTTACCTCTTAATTCCCCAAGTCCCACATGACCAATAATTAAAAAAAAAAATTAGCATTTAATTTTTACGATTTAGAGTCGGTTAGAATTTAGTCCAATGATTTCAAAAATTAGAATATAGTTCTTCTGCTTTGATAAAACCTAAAAAACAATCTACGTTGTTCGTTACACTTGACAAATTAAATACGCAAAATTAGTTATTCATATGTCAATGACAATCGTGTGAGATAATTAACGAATTGGACACAAAATTGTATCATTTACATTTAACACGTGAAACCGTATGTCTACCTCCACATACTTCATTCACGGAACATTACAAACGACATTATCTAGTAATCTACTGTCTAATTTTAATTTTTCAACTAATAGGGATTAAATTATATTTTTGTTTAAACCTATGACTAAATTTATAATTTTCAGATTTTTAAAATTGATTATCAATTTTAGCTATGAATTTAAATCTTTTCGATTGAACTAGTAAAATGAAAGTAAAACAAAGAAAAAAAGATTCAATAATTATTAAACGAGATTGATTATATTTTTGTTGACAACTTTTGATAAGGTTCTAAGAAAATATATACTAATACACAGACGGGAGAAAAGAAGCCGAGGGAAGCTCTACTCCATTTAGAATATGCAAATTCTTTAGGATTCATCAATGCGGAACGTTCAGAGCGAGATCGTGTAAAGTTTCTTCAGTGGGATCTGAAAAGGCACTCAAAATGGTTATTATAATGTTAATTTTCCTGATCTAATTAATGCTCATAAACATATATAGTTCTTCTTATTTAATATATATAATTTACCTAACCAAAAAAAATACAATCAATTTTTGCAGCCGAGCTGATGTCGCTTTGGCAATGTTAAGGGAAGTGACAAAATTAGCCCTGGACTTGAACAAAACATTTCATTGTCAACTAACTCGAAATTCACCATCGGAGGAATCTGCTCTGCCCTTCCTTGAGTAAGTATACCTGAGCAAAGGAATATACATTATTTGGATTAACGCAAATTTTTTAACCCATTAAACCCTATAGATTAGAGCAATCCAATTCAATTTATATATATATATTTCAAATTGAGTTGAATTCTTGAGTTAGGATTCATCTCGTTTTTTCTCTAAAACTTGATTCATAGTTCATAAATTTGTAAGAAAAACATAATACAAATTATACCTGATATTATTCTTAAACCTAGTTTTTTTATAGGTTCCTTATTATATATATATATATATATATATATATATATATATATATTAATTTGTGTTGAAAATCTGCTTAATAATCAATTCAATCCTTATAAAATTATAATTTAACCCAAATAATATTATAATCTAACTCAAACCTTACAATTTTGATTGGGTAGTCTCGATTGTTCGGTTTTTTTATTTTTTGGTACACCCTTATATACATATATGATATCGCACAAACTTTTGGTGCAGGAATGGTAGCGATGATGGAAATATTGGAAGATGTAACGTAAAGATAAATAGTCTTCAAAAAGGAGTGTTGAGGACCAATTGTTTTGACTGCTTGGATCGAACAAATATTGCTCAATATGCGTACGGGTTTGCGGCTCTGGGACACCAGCTTAAAGATTTTGGGTATTTACAATCTCCAGAAATTGATCTGGATCACCCTCTTGAAGGGCATTTGATGGATATTTATGAGACTATGGGCGATGAACTTTCTCTTCAATATGGTGGTTCAGCTGCCCACAATAAGGTATAATAACTTCAAAAACCTTACATACTGTTTATTTCATTGTTAATTAGTAGAATAGTATCTTATAAGTGCTAAAAAATCTACTTACTTTTCTGTTTAATAGTTTTCTTCCATGACATTCATGTATAGTTAGAAATATGTACACAAATATCCATTATATTTTTGTATTTCACCTTCCATTTGTTCATTATATATTTTTATCAGGTTTTAGCATAAAATGGGCCATTAATGAGAAAAACCATTTTGATTAATGGGGGTGTTATATTACAGTTATTTTCTCGGAGAAGAGGTAAATGGAGACCAGCGATTGAGTACAAAGATCTTATGAAGACATTTCAAAGATTAGTAAACAATTTGTATATGGACGAAGACAAACAAAACGGCATTGACTTGTGAGTATAGATATTCAATTGTCACTCTAAAAAGGAGTTGAAATACTTAATATTTATTGGTGCATGTTTTAATTTCACAGGTTTTTGGGGAACCCTTCTCCCTCTTTAATGAAACGCAGACTCTTGGATCGTTTCAAACCTAAAACATGGAGGTTTTTCTCTAATTTTCATTATAACAGTTTCAATTCTCATCTCATCGTTTTAATATATTTATTTTCTGAAAAGAAAAAAAAACAACTTAGATGGGTTGAGATTTCCTCCATAGATTTGTCTTGAAATGATCTGTTTGGGTTAAAAATATGGTTATGCTATGTAATGATTTAGTCTACGGTTTAGTCATTACGAAAAATATCATTAAAATGCATGTATAGATTAATAAACTAATTAAATATGGTCAAAATATATTCAAGACATTAAATTATTTTGAAATTAGAATAAGTAAATTTGTTACATGGTTAAATTTATGAACTAAATTATAAAAAAATTAAAAATATAGAGACTAAATTGTTAATTTCATCAGAATTTTGGAAACCAAGCCTTATTAACAATTTCTTTTGTGTTAAATTACAGGTCTAGATTTATCATATTTTAGTAAAAGTTATTAAGTTTCTCATTTGGCCAATGCAGTTAGCCAAGCTTTATCCGTGACTTGATTACACCATAGGTTGGTTACCAATCAGTGAAGTGTTTGTTTAAATGATAAAAAAACCTTAGTATTAATTTTAGACAATTGTCTTGTAATAAAAAAAAAGAATCATTTTAATTTATATTTAAAAACTTTCTCACAAGAATTCAAAATTCAAAACATGCTTAAAATTAATTAATAAGCCTAAGCTATGGTGCATTTTCAGGTTTATGAAGTTACAAACTACTGTGTACTGCAGGTCCATGAAAAGGTCTCTTTCGGATAGCTACGTTTTCATGGAAAACGGCATCGCTGCAACCACACAAGACAGTGAACAGTTACAACCTTCGCGCCAAGAATCTATGGGACAAAACAAAGGTCTTGTAGAATTAATGCCAGAAGTTCCAACTTATGTCAGGTTTGCTTTCTTCCAAACATCTCAATTATCACCGACAATCATTTCGTTTTTTGTTTTTTTGTTTATAGTTTTTCATTTTTAGTTTTTTGATTTTTTGTTTTAAAAATTAAAAACTGTATATATTTTGCTAACTGATTTTACTTTTAGATTTTTAAAAATTTAAAACCAAACATGTTTAATAACTGTTTTTTGTTTTGTTTTGATTTTTTTATAGTTTTTTTATTATTTATTCTTATTTTTTCATACTTTAAAAAAAAAAAAAAAAAACTTGTTTGTTTAAAAACTACCTTTTAGAATTCCTTTAATATTTAAAAACGTTTTAAAATTTTAAAAAGAAAAACTAAAATCGATTATTAAACAAACCTATTTTTAAAATATTAAAAATAAAAAACAAAAAATGAAATGGTTATCAAACGTGACTTTAATTATTTGAGGTTAATTTGTAATATTTTTTTTAGGGTTTCTTAATTATTTTTCTTTTAAAAAAAATAGTTATTCCATAAAAGAAAAATCAAATTTATATGGGCTATTTAAAGCTAAATTGCCATTTGATTCCTAATTTAGTTTCTTACTTAATTTACACATATTTTAGAATAAATTTATAGAATAAAAGGTTTAAACTACAGTCAAAATTCAATCTTCTTTATTATTTGATAGAGTTGTTCATTTTTAATAAATAAAGTTAATAACTAGAGGTAAATTGTAAAATTAATTAAATAAATAAAGTTGTTAAATTCGTAAAATAGCCAAACAGCAAATGGAGGTAAAAAAGTTATAATCTCGAAACATTTTTCATTATTAGCTAAACAGTTGAAACCCATTTTCAGGTATCACACGCCTCCAGAATTTCCTGTGGTAGATTCCGATTCGGAATCAATTGATTCTAGTAACGACGAAATAGAAGCCAGGTAATTATAATTAATCAAAAATAAAAATGAAATAAATAACTCTAATTACAGTAATAAATTTGCTAAATAGTATTTGATTAACTTTTGCAGCACAACCTCAAAGTTTCTTAAGGTGGATTGGTATTCTGATTCAGTTTATTCGGATGATGAAGACTTATACTACAAGTAAGTTACCACCATAAATCTATATATTGTCAAATTATAAATTAAGTATAGCTCGTGTCTAACAAGTCTAAATATCATACAAAGTAACTAACAAGGAAACTAATAAATTTCTAGGCTTTCAAATTCGTATCAAACCAAAAATTTAGTTTAAACTTTAAAGCTAAAACCGGGTTTAATCATTTATTTATTTTTGCTTTTGCTTTTGGTATTGAAATTTGAAATTTAAACTTGTTGAAGTAAAAAATGTTAATTTTTAATCATATAAATTAAAAAGTGGAGTAACAATATTTATTTTTGGTTTGATAATCATTTATCTAAACTTAAGTGAATAGAGTTTTTTTATATAATAAAAGTAATTGTAGACTTAATTTTTAAAAAATAGAAAAATAAAATGATGACTTTTAAATTTACTTGTTTTATTCTAATCCGTCTGCTGTATCTGAATAATTGGATTTTCATTTTGTGTGGGTTTTTTTTTGTTATTTGGTACAGGCTTCTGGATTTTTCAGATGAAAATGATAGGGGTGGGAGTTTTCAGATGTTTGACTTTGGTAGATGGATTACACGTGGAGGCACGTGTTACCTTTGAACTTCTAACTCTCTTTCCCACAAGGTGTAAATACCAGCTGTAAAGACCAGGGAAAGTTGCTAACCAAGTTACCACCTAGGAGAGATGCAAATAATATCTTTATAACTTCCTTATTTTATTTATTTTTTACTTTTTGTTTTTTAATTTTCGGGTGTATTAACCATTTTTTTTAACTACATGTTAATATTTAGATAATTTAATTCATTTATTCTCTAGTTATTTTTGGTAGTCATAAATTAAATATGGAAGCAGCAATTGAACTTAACTGAACCAAACTGAACTAAATCAAGCCCTATTATACATCAATCAATTATCAATTTTTAAAAAATACTTTCAAGTTTATGTATCATAGATTATCATTCTTGTAAAAGCTAAGAAAATTGATCAAGTATAATAAAATAGTTTTATAATTAATGTAACAAACTTATAAACATTTAATTAAATATATCAAGTATTACATGCATTTTTTTAAAAAAAGAAACAAAATAAGATAAATATACTTGAATTAAAATTATAAATTAAAATATCATCAATTAAAAAAATATAATTAAACACAAAATAATTCCTGTTTTATTGATTTATAGAGAAAATTAGTGTGCAATAAATAACATAACTTATCTTGGAACCATTATAGAGTGGCTCAAGTGATCAAAAAAAGTTTTGTGGTGTTTAAGATGATGAGTTCATGTTTTCATTTAACGCAAGTTAGAAAAAAAAAATTAAAAAAAAAAAAAAACTTATCTAAGAGATAGTCTTTGCCATCTAGATGTGGAAGTGCCAATCATTAAGAAAAATAAACTTTTGAGAAATATAAAAAGAAAAATGGTTATGGGATGACACACCAAACTATTAATAAAAGGTATAAAAAAAAATACCGAGTAGACTTATAATACTTGATCATTATGTAGTTGAGCAAAAGCTATGCTCGAGTTAGTGATTTGTCAAATAATATCCAATGAAGATTAGTTTTATTTATTATTCTACTGCACATTGTTTTTCTTCGAATTTTCTTAGTTACAAATTAAATTTCATTACTAGAGAAAGAGGTGGAAGAGTAGTTACCTTTGCAATCCACTTACGGTGCCCTAGACATTGTTATATGCTCCCATAATTATTACTTATTAGCATGAACTCCAATGTCAACATATAGCATTAGCATATAATCTGTCATAAAATACAATAATAAGAAAGTCCAACCTCCATTTTAGAAGGCAACAAGAAGTTTAAATTGGTGAACATAAGAAATGTCCTAAATTTAAAATCAATGTCATACAAAGGATTAAACCATGATTACATTGTTTTTCAAAAAAAAAAAAACCATGATTGCATTGATGGATAACCTATAATCTTTAAAAGGAGGCAAATGATAAAAATAAAATAAAAAAGGAAAAAAAGTTGTCTCTAATACTTCCTCAAACTTAAAAAAAAAAGTCCAATAAGATCATAGATTTTTTTTTTTTTTGGATATTTGTGCCTATCTCGGCAAACTTCTCGCACCTTAACTAATATCACAGAACATACCCGCCTGATCCTACAACATTTTAGATGCCAAGAAAATCCACAAGAAATTATTATTAATTCCTAAGTAGGTGGCCCCAAAGCCCTTTTGACCAATTGAGATCCATGATGGTTTCTTGATTTTAATTTTGTGTTGGGTAGTTCCTTTGATTTTTTTTAAAAAAAACTAGTTCCTTGACTTTCAATCCCCTACAAGCATCAAGATAACACATTGCACTTTTCATTTAGGTTCTTAATAATTTTCCTTTCTTAAGCACTTCTTCCTATGGTTCCAATCATAGTATTTATCTAGATCATAATAATTTTAAATTACTGCCACTAATTGTTTCTGTGCCACCACAAGCAAAGTATAGAAAGCACTACATATATTTTCTCAAAAAAAAATCCACTGAAGAAGAGAGGTGCAATGTTTACCATCGCATTCCACTTGCTCTTGGCGTTAGTAGGAACATTTTTGCCATCAACCATAAAAGACTTCCACAAAAGGCTTCCTGTTCATTCTTCCCTTTGTTTCTATCTAATATCAACATATCACATATCAAAATCACTGTAATAAAAAAATGCAATGATAAGGAAGTAAACAAGAGCAAGCTCCTTGGTAGGAACAATGAGTTGAAAACTTAGCAAACAACAGAATCCCGTGAATATAGAAAAGATCAGCAACATACTTAATGAACCATAACATCATAATCAATTGGTAGAATGTAGCAATTATCAGGCCCTGTTTGTTAACGACTTCATTTTCAGTTTTCTGCAAATTATGTTTGATTCCTCCTACTTTCTTTACATCAATGAACCATAAATCATAATCAATTGGAAGAAACATTTAAATAATTAATCAAATAATCAATGAACCATAAAACTAAGTTAAAACATCTTTTCTAGTTTTCAGAACTAGGCTTATATTTTAAAAACACCAGTAGAAGGTATACAACAAAGTAACTCATAGGAAAATCAAATCATTATCTTATTAGGTTACTAGTTTTGTAATTAGTGAGAGATTTAAGAGATAAGACTCACAGAATGATTGTCTGAGCTTGGCTAGTAACCATGTTTTGCCCTTACAGCAACTGCCAGGGCACTAGTGTATTGTGCAAACTCTCAGTCTCAACAGTTCATGAGATCTTGCAGACTAAATAATACACAAAGTTACTCTTACACATCAGATTTTCATGATAGAACTAAGATAAGTCAACATCAGCAATATAGAAATATGCAAGTAAGTATATCAATCTTATACGATAATAGTATACCTGACATGTGAGTTAATATATTTTACATTATAACTTTCCTAATCCTATAAACAATGTGAATTCAACCATTCAAAATTCATTTCTCTTACATATTAACAAATCACAAACTAAAATGCATCAGAAACTCATTCTCTTGCATAATCTAACTACAAATTACACAAACACAGACTTAATATCCTTTTCTTGTGTTCTAAATCGAGCCGAATCTACGCATAAACTAAACTATCGTATCATCAACTCCATTACTGGAGATGAGATCAGACATACTAACAGAATTGCCGCAAATTGCTACCAGGTATGCGACCTACTATAACTATAAATTCAAAGAATTATTTGAAATACAATTCCAATTCTCGAATTCCATTAAAAAAAATGCTAACAGTCCAATTCAATCGATTTTCGACATTCCTCGAGATCAAATCTATCATTGCATCCAAGTTTGACGATGGAAAAACGCACACAAGCAAGCATTCAAGGTTTTCATTCAATTTGTTCATCCAAACTCTAACTAAGCAATCGAACAGAAAATCGATTTCTTAACAGATTACACAGAATCTAAACAATCAGATCGTGCTACGGAAATGATCCAAAAGTAATAGAACAAAGGAACCGTACCGTCATTGCTACCAGGCATGCGACCCTACTATAACCGTATATTCAGAGAATTAGTTGAAATACAATTTCCGATTCTCGAATTCCACTACAAAAAAATGCTAACAAATCCGATTCAATTGAAGTTCGACATTCCTCCAGATCAAATCTATCATTGCAACCAAATTTAACGAAGAACAAACACGCAAACATTCGGTGTTTTCCTACATTTTGTTCATCCAAACTCCAACACTAAGCAATCGAGCAGATAATCGAGTTCATTCCAGATTTCACAGAAGCTAAGCAATCAGATCGTGCTGTAGAAATGATAAAAAAAGTATTAGAACAAAGGAATCGTACCGTCGTTACTGATGAACTTGAAGATGTAACGCTCCATTTCGTAGCCACAAATCTCGGCTTCAGCCGTAGCGGTTATCGATCGCGACGGAACGTGACTGGTTCCGATGGCGGAGTTGATGAAAAGCACTAAAATCTGAAAAGCTTTGAAATAGTATGGCTGGGATCCACGTTTTGCTTCTTCGGAACGCTATTTATAGGACCACCAGAAACCTACTCATCTGGCGCGCACGTATAGAGAAATGTTAATTTCAACCTTTTTTATATTCTTTTGGAAAATAAAAACAGCAAAAAATCTTACATTCATTTTTTTTTTAATTTAAGAAAATAATTTTTTATTTATATTGTTCTTTTTAAAATTAATTTTTGTATTTCATGAGAACATAGTTTTTAAATGTATTTAAATTACAATAAATTGTTTTTTTGTTTTTGAAGGAACAATAAATTGTATTTAAGGGTTAATTAATATAATATAAATTACTATAAATAGTGTTAGGTTACATGTTACTATGTAACCTAAACAATGTTTATAATGCATCTTATCATAGCAAGAAGAATAAATGATTAATCTCAAAATAAGAGCATGAGTTATATGAAATAATGATAGTTATATCAACACAACTACTTTAATTTTGATTGATTCATAACTTATTATAAGCAATGAATTTAACCCCATTTGTACCAAACACCTAAAAAACACGATCTAATAGTTTCAACGAAACGACTGATTCATCAAATTGAAAATGAAAATTATAATAGAAATAATTTCATTATTTCATGGCTAATTTTTAGTTTTTACCATTCAACTACGAATTCAATTATGAAAATAAAGCGGTATAACTCTTCATATATGAAATTTGAGCTTAAAAACCTCTTTTCACATAAATTTCAAATGGACCTCACATTCAACATATGGTGCGATGTAGTTGTGGGCCCATGAACTTCCATTCTCAAACTATGGGCTGATTTGTAGGCCCAAACTTAGATTAAAAAACGGATCATCCAAAAAACCCCTCAAATTGTTTCACCAAACTTCTCAACACTCCATCACCACCCTACTGCTGCGAAACGCAAACTTCACAAAGCTCTGCAACAATGGCGGCTTCTAAAGCCACCAAAAACCCGGACGACATCGACACCCTCAAAGCCGACATAGCGTCATTCGCTTCTTCTCTCGGGCTCGCATCTTCAGCCCCATCTTCCGGTTTCAACGATGTCGATTTTCGCAAACAAGGCCCAATCAAGCAAATCAAACCCCAAAAAAAGCCGAAACGATTTCAAGAACAAGAACCCACTAAAACCAACAATCCCAAATCCAAAGAACAGCCAAAGCCTAAGCCTAAACCCCCTGTTCTTTCTCTCGATGAAGGAAACGACAACTTCAAAAATTTCAACAAATTCAAGAATTTGCCGAAGCTGCCTTTGGTGAAGGCGAGTGTTTTGGGTTCGTGGTTTGTTGATGCTGCAGAACTGGACGAGAAAGTTATGGGAAATGAGAAGAAGTTGGAAGTGAAAAATATGGATGAGTGGAAGAAATGGGTGGAGAAGAAGAGGGAGCTTGGGGAGAGATTAATGGCGCAATATGCACAGGATTATGATGCTTCGAGGGGCAAAAGTGGAGATATTAGGATGTTGGTTACTACACAAAGGTCGGGTACTGCTAATGATAAGGTTTCGGCGTTTTCGGTTATGGTGGGGGATAATCCGGTTGCTAATTTGAGGTCACTTGATGCATTGTTAGGTATGTTTTTGTGGGGTTTTCTTGTGATGATCACTATATTTGAGGTTTTGGTTTTGTAAAATTTTCACTTTTTATGTCGGCATTGTTGGTAGAGGCTTGTGGTCTTCGAGATAGGCTCCCACTCATCGAAACTAACTAATCAGTTCATCTTCATAATTGTAAAACTTTTTTTTGATGTTTCCTCGGTTTTGGTTTTGAGACGGGTGCAAGTTCTCCGAGTATGTATTGGGGGCGAAGCTTCAATTTCCAACTACTAAAAAGAATCTACCTTTTCGGGTTCTTTTTCTCCAAATTAGGCTCTCACTCAACGAAATCCACTGATGATTTTAATGGTAAAATTCTTGTTTCTGGGTTTCTGCATTGGGACGGACCTGGTTGTGCACGTATTGGGGCGAAACTCTAATTCCCAATTATTAGAATAAAAAAAAATATACTTTTTGAGGAATGTGGTCTCCAAGGTAGGCTCCCAATGTGCCTCGGGTACGTAGTGGGGCCAAGATCCGGTTCTTGGTTATATTAAGGAAAATCCACTTGTTATGGTTGGGGTGTTAGTTATTCATGTGTAAACCGGGGATATTAGGAAATTTATATTTTTGTTTCTTTGCATTGTGTTGTGACCATTCATTCTCATTACAGAGGAGCATTTGAATTGCTGGTTTTGAAAGTTTGAAGATTTGTAGCTTGGAGTTAACAAATTTTTGTTTTCCTTTAAGCATCTGTTTTTTTTTTTTGAAACAAGGATAACTACGCCCGTTCCTAGGCCAGACACTTGAGACACTAAAAGAAAGACTCAAACTCAAAACCTTGAGGGAACCATATTCAGATTCTAACTGTAGGCTCTTATACAAAATTCAACCTCAAGAACCCAAGAATCCTATCTCAACCATCCATAGACATTGTACATTCTTCTAATAAAAAAAATAGACATTGGACATTCATTCTTGGATTATTAAACTAGATATATGAAGATGAAGATGAATTTTGATTATGATTGGTTGTTATTTTAGGTTTCTTTTCATTGTTTGTTTAATTAATAGAGAGGATTCCATGGTTATATTAGTTCCTTGGTCAACATTTTGTTATGATAAAGTATGTTTTTGGTTTCTAAAGGGATGGTAACATCAAAAGTTGGGAAGCGCCATGCATTGATGGGTTTCGAAGCGTTGATGGAACTGTTCATCTCAAGGTGGCATGTCTAATTGTGGTATCTGTTGCGTAGTAGCATAGTGACGATTCAGTTTTATAGTTTAGCTTATCATAAACTTACTTCTTACTTTCAATTATCAGTTTGTTGCCTGATCGTAAATTGAAGAATTTACTACAACGGCCATTAAATCATCTTCCTGATACAAAGGATGGCCATTCTCTATTGCTATTTTGGTATTGGGAGGAGTGCCTGAAGCAAAGGTACTTCAAACTTCAATAGATTTCTGGGTCGAAAGTCTTGTCTTGTTTGTTTAATTTCTTCTGTCGTGTTAAATTTGATATGTTGTTTTTTAACCGTCATAGAGTGGCGTGGCCTAGTGTCTAGTAGTCCAGAAGCGTCTTAAGTAATGAGATTCATAGTGGCTACCTACCTAAACATTAATTTCCTATGGGTTTCCTTGGCATTCAAATGTTGATCCAAGTTGATATGTCGTTGACTTTTAATATCTTTTATTAGAGACTTCTTAATTTCTTCTCCCATGTTAAATGTACAAGGTACGAGAAATTTGTTATTGCACTTGAGGAAGCATCAAGAGACGACCTACCAGCACTAAAAAACAAGGCCCTGAAGGTTGCTTTGTTATTGTTATTGATTTAGGCATATTTTATGATCTTGTCTTCGAGCATTTCAATCCCACAAAAGATTAATTTGTATTCAACTCGACTTTTAGAAAATTTAATAGTAAGAATAAACTTGAGTGCTTGAATTTCATTATTGTTCAGACCATTTATGTGCTGCTTAAGAGTAAATCTGAACAAGAGCGCAGGCTACTGTCGGCACTAGTTAACAAAGTGAGTCGAACAACCTCGAGTTCTTTATCGTTATTGTGTATTTAATATTTATATGTTTGTAGATGACACTTGATGTGGCTAATTTTCTTTTGATATTAATCTTCCAGTTGGGTGATCCTGAAAATAAGACTGCATCCAGTGCTGACTATCATTTATCAAACCTTTTGTCTGACCATCCAAACATGAAGGTTCCTCATTGATCCATTTCTTTTATATCCTGATTTAAATAATAACTATTTTTTTTTTCAAAAAAAAGTGTTTATATAAAATTCATCTAGCATTCAACCTTTTCATTTGTCCATGTTTTTCACTGAAATTCTTTTGTAGGCTGTGGTAATTGACGAGGTTGACTCCTTCCTTTTCCGACCTCATTTGGGTTTACGAGCGAAGTACCATGCTGTATGTATGCAATGTTTTAACCATGCCACTGTATTTATCACTGATGCATATTTACTTATTATGTTTGTTACTTTATGCGTAGGTTAATTTCTTGAGCCAAATGCGCCTCAGTCAGAAAGGAGATGGACCGCAAGTGGCCAAACGTTTGATTGATGTATATTTTGCATTGTTCAAGGTCGTTGCTACTTCTGTTTATATATCTACTTTTAAAAGCTTTCTGTTCCTACATTATAAAAGTTGGGTTCAATTGTAATTTTCACCCTTCAATTTTGATTGATTTCTAGACTAAAAATTTCTGATTACATTATTGAATTTTGGACTAATTTCAAGAAGTTGGATGATTTGTTAACAACATGATTGGCAAATCATCATCAGCATCATCTCCATCTTTGATATATTACATGTTTCAATACTTGGGATTTGTTGTGTTCAGTATAATCAGTTGATTTTCATGCATCGATTGCAGATTTTGGTTGCTTCTGAGGATCAAAAGAAAGAAAAAAGTGGTGAAGACAAGAAAATATCAAAATCTTCAAAAGATATCAAAGCAAAAAATCCCTTAGAATCTCATGTCGAAATGGATTCGAGGATTTTATCTGCTCTTCTATCCGTTAGTTTTCTCTTCATTTTTCCCAAATCTAAAAATGAATCGAGTGCAATACTTGGATTTGAGCTTTCTCACTGTGGGGTTGTCTTATAGGGAGTAAATAGAGCCTTTCCCTTTGTCTTGAGCAAGGAAGCTGATGACATTATTGAGGTTCAATCGCCAATGCTTTTCCAGCTAGTAAGCTCTACAGCATATATAAATTTTATCTTAAGATATTTGAGTTTACATTACCAAAATGCTCGGTTTGGTAAACACTCGCGGCTCGCCTTTTCAGGTTCACTCGAAGAATTTCAATGTGGCAGTTCAAGGATTTATGCTTCTCGATAAAGTATCATCTAAGAATCAAATTGTCAGTGACCGATTCTATCGTGCCCTGTACTCAAAATTATTACTTCCAGCTGCCATGAACTCTTCAAAGGTAAGCACTTGTTTTGTTTTAGCTTGGAACTTACTAATCCTTACTTTCGATATATTGAGTACTAAACCACACCATGGGTAGCTATTGAATGATGTTAAACCATCGATCAATCCAAAATTTTAAGCGTATGGGTTGGAGTAAATTTAATTATTTCAACAAAGAGTAGGTCTAGTGGTCAAAAGAGTCTTTAAGAAATCAAAAGGTTGGGGTTCAATCCATGGTGGCCGCGTACTTAGAAATTTATTTCCTACGAATTTCCTTAACCTCCAAATGTTTTAGGGTCGCGCAATATATTTCTTGAAATAATTGAGGTGCGTGTAAGCATGTCCAAACACTCACGGTCATAGATATTAAAAAAAAATGTTGAGTACTCTATCATGATCATAGTTTTTGCATGCCTAATATTTACTTCAAATGTCCAAATTTGAAAGTTATTTATTGAACTATTTGCAGGCAGAAATGTTTATTGGACTTCTTCTGAGAGCAATGAAAAGCGACGTTAACTTAAAGCGTGTTGCTGCTTATGCGAAGCGTATCTTGCAGGTAATTTGCGCACTCTCTCTCTTGCTTCCGATTTTGTTGTGCTTGTTGTTCACTTATTCTTAACAGCAGCTTTTTTTGTTTAATTGCTATATCTGTAATCTATGATGAATAGGTTGCTCTTCAACAACCACCTCAATATGCATGTGGATGCCTATTTCTCCTTTCTGAAGCTCTTAAAGCAAGGCCTTCTTTATGGTAATGCTGTTTTGTATACGAACGCGGATTGATTCAATGATTTCCAGCTCAAGTTGTATGATTAATAATATACACTCATTTCAGTTGAGTCTATAACAGTCTTGTTTCTCAGGAATATGGTTCTCCAGAACGAGTCAGTTGATGATGAGGTCGAACATTTTGAAGATGTAGTAGAAGAAGAAAATATCAAGGAAACAAGCACTGAACTTGGCGAACATAAGGGCGATGCACAGCTTTCTCATGGCAGCAAGGCTGCATCATCCGACAGTGATTCTCCTGACGAAGAGGATGAGACTCCAGCCTCTCGTTCTGAAGACGAAATTTCGGATGACGATGTGGATTTGCTCATCAGATATGATTCAGAAGTTACTGCCGAACCTGCCGTAAAAAAATCTGATGAAAACAGACAGCAAACTTCCACACCTTGTAAGGAACCATCACTGCCTGGAGGATATAATCCGCGGCATAGGGAGCCATCTTACTGGTAACTTGCTTTCTCGAATTTAATGCTAAATTTTTAAAAAAATAATACTGTGTTCACTTCTAATTCTTTTGTTTGTTTTTGTTAAGTTGGACTTTCACTCATTCATTTTTAATGAACTACCACCAGTAATGCAGATCGTGCCAGCTGGTGGGAGCTTGTAGTACTAGCTTCTCATGTGCACCCGTCCGTTGCTACCATGGCTCAAACGCTTCTTTCCGGTGCTAATATCGTCTACAATGGGAACCCGCTTAATGACTTATCACTTACAGCTTTCTTGGACAAGTTCATGGAGAAGAAACCAAAAGCTAGCACATGGCACGGTGGTTCCCAAATAGAACCATCCAAGAAGGTGCTCAATTGACTTTGTTATTACATAGTTTTTCGCTTGTGATGTTTTCATGTTCTTTTATTCTTTTCGATCGATTATGCAAAGGTGTTACCGAATTCGGGTAGCTGACTAATGTTTTGTTTCTCTCAGCTTGACATGAACAACCATTTAATTGGACCAGAAATCTTGTCATTAGCTGAAGAAGATGTGCCCCCAGAAGATCTTGTGTTCCACAAATTCTATACTTTCAAAATGAACTCCTCAAAGAAAACGAAGAAGAAAAAGAAGAAAGGAGCAGATGAGGAGGCTGCAGAAGATTTGGTTGGTGAGGCTGACTTCAACGACGAGGCTTCGGAAGATCTTTCCGACGTTGACATGGTTGGTGGGGATGAGAGCGATAACGAAGAGATCGACAACTTGTTGGATTCTGCTGATCCTTCTGGTGAAGCAGATGGTGACTTTGACTATGATGACTTGGATCAAGTTGCCAATGAAGATGATGAAGACTTGGTTGGTAATATGAGTGACGACGAGATGGATACTCACTCCGATATTGGAGAAGATTTAGGTTCTAGCAGCGACGAAATGCCAAGCGACGATGACGGCGAATTAGAACACGATTTAGACAATGAACCTAAAAAGAAGAGAAAAACAAAAGCATCACCCTTCGCAAGCCTTGATGATTACGAGCACTTAATTAATGAGGATGGTACTCATAAAAAGAACTCTACTCAAAAGAAGACAAAGCCGAAGTCGAAGTCGAAATCAAATTCGAAAGCAAGGAAGAGGAAGAGAGGCTCTCGCGAGTAGGTAATTCCGAACCTTTCTTTATCAAAGCCCCCAGTGAAAAAACAATTGATACGTGTACCAAATCTGTATAAGAAAATTCATGATCAGAACTGTCCTATTGGGTTTGGTTGGTAAACCCAAAATTATAGAATTCAGCCATTTTTTACATTCGATTTTGGATCGGATCAACACAAGAACCAGCATCACCATGTGGGGTGTTTTGGATCTTGACATCAGTTTTGCCAAACTATTCTCATTAAGAATTATTTGTTGTCTCATATGATTCCTATATTAAAATTTTAATCCACTTTTGTCTCAACTTATGTGCACATTCTACAGATACATTTACACGAAACACACTCTCAAAGACACCATATCTTCAACATAGTGAAGTTTTTGTTTGTTTCTATCAAATTCATGAATCCCATATTACTGATTGAATGATCGCCAAGATTCCGCGATGCAATCTCTGCTTTTTCATTCTCTCCCTATATATTTATATTTATATCTGTGAGTATTTGGATTAGGTTATGCACATCTCGGGTACTCTCGTACAACAGATCGTCTCACCCTACAATATTTATTTATAAAGGAAGTCTATAAGAAATTAATTCTTAGGTAGGTGATTGAACATGCAACTTCGTAGATCTTCGTTTTGATGTGATGATTAGAACAATGATTGTACTGATACAATCCCAATCTATAGTTTTGGACCCAGCTGTAAAGTTTAGTCACCTAACCCAGAATAATATGGATAGGAAGGTTTTTGTTAAGCTAGCTACCATAAGAAAACAATGGAAAAGCTTAAAAAGGAATGAAGGAAGGGGCAACATTGTTTGTGGTGATGGTTTTTTAGGTGGCAAAAACTATCACATTGTATATTGGATAACAACTTGTCACAGATTACTCTTTTAGACCATTCATGTTTTCAGCAGGCTTTGTCCTTTTTTCTGTCTTTCTTCCATTTGGACCACTAAAGATCCTTTGTATTTGTATGAAAAACTTGCCTTTAACTACTCACCATCTCTTCTATGATTAGCTATGGAGGTAGTTTCATTTAAAACTGACACTGGAACTGAAAGCTTATCATCAATGTCAGTGATTTATCACTGAAGATAATAACCCTGGTCAAGACTTTCTAGGGTTGTTTGGGTATTTCAGGTTAGCTTAACCCTGCTTTTAAATGGAGCAACTTCAAAAGTCTTTCAAGAGTCTTCATAAAATTAAATTTCTCTCTCTCTTTTTACTACAATTATTCATAACCTTTCAATTCAAATAATATTTTATTTTCAACAAACTCCTCATAACTACTCAAAATCCTTAATTATCTCTTATTTTAAATTTTTTTATACAAATACATCCCTTAAATTGAGGGATTGCAGTTCTAAACCAATCAAAATAGTTTGGTCTAACTATTTTCGATATTTAATGTTATAAATGCAAGTGATTATGACAATGAAAATATTTTCATTTTATTATTTGGATTCAACTAATTATAAATTAATCTAATAATCAAATAAGGGGGTTTGAAAATTTATTGGTTATAGGTTAATTCATACTACGTAACCAACTTAACCTAGAAATTAAGATATTATGATTTTTGTTGACAACGAAATATATGTTAGGATTAAGTGTAATCTCTGGAAATAATTAAGGTGATAATATATGTATATATATATATATATAAACAATTGAAATCAAGCCTCATTTAAAAAATTAATCGGCCTAACCTAAAATCGACCGATAAAGTTATTTCTCATACTTCGTTTTGGTTTGCACTTATAAGCATAGAAGTTGAATATCACTCAAGTAGTAAAACTGACCGAGATGCTCGCTATAGATCCTATATTCATTAAAGTTAATGTGTTACTGAGACAAGACAAGACAAGAAAAAAGACATGGATTTGAAAGGTGTTTGGTTTGAGAAATTAAAAGCTTAATTGAATGAAAGGTGATCAATCTTCTTATTTAAAAATAAAAATATAAAAAAGACGAATTTTTGAAGCTGGATAGCATTGGGCAGATTACCAACATGTTTTTTTAAATTATTATTTCTATTTTTGTTAATAATACACTCTTTATTTACTTTTTTTTTTTGAACGATTCCTTTTTCTGACATTTTGATATGCTTGAATATTTGTTCAAATGATTTTTTTTTTTTTTAATGCCCTTCCCAACGACAACGGTGTCCTCTATGGCATTTTCCATCTCTAAAGAAAAATGGTTTTATTCTTATCTTTATATTCCAACTTTCTTCTTAGCTCCTATAATTTTGTATTAAGCTCCAATTTCATCTTTTTTATTTAGATTTTTTTTTTCTAATATCCATATTAAAATAAAGACGAGTATAAAGATTTGAACATTCCAACTCAAAAAAAATGTTTCATTCACCATGGACTTTTAACGCCTTTACTATAACTAGACATTAGTTGTAAAAAAAGTATATGATTTTTTCCCACTTCAAGTAACAAAGAGTCGCTGTGGTATTTAGTTTGAGATATTTATAAAAAGAATTAATGAAAACATAAATTTAGTAATATTATACATAGTTCAATAATAAAAGAGTTATGAATTTAAATCTTTCAACTCAAATGTTGTTTAATAAAATAATATTTTAAAGAAAGTTATTGATACATTGGGATTTGAATTGAAAAAAAGATTATAATTTTTTTGTTAGATTGAAAAGATAATAAATCTAACTCAACAAAGTCAGCTAATTTACACATAAGAGGCCAAATTAAAATACATCACAAAAATATTATTGATTTCAGATACCAAAATTGTCAATTTGAGATAAACATAGTTCTAATAAATTGACATAAATATAGTTCAGATCAAAGATAAAAAGAAAAACTGGTCAAGAAGTATGTGCCTTCATAAAAGTGAACAGTTCAAATTCTTATTGAACTAATACAGATGGATATCGCAATAATATTAATAACAGAAAGGGTTGGTGGCATGTAAATTTTAGTATTCTCGATAGAGAAATATTTGCATGTTGCCTAGACAGCATGAGCATGCAACCACCATGTGGCATCATTTGATCCATTGGTTTTGTTTTTAATTTGGAAATTTTTAATTTTTTTTTTTAAAAAAATGAAGAGATCAGATGATTCCACATATGCTGCAGAATGTTACCCAGACAGCATGCAAACTTTTCTCTTCTCAATATAGGACTAGGACTCGCAGTCCTCCTCCTCTAATTTGTATTTAAAAAACTGATATTGCAATAATTATTATTTTTTTTTATTTTTTTTATAAAAGGAATATTAGTTTAGTGGTTAATTAAGTTGGTGAGTTGAACGCGAACGAACATCGAAACAAGGGAAAGTGGAAACATAGCACGCGTCGAAATTCGGTACGTGTATGGATGATTATGTCTTAATTTTAATTATACATAATTAAAATGGAATGTTTCTAATAAATTACAGACAATTTCCTTTTCTTTATTGATATTTTGGCGTTTTTATATTTCCAAACATCAAAAGAAAAAAGAAAAAAAAAAGGAAAAACGAATGCAAGCAAATATCTTTCTTTATCAATTATACGTGGGCCATGCACGTCAATATTCTTCTCTTCCCATTGTCTTATATAACAAAGCTTCCTCTTCTCTTTCTCTAAACATTTTTCTTCTTTCCTTCTACCATTTTATCAGCCATGGTCAAACTTGGAACTCTCACCAAGCTCAAATCAGCCATTAAAAGATGGCCCTCAATTTCGAAGCTAGGCCGATTAACCTCTAGCTCGGTATCGATTGCCGCGGTGAGCGACGAGCCCAATACCAATGAAAAAATCTCCAAGGAGCTTCACACGGTCTATGTCGGTAAGTCACGACGACCGTATTTTATCAGCTTGGATGTCGTAGCACACCCGCTATTTCAAGAGTTGGTTGATAAGTCGTCGTCTAATGATCAAGATGGCACGGTGGTGGTCTCTTGTGAGGTTGTTATGTTTGAACATTTGTTGTGGATGTTGCAAAATGCTGCGGCGCAATTGAGCTCGACCGAGGAACTCGTCGAGTTCTACACTTGTTGACTCGATAGCGGTGGCGGGCAATGGACAGCGAATGGCGGGCATAAAACAAAGTCGAATAATTTAGTTCAGGTGTAAAGATGTGGGAAGCTAATGTTTGTTGAGAAGTTGATCATTGTTGGGATGTGTATTTTTTTTTCCTTTTAAATTTGTGATAAATAATCATGATTAATTAAGCAATATAATTCAAGATTGCTACTTACATCATTCAAGTTTAATTCTTGGTTTTTTTTTTTTTTGGGAATTTATGTCGTGTTTCTAGTATTAGTTCATTTATTTTAATCAAACTTTTATGTTATAGTTAATCAAATAAAATAACTCTCCGATGGTCGAACTTGGACTTGTGCGAAGAATTTTAAAAAAATGCACAAATTCAATTGAGGTTAATTAATCGACACTCCACTTTACATACAAATACATTTTTTTTTAAATTACAACAATTAGGAATGGGGTGGAGGTGAGGAGACTCGAACCCATGATTTCTTTTTACTTTGACAATATTAACTTAGAGATGTGACAAAATAACCCCTAATAATCATGTATCCACATCCCATCATTTGTCAATTTGAAATTAGCTTTCTAAATTTCCATTTTTACTATATTGGTCGAGATTATGTTATATTTGTAGTCAACTCTTCGTACTCCTTTTGTTATCTTAATAATAAAGTTATTTGCTCTATACATGCATTACATGTTTGGAGTCAAAGTCGTATCAGAAAAAAAAGAAAAGAAAAAGTTTGGAATCAAAGTAGAAAATTCCTTTTCTGTGTCACTATCTTCAAAATTCTCCATCAATCACGTTAGTTTCACACATTAAAATTGTTCCCATGTATAATTTTTCTATTATTTTTTATTGATACCTCAGCATCAAAATAATATCAAATGACATTATTACAATGAGCCTATACAATGAGTCAATTTGAGCTAACAAAAGCTTTCGTGACAATATAATTATGAGATTATAGATTCAAATTTCTTTTTTCCATAAAGTCGATTCATACATAGTTAAGTGATTAGTTAAAATAATAATAATCATGACGCACCACCCAAACAAATCCTTAATCTAATATATATTTATTTACTTTTGAAAATATATTAGATAATTATGAAGATTGGATTAAAATTTGGGAGAACAATATTCCTAATGAATTATTGATAGTATGGGAAATAGCTTATATTTCTTATAAATATGTTGAGCACTTCTCATCAGAAAGATGTGGGACAAATGATCATAAGATGAATTTTTTTAATAAAATTCAATTTATTTTAGATAAACCTTCCTAAAATAATAATTTTATGGTTTTGCAAGAAAATTAAAATAGGAAGACATGACGGTAAGCGTTTTCTTTAATGTAATTCGTGCTATTTAATTTAATAGGTCACATTACTTTAAAATTTAAACGGAATTCACATAATATAAGAAGTATGAAAGAGAGCTGTCAAATTTCTCAAAAGGGGGAAAAACTGTATAAAAGGTGGGCAAATGGTTTGACAGAAGTTGAATTTTTCATCCTAATTTTTTTCTTTATATAAGAAGGTGAATGAATTTGAAAACATTATACAATTCATATCACTTTTGAAATTTGAAAATGAGATTAATTTAATTAGAAAAGTGATTAAAGAGGCATTTTGATTGTATTAGCGTGCATTAAAGAACTCATATTCTTAATTACTTTGTTTTAATTATGTACATTAATTGATTTTCAAGTTTGCTTTCAGATTAAGAAGGTGATCATTTTGAATAGTCCTTAAAAGTATACAGAGAAAAGAGTCAGTAAAGATGAAAATAAAAAAAAAAGACAAGAAACTTTGATGGTGATGGCAGATCATAATCTCTTTCTTTATTATAGAAATTAGGGCAAATTCATAGCATTAACAAAATACAAGCTATTTTTTGTTAGTACGAAAATAGTTTTAGATTCGATCGTGAAAATCAGTATTTGTCTTCTACCTCTAAAATATACTAAAAAAAATTTAAATTATAACCTCATTAAATTGAGTTATGGGTTAGTTTAACTTGAAATTTTAATCTAAAAAAACTAAACTTTAAATTTATAACTAAAACGATTTTATTTTTAATCCAAAGTGCTTCATCAGAAAATAAACAAATCTCTCATGAAAGGGAAATCAAAACAAAGAAACAAGAAATCTGAATCCAAACTTTGATCCAACTACAAGACAAAAAGTTGTAAACTAAGAGGCTCCTATAAAGACAAGTACGAATCCAATTCAAGATGACTTTTCCGATATATTTGTCATCTTAAGGTGCATATTGGTTATGCTCACCTTGGTGACAGTTGTCTCACATTCGAAAGGTGAGCATTCTTCAGCATTTTAATAACATATATAAGTTACTCTCTTATTATTAATTGGTTTTAAGGTGGAACCCTATAAACTCAGTAATAATTTTTTTGTTCACGTTAAATTTTTTTTTTTGGGATTAACCCTACTAACTACAAATATGAAATTGGGAGAGAAGGATCACAAATCCTACATAGATGGTATTACTACTCTCAAATAAGATGAGAGGTAAATATCAATTTTTAGGATGAATTTATGACTTTCAAGTTGAAACCCACTACGCCACCGGCTCATTCGATATTATTGCACTTTTGTTAGTTAACCAAAATAGTGACTCAATGAGTAGCACATTTCATCTTTGCCTAAATTAATGTCTAATCCAAAAGGTTGAGTTCCCATCAATGTTGTTCTTAATTATGAAAACAAATTATTAGGCAAATTTGAAAATGGGTAGCCGGGTAAAATACATCTAGGTTGGATTCGGTTTGAAAATTTATACATCAATTTTCACTCGTACTAATCATAATCTATGTGTGATAAACTAGAAAGTAAAACGTATTTGCAAGATTATATCAATTTGTAATATATATATTTAAATCTTATAATATATACTGGTGTTTTATGGTATTTGTTGTTTTTTCGTATTAAGGTCCGTGTAAAAGTGTCAAATTAAAATCGGCCCACATATTTTCTAATGGCCCAAAAATTATTTCCAATATATCTCGATTTCTGTATTCGTTTCAAATTCAACTTCAATAATAACAGTAATAATTATTATTGGGAAAAAATATATTTTTAATCTTTTTTTTTTAATTTGAGTTCCACTTTGGTTTTATATTTGGAAATCGAAAATTCTATTTTTAATATTTTAATATTGTTCAATTTTAATCTTCAAAATAACATAACTACTAATAAAGTGATAACAAAATTAATTTTAAAATCCAATAAAATTGATAATGTAATTATTATGATTCTTACTTGAAAATTCAAAAACAAGTTATAAAAAAAAAATTGAGAAGATGTTATTAACTTTTAAATAGATGACTTTTGATTTTTTTTTTTTTATTAAATCAGAACATTCCTTAAAAATAATAATAGAATGTGACACAAACAACCTTCCTACTAACAAAAAACAGTTGCAAAAGATTACAAAATCTAATTAAAACTTTTGTCACAATCCACATGTTAGACTGAAACCTACAAGAATCCGAAGAGTTACTAATAAAAATAACTTTAATTGAATCAATATGACCACTAAACTGACCTTATTACATATGAGAGTGAAAGATCCCGACATGAAAGACCACCAAAAAGAAATCTAACACTAATGCTTTTTGACTGAGTGATTGTGGTGTTTGTTCAAGTGTGAGGCCAACTGCTGGGTGGATTCCATAACCATCTCAATTGCTGTGTACCCAATTGGCAAGCTGCACCAACTGCAAGGCCATTTAGTTATCAAACAAGTTTTGTTTCCGTCTCTATTTTTTTGAAAAACAAGAAACAGAAATAGTTATCAAACACATTCTAGTTTTTTGTTCTAATTAAAAACAGGAACAAAAAACAAGAATTAGGAACAAGAAACAAGAAACAGGAAACGAGAATGTTATCAAACGAGTCCTTAAATTCCCAATGCATATTCAAAAGTTAGCAATTTGTTTTTTAGTTTCCATTTTAATTACTTTTTAGAAATACATTTTATATAAATATAATTAAAATCTCATCATCAATTCTGTACGATTTTAACATGAACTTAGTTACTATTTTGTTATACTATCAAAGATTAAAATTGTGTGTTATTAAAATGTTATGATTAAAGTGTTTGATTTCGAAACATCGAAACCACAGCAAAACTCTAAATTAAAATATAGGAAACGATACCATTGTGATTGAACTCATGAATTTAAACACTCTACTTAAACATTTTTTTAAAAATCTAAAAATTGTCATTTGACATTCAATTATGGTAATTGAAAGGGTTGATGGCTTGATAACCTTGGTGAAAATCCAATTTAATATCAAGATCATGAATTCTATCCTAACACTGCATTTATTTAAGATTAATAGTATTTTCTATTTTATTTTTTATATTTTATTGTGCACATCTCAACTATTAGAATAAAATGTATAAACAAAAACAATTAAAAGGATAATAAAAAATAAAATTTATTATTATAACAACTTTTGAAAATATGTTATACCTAACAAAATATTTCAAAATTGATACCTCAACAAAAAAATCAAAAATAAAAAAATCAACTTTGTTTTCAATCATTTTTCCCCTCATTGTTTTCGATTAGTTCTCTTTGATTGTTGGCATTAATTTAACTTCATTGAATCAATTTTCATTTTTTTTCTAAAGTTTTGATATCAAAAACGAAAAAAGAAAAATACTTTTATTTTCTATGTATGAAAAATCGTTTTTTTTTTCCTTTTAGGGAACATTTATGGTTGATTATTAAAGGATGATTTAAAATGGGTGGTGAACATATGAAAATGAAGAGTGAAGTGAGAGTCTAATTATTGTAGGCAAAAAAAATTCAGTGCGAAAATGACGAGAGATAATGAAAGTGGTGGCAATGGCGCAGGGATAAGATCCGCTACAATTTTGTTACTAAACATGACAACGACCTTCATTCAATTTAATGGACCAAAATACCCTCACAACCCTCAAATCCACGCCTTTTATACTTTTTTTTTTTTTTAATATTTATACTCTTTATTAGTACAACTAAACATGTTTACCATTAACGGCGTGTTTGGGCCCCCGTTTATGTAATTATAATAACTCAATCGATGTTTGTCCTATCGTTTATTATAAACGGTGGTTACCTAAACTTGCGTATCCGTTTATGTAAATCTAAGTGTCTGTATATCTACACTTTACATATATTACTTTTTGTTACATAACCAGTCCTTCAAACACAATTTATCATAATCCATGTTCCCACAAGTTATCATAACCTTCCATCTATAATAACCAAACCGGTGCTCCAAACACATCCAATAGTTTATGTTTTCGACCCAAACTTGATTTTCAAGACAAGTACACATTAAGGATATTTTGTCCCAAGGATTTGGTGAAGCAAACGCCAACTCCGATGAAGAACGGGTTTCAAATGCGTTGTTGATATCTTTGAGGAGTGGCACCTACCTTAAAAAAGGGGCACTTTGATTTCTTTAGGATAAACTCAAGACTTTATCAAGGACATTGAAGAGAACATTTATACTTTAAAGGATCGACTCTTAATCCCTTAAATAGATATTTCGAGACATTTACAATATTAGATAATATGAAGTTCCGTCTTAAAATTAATTGGCAGTGAGAGGAGTAGTCCATCTACCTTTTAAACATTAGAAAATATTCTCATATTATCAATGTGAGATTCTCAACATACAAGGGTACCAACACTCCTAATACGTCAAGAAAATACCACTAAACTTTCCAAAATCAAGTATAGGTTGGGAGTTTTTGAGTATTTCCTACATCTAAGAGAGTAAAACACGATAAGGAATTGACGGCTTAGGAAACCCTCCATGAAGCGAGAGGAGATCCCAATTAAAACATAATATTCATCAACACAAAACAAAAATAATATTGCAATTATGGAGAACTAAAATAGATATTTTAAAAGTGGTGAGATGTTATTTTTATTTTTGAGTTCTACCAATAATTGAAGGTGAGAAGCATGGGGACTAATGATTTCTTGATTATTGGGAGTCACTTATGTAGGTGAGCTACTAAAAATAGATATTTGAAAAGGGTAAATGTGGGGAAGTTGAAAGATAAGGAATAAAAGAAAAATGTGTATGGGGAAATTTGTTAAAAGAGTGATGTAAAAGAAAAGTAAAGGCACGTGGGTTGGAAGACATTGGCACGTGAATAGGGTTGGAATTTCACGTGGGCTTATGAAATGGACCACTTTTGGTTCGAACCATAGGTTCTTTTGTTGGTGGCCCTTTTTTCTTTTCTCCCAAACAATTGGACGAATTTTCAAGGAGTTTTGGGCCTTACGTTCTCTTTTAAAAATCCAACTTTTCAAATGGAGAAAATTTTATTATAAATAAATAAATAAAAATAACCCTCTCTCTCTCTCTCTCATATATCTGGAATTTTTAATTTTTCTTTGACATTGCCAAAAAATTCTGATTCCATTTCTTCTTTTCAGATATTTTTTTTGTCCTGCTTTTGTTCGTCTGTCACCACAAACTCAGTTTCCTTTTTTTTTTATAGAGAAATTAAGACATGATTCTTTTTTCCTCCAATGTAAACATTAATGTCATTTCATTTTTAAACAAAAAACATTAATGTCTTCTTTTTGTCCCATCACTGGTTAGCCACACACACGAGTTAGATTTTTCTTTGAGGCAATTAGATAGATAGGTTATGAATAATATGAAGGTTAAAATATATGTGTTTGGATAGAGTTACGAGTGACTACCAAAAAATGTTGTTTGGAAATGAGAGTTATAAATGGTTGTTCCAAAAAAAAATATATATTTGTTGAATAAAGAGGTTATGAGTAATTAGAAATGATTACAATAGATTAAGAAGTGTGTAAGAAATAGATTAAGAATAATTGTGCCACGAAATACTTGTTTGGATAAAGGAGTTAAAAGAAGAGTTATAATTTAGTTTTTATAATTTGGGAACTGTATAATAAATTTTTATTTATTTTTTTTATATCCAAATTCTGGTTGAATAATAGTCCAATGATAATAGATGTGCACAAATAAATAGATACGCATACCAAAAATGAAAGTGTTCAATAAATAAAATATCACTTACCGAAACTTATGATTCCGAAAAAATAAAAATTAAATTTTCATAAATTAAATTTTTTTAATTTAATTATTAAAAGTATATATAAATAAATAAATAAATAAAGTAATCCCTATCATCCATTAAAAAAAATAAATATGTAGAAAAAGTGTACTGAAAATTGCGCGAAAAAAATTAGTATAAAGCATAAATAATTTCTGTCCACGCAATTATTTAACTCAACCCATAGTCATCTATACAACTTTCATATTTGTAACTCACTATCGTTATTGATAAGATTGGTAACGTATTTGTTCAATTTATTGGTAATAGACAAATTAAATTTCACGATTATAAATTTAATCATTATAATTGATCTTATTTAAAAGCAATTTCTAGGTAAAATTTAGTCTCTCACATTAAATTGTATTAAAAAAAACTCACTTATATCGAATATGTCAGTGTCGCAATGATTTCATTGTTTGGATTATAAACCAGTTCAACACCAGCATCACAAGTTTGAGCCTGAGAATCAATATTTGTTTCCCCTCACCTAATATGTATTTTTTTTAAAAACTCACTCAAACAAGACCTAAATTATAAGGATTACATTATTATTATTTTTTAGATCGTAACAATTAGAGATGAAGATTTCGAAACTCATAAATAAGACTATCGAGATACTGTTGACTTATATGGATTACATTATAATTTTGCTTTCTAAATTATAAAAATTAAATTATAAATTTTTTTCCCGGAACAATTAAATTAGAATTTATACCCTCAAATACAAATGGATGGAAAGTTTACATATTGTCAAGTTGATTAACAAAACCATGAAGCAAATTGCAACCGGGACCCACGCGGTCGTCCTTTACATTATCTACTCAAATTCAACAACTGGTTCCATTGCTTTAAATTAAATAATTAAAAAAAACACACACACACACATAATAAAAAAAAGACGTGACCTTTTCAACAGTAAAAACAGAAGTTTCTGGAGACTAATTTCAAAAAAAATATCTATCTCAGATTCAATCTCAGCCGCACATCTCCACCTTATCCCCATCCATTTTACCATCGCCTTTCATTCCCCCCATATGTAATAATATTAAATTTTTCCCAAAATTGTATTTTTGTTTTAAATTAAAAAAAAAACTATAAAAAGGGCCGTGGTTCTAGAGAATTCTTCAGAGACGACGCCCCTTCTTTCTCCATCTCCGACATGTCGTTGTTCTCGTTTATCAACATCGACGATCGTTCCGATTCGTCGTTTTGCAAGCTTCGGTTTCTGTAAAATTCAAAAAATCAAAATCCTATTTTTATTTGCCTCTGTGTTCGAAGAACAATCGAATGGCGGGTGAGAAACAGAAAAACGACGACCTGTACGGCGTTTTGGGGCTGAAGAAAGAATGCACTGAAGCAGAGCTTAAAAATGCCTATAGAAAACTGGCTCTGGTAATTCATTTACGGTTTTTTATAATCTCTGTTTTTGTTTTTGGTTTTTAATTTTTGTGTTGATTTTATGATAGAAATGGCATCCGGATCGGTGTTCGGCTTCGGGGAATTCTAAGTTTGTCGAAGAAGCTAAGAAGAAATTCCAAGTCATTCAGCAAGCCTATTCTGGTAATTTCACTCTTATTATTCGTCCACTTATAAATTTGCTATACTAATTATAATCATGTTTAAATCAATTTTATTTATTGGGCTCTCAAATGCTTTATTTTTGTTAGTATTTTCTTTTTAATTTTAGTTTTCATTTTCTTTTCTTTTACAAATTTTAGTTTGATTAAAATACAATTTTATTTTATATTTAAATGTGTTTTTTACTTAGAAAAGTTGAACTAAAAAATATATATTTTAACTCTTTAAAATATATATATATTTAAGAGAATTTTGAAGATCTCATTGCACATTGAACTTTGTATTTAAAAGTTTGCAAACAATGACATTTTTTTAACTTATAAGACAAATTTTGAACTCCTAAACTCTTAGTCATGAGTTTTTGGTCATTGTTTATGCATTAATATTATATTTTTATTTTTTAATATTTATGATTGTTTTGGTCAATTTAATTTTAAAACTCTCGTGAGAGACATAATATATGGATGTTAAATTTTTTTAATAGATCGAACCATTTACCTCCTATTCCCGGATCACTTAGTCACGATTTATCTCTATTTACTCAAGGGACTAAAATAATTGTTGAGCCATAATTCAATTTATATAGAAGATTGATTATTATTTTTTCAAATCAGAAGATTGATTATTTGAAGTGTAGTTTTATCGGACGGGAATAGACGGCTGATGTACGACCTTGGAGTTTATGACAGCGATGATGATGATAATGTAAGCTTCTCCGCATCATTTTTTTTTTATTATTATTTATTTTTTGGGTTCGAATATTTAAATGAAAATTGATAAAAATAATGAAATGTTTGGTTTTGGCATTGGGCAAGGAATTTTGGTTAGGGAATTGGTGGGGTCACCCTCAAATATTAAGCCTTTTGTTTGGTTCACTTTATTTGCAGGGTATGGGAGACTTTTTGAGCGAAATGGTTGCAATGATGGACCAAACTAAGCCTAATGTAAACCACTTCTTCTCTTTCTATATGTATTTAATGTTAATGTTTATTTTAAATCGAATTTACCCACATTGTTTTATAAGACAATAATGGCTAGATAGTTGGTTACCATGAATTAGATCTGCCATTTACAGTTTCAATATTCTTTTAACATCTAAAGCCGTACATTATAATTTGACGGGAGAAACCAACAAATTTTATATTGAAGACAAAATTGTGTCTCAAATAATATAAAAGCTAAAGTGAAATAAACCCACATTTGTTTTAGAAGAGGAGATTGGAAATTGGAATAGACGTTTTTTATCCCTCATTTGATAATCATTTTATTTTTTGTTTTTTGTTTATAGTTTTTCATTTTATTTTTAAAAAAATAAAATTCATGTATATTTGATAACTCATTTTAGTTTTATGTTTTTAAAAATGAAAAATAAAAAAACATGTTTGATAATTGTTTTTTTTGTTTTCAATTATCACATTTTATTTGAATTTTTTTAATTTTTAGTTATTTATTCTTGTACAAAATAAAAACAATTTTTTTTTAAAAGCTATTATTTTTTTAGTTTTTAGAATTTTTTTAATATTTTTAAAAAATAAAAAATAAAAACCAAAATTAGTTATCAAACAAACTTATTTTTTAAAGTGCAAAAACATAAACAAAAAACGAAATGATTATCCAATGAGATATTAATTAATTTATGCTATTCATTAATAAATTAATTTATTGATAGATTGGATAGAGAAAGGAACTCACGGAGAAAAAAAAAATTCAAAAAGTGAAATAAAAAAAAAAGTTTTGTTGTTATAAAATGATGATTAGGTGGGGGCTCCAAAATCGAAATGGGCCGATGGTCCAATAAACATCGGCCCAGATGGTTGAGAGAGCAACTTTTTGGTGGGTGACGTGTCATCAATCTCGTCACATGCGTGTTGAAATCCTTGGAAATCGCCAGGCTGGCCCTACAAAAGAGAAAAAAGTTCCTATTTCTTATGCTTGGAAGCCAGTTCTGTACAGAGATACTCATTGGGCCCCACTTTTGTTTTTTGTTTTACTTTTTCGGATTCTCTGCACTCGGGTACAGAGTACCCGGTTCTCCACATGCAGGGTCCGGCCAAATAACCCGATTCGTTTTTTTTTATAAATATTTAATATATGAACCTGATTAAAATGAGGGGATTTTGCATGTATATCATAAAAAATAAAATAACTCTATGTATAACATAATTCCTAAACTTATTCATTTTGGATGCAAAACGATAGAAGTTTAAAGTCTATCGGTTGAACTGATAAAAGTATAATACTAGCATAATAAGAATTTTGGGCAAAATGTACTATAAATAAAATTATTTAAAAAAATGTACTATAATTATAATGAAGAACAAAAAAGATGTTATAGAAGGTAAATTCGCATAGAATTATAAGAGCAACTTAATCCACCTTAGCTTTATCTACCATCAGTTAAAATCTTATCTTATTATTTAAGCAAAAAAACTAGTCAACTCGTTATTTGACTTAACTAAAAAAATTAAGAAATTGTAACTCTAATTAAAAGGAAATTGTAACCTGTTCATTTGTTTTGGGTTGTTTTCTTTCTTTTGTACTCCCTTGTTACAATTTTGTGTTTTTAACGAACTAACATAAAAATGGCAGGAAAATGGAGAAGAAAGCTTCGAGAAATTGCAGGAATTGTTCCAAGAAATGTTTAATGACGATGCCGGTGGATTCGGATCGAAGTCGCCGACAAATTATTTCTCGTCTTCATCGTCCTCGTACTCTGAATGTTCGAATTCGAGTAACAAGCGAAATTCGTCGGAGATGAACAACATGAACTCGTCGACGGAATCCTATAAATTTGACACTCACATGCAAAGCTTCTCCATGGGGGTTAGTGTAACTCGACTATAATTATTTGGCAAAACATATGATTTTTATTTATTTATTAATCTATATCCTAGTATGTGAAAACTCTCAACCAACTTATAGTTTTCTTTTTTTAATCGTTGGAAATATTGAATGGTTTAGTCTTTATTAGGATCTTTGTATAGTTGGGTTTGTTGTAACCATAGTAGGTTGTTTAAACCTCGTTTGATAACTATTTTGGTTTTTGTTTTTTGTTTATGAAATTTAAGTCTATTTCTACTCAAATTTTCTATCATATATTTCATCTTTCTTTCCTTATGAAAGTAGGTGAATACTAACAAAATTTCGAAAACAAAAACAAACTTTTAGAAGTTTTTTTTTGTTTCCAAATTTTGGTTTTGTTTTTTAAAATATAGGTAAGATGTTGATATCCAAATAAGAAAAAAAAACTATGGTAAAATAGTTATTGTAGGCTTAAATTTCAAAAATAAAAAATGAAAAATGAAATAGTTATCTAACGGGATCGATGTTTTAAAAAGCGTAAGGCGCACTAAGGCGCAATGACCCTTTGGAGGCCGAGGCGCAAGACGCACCAAAAGTCGAGAACTTTTTTACATAAGACGCACTATATAAAAAAACACAAAAAATAGATATATGTGTGTGTATACACAATAAAAACATTTCCATACATATAAATGAAGGTTTAACCAAGAATAATATATAAAACATACATTACATTCAACTATTAACTTTCATTCATGAATAGAAATGAAGTTTAACAAAGAATCTGTACAAAACATACGTAAGATTCAACTATTAACCTTTCATTTTAAGCGAATATTGTCTTTGTAAGTTAAAAAATTAAGTTATTTAAGACATTGAAATGTTTGAATCAGTTATTTTGCGCTTCGAATGACTAGTATGAGAAAGCAATATCATATTTTTCTTTTATTGAGTACAATAAGAGATTAAGAAATGAATAACAGAATTGGTGTTTAATATTCATAATAATTTGGCTCAGCTTTCTTAAAAAATTAATGTAAGTGACTATCGTGTATTAAATTCACAATTTCTTAATTTTTCAATACTCTCTTAATTATTAAATCTTTCTATGATAGTTTGTGATCTATTTGACTGATTGATCCATTTTCTCTACTTTTATATTCATAGTGGTTGAAAGTTCTTAATTCAATCTCTAAAGTTTTAAGAAATGGTAGTAATTTGAGAGTTAGCCTTCAATAAAAATTTAAATCAAAATCCCTAAGGTTTGATCTCAAATTTCACTAAGCAATTTGTCATGTATTTATATCATCCACTCACAATATTCTTTTAATTTTGTGATATTTTTGGATAAAATATAGATGGGAGGAAAATGCAAAGGGGGAGGGGAGGGGAGCAAGAACAGAAATTGGCGGAGGAAACGGTAGATAAAGAAAAGGCGGCAAGGACAGAAACACAGAGATTTTTGGAGGGACGACATGTCGGACTTCCAACGAACGACAATTACGGTGGGGTTGGGATTGTCGCCCAGAATTTCCCGCCAAATGGTGGAAGCTGCTGTTGCTGAAGCGAAAAGCAACCAAAATGGGCAGCGCCAACATATGAATATTATTTTATTTGCGATATTTATTGTTTAGTTTTATCGGTATCAAGATGTAATTCGAATTATCGAATGGGTCGGTGGCACAGTGGTTTCATTGTTTGATTGTAAACCAATTCAACACACTTGTCACAGGTTCAATTCCTGGAATCGGTATTTGTAATCCTCTTCCCCAAACTTGTACTAAAAAAAAGGATGTAATTCGAATTTTTATTTCTTATTTTTGTTGAACTCAACAAAATGTATTTTTAAATTTTTTTTTTTTGGCCTTTTGATGTCATCGCCATTTTTTTTTTCCTTTTGATTATGTTACATCTAAGTTCTTTGAATTGAATAAAATTCTCACTCAGTCATTTACCTTGAGCTTTTTAACTTTTTCAGATTGAATTTTTAGTTTGGGTAATTATGGGTTTAATTTATTTTATTGAAGTGAGTAACTTGGAAATCCATAAATTTGTGACAAATAAATCTACCTAATACTATATATATACATTCTTTTTTTTAAAATCATAATACTCTATTTAAGCTTAAGTTATGTTTTATATTAATATGTTAAGTATTTATTTTATTAATTAATTTTTACATATGTATTATATTGTTTTTAGTTTAGATTGAGTTTGATTTAACTGCAAAAATATGGATCATTTTGAGAATCAACCTAAAATTATAATTCAACTCAAACTTTACCGTCTAAATTAGATAGTTCAAATTATTTGAGTTATCTATTTTTCATACACTTTAAAAAAACCGTATAGAATTAAGTGGATTAATTCGTAAAAATTGTAGAACTATGCCTAAGTTATTTTAATTTTATTATTTATAAATATTTTAATTTTTTAGTATATATATTGAGTGAAGGGACCAACAATTTTTACATGGGGGAAGTATTATCCTCAAATAACATAAAAGACAAAAATCGAGTTGAAATAAATTATTTAATTTCGTTGTATATTAAAAAAGTAACTAAAATCTATCGGTCAATGACGATGTAATATATGGCATTGCAGCCACATGTGGCAGATTTGTGGTTTTGAGATGGTGTAGGGGTAAATATGGAGAGTGGAGCCCAGAAGCACGTGAGGATGGGCCCCACATTTTTAAATTTCTAAAAATGAAAATTAAAAGCAGCTGGGTTGGGCCACACCACTTTTGAGTTTAAAACTTAGTTGGGCCCTCCACCGTGCAACTTGCCATGTCATTATAATTCATTTACACTCGATTTATTACAAAGATGTAGGTTTGGTGCAATAGTTTTATTGTTCGATTGTAGATTAGTTCAACATCAATTTTACTAAAAAAAAATGTAAATATTATTTAAATAAAAAGAATATATGAAAATTTAGTTATCTATCAAATCTAAAAAATAAAAAAAAATATAAATATTTAAAAGAAAATTAATACATTATTGTGTATTGTTATGTACATTTTTATAATACTAATATTAATAAATTTATATAATATAGTATCAAAATATATTAATAATTATGAAAGTAAATATTTAAAAATTTATTTATATTTTATGAAAAGAGATAAATTTACAGTTAAGTTTCCACCAAAAAAAGTTTTTTTTTTGTTTGATTAAATGATTACATCTGAATATTAATATAAAAATTTCCTTGTATTAGCTAGGTAAATCTAAATATTATCTTTACTATTTCCTTACTATCTTTTATCATAAGATCATAGTTAAAAAAATTTAGATTTTGTGTTTTGTTATGGTATAATTTGGATTCGAGTATTGAGTTTTTGCTCTTATCACTTATGAACTATTTATGGTTTTATCATACCAGCTATTGATCTCTAACCTTATACTAAGAAGTACATGTTTATGACGAAGCTTAGCAAGTAGGTAGGAAATGACTAACCACACATTTATGCGATGTTTTTTTTTAGTGTATATTAGGGCAGGGGGAACAAATATCAATTCTTGAGATCGAATCAGTGACGTTGATTTTGAATTGATTTACAACTAAACAATAAAACCATTGTGTCACTTGCCTATTCAATTTATGTCATATTTTTTTAGTAACATATTTTAGAAGGTTATGAAGGAAAAAAAAAACAGATTGCTTTTATAGTGACGTATAAATTAATAGGGCCCGTTATAGGCATTTTAATTACTGGCCGTCGTTGAATAACGATGCTTCGTCACCATCGCTGATTGGCGAACTCTTCTTTTTGGCAACTTGGAGACTTGCACTACTAGAAGATTGTCAAGCATATAATATTATTAATTTTGACATTTCAAATATTAATGGGTTAGATAGTATATTAAGTGATATTAAATATAGTATGTAGAAGTTGATTCAAATAATCATGGTATAAAAAATGTTATGAAAATGATAATCAACAATCGAAGAAATAACTATAAAAGAAGCTAAAAAAACACACACAAAATTTACATAGTTTATTAAATATATTTTAACTACATTCATATACAGAGAAAAGAAAATTTTATCATGAAGAATGTGAATTATTGAGTGTCAATGAAATTGAGAACTAAATTTAAGAAAATTTATATAATGCATTATCATAAAATCAAATCACATAAAAGTTTATATATGAATATAAAAACTTAAATACATATTTCAGGGGGCGTTGACACCTCATTGATCGGACAATGAATTCTATCCAAATAATTTTGGACATCACACAATACAAAGTATATTTCAACCGAAAAGACATATAATATTATTATTTTTTATAGGGACAATTACAAATCTAAGCTCATTGATTTATTGAGATAGATGCAAATCCACTTGAATTAATTTTAGCAATTTTGTTTTCGGTAAAAATAATTGAGTGCTGACTCGAATATATAGAATTGGTGAGTGTTTGATAAATATTAGATCAGAGTGGTATTAGATGATATACAACAAATGGTAGCTTGTATATCATATAATTAAAAGATACTTAAAAGAATTTTTGCTTTTTCATCGTGGAACAAGTATTCCAAATATGTCCTTTTAAAATACTATTTTGAATTAAATTTAAATTTGTGGACCAATTATCCTCTTAGACTTATACTCACTTGAGTTAGATCTAAATTTTCACGATCAAATGGCTACTTAAATTTTAAAAAATTGGGTCAATTTTAAATTACCCGAATGCATTCGATTCAAATTTTAGGATAAATAACTTGCTAAGGTTTTATCCTGTGTGATAATCTAATAAATGCTCACATAAAATTCTGATACAATATTAAATAATATTGAATTTTCCCTTAAAATTACTCACATTTATAATGCGGAACAATATGAGTTTCTTCAACCAAAAGACAAGAGAATGACATGCTTCAAATTACTATAAAATAAAATAAAGCATGTAGCTTTAGTTTCAAACATCTAATTAGAACACATTGATATTACAATATTACTTTAATAATTCATTTTTGTATAGTCTTGGGAGAGAGTGAAGTAAATGATGCGAGTGATATAAATTTTTGAAGAGGATGATTATGTAAGTAGGACTGAGGAGAGAGAATGTAACAATTTGGAAGTTTTTATGTCGGTAGGTTTTTTCTTTCCAATTTGAAAGTTTTGCCACATTAATTTTTATATATAATTATTTATATTTATTCATACTGTAAGGTAATTTTTCTCAAATATATATATATATATTAAGCTTCCACATAAAATGACCGGAAAGAGCATTAAATTTACAAATAAAAAGCTAATAATTAAGATGAACAAAATACTTTGACTAGAACATATTTAATCCAATCCACTTGAATACATTTGCCGTCACAAATTCAACTTGCACTCATTTAAAATAACAACTTGTATGAAAAGGGGTGGATTTTGAGTCATAAAAAATGTACAAAATTGGAAACTTTAAGAGCAAATGGGGCAAGTGGGGAGAACATTATTTTAACTTAGAGCTGTTTTAAAAGATGAGGATGATGACAAGTTGGGAGACAAAGAAAATGCTTTGTTTTTTAATGTTACCAAGTTGGACAAATCATGTTCATCAACTTGCAATTTTGCTACAGCTTTCTAAAATTGATATTGTTTAGCAGAATAAAAACTCATAAATCTCTCACATAATCAATTGGTGACACGTTGATTATTTGGATGGTAGTAGTCCATTTCAATACTATAGTCATAAGTTGGCATCCAAATGTTATTTGAATCAGATGGTATGACTCGTGGTAATAGTCGAGGTACACACAAGTTAGTCCAGACAATAACGAATATCGAAAAAAATAAATATTAATCTTAGAAATCGAGCAGTAACATTTTATATGTAGGACCAGTGACCTTCTACCAATTTACGATGTATCTTATAATGTTTTTTTTACACCCTATATTAATTTTGTATAACTAGTATCTAACATATTTATTGTATTAACAAGTGTTCAATATATATATATAACAAATGTTGAGATATCTAAGCATGGAAGGGACACGTACAGACTAATCAAATAAAGTATTTGTATTTCTTAAATGTTGCTTATTGTGCAAATATGTATAAATGTTTCGTGTTAATATGATTTCAAATATGATTATATCACTACGTACGTGGAATTTGTATATATTATTCATTATTTGTAATAAAGAAACTCAAAGCCAATACTTTAAAAAAAAAAAAAAAAAAAAAGAAATGCAATCAACAAAGTTTGAGATCATCCACTCAAAAGTGTTACATATGATAATTTTTTATTTATTTTTAATTCAACAATAAAGATGAGATTACTATAACTTGTAACTTTCTTATTGACGGAATGTTCAACTTTTATTGATAAAGTACGTGTTAAGTAGTTGAAAATTTTTTAAAACAAAATTATTTACAGCTAAATGTCCTTGATATTAATAACAAAGATAGACTGATTTTTATTGGAACCTTTGAAGAAAAATAATTTCAATAGATATATCACAATTTCACTTATAGCAATCCACTACATAGGCCAACATGGGCCTTTTTTGTTTTGTTTTGTTTTTTTAGGCTTATAAAACTTTGTGGGTTGAAAAGGCAACACCTTTCATCCTTTTGTGGGGATAGCTAAAAGGGCCCAATCTGAGTGGCCCAAATATGTTAAAAGATGCATTCTCTAATTTTCCTCCAATGGAGGGAGCTGTTCCAAAAGGATGAAAAGTTTTCCCCATATGAATATATTGTCACAAAAAAAAGATAAAAGTATTTGTTTTAATGGTGATGATCATGTGTTACTCGAGATTGGAGGCCTTCATTCTTCTACGATCTTGGAGACGTCTTTATTTATTTTGATGGGTTCCTCCCGTATGTTAATAATTTGTAAGTTAATAAGGTTACAAAACTCATTGAAACTCAACTGATGTAGTGGTGAAATTTATTAGTTGATCTTTTATATTGGGTTCTTCTATTTCCTTATGCAAAAAGGTGAGTTTACGAGGTGTTGTTGATCATTTGAGATTTCTCTTGATTTATGGCTTATTTGACCTTAGAAGATGCTTATTCGACTTATGGACTGAAACTAAAATGGTGAAAGTGTTATGTGATCTCTTGTTTATATTTCTAGTTGGGATTGTATATGTGGACTACTTCAATTTTTTTTTAAAAAAAACTTGGGTAAACTAGACAAATGCCTAATTCTAGGAAATTAATTCAGAAAATGTCTAAATGAGTAAAATTTAAAATTCATGCCTAAAATTTCATTTATTAAATTCTAATTTAATTATTTTTATGTGAATTAGTCCAAAATACCCTTATCTTGATTTTTCTTTTAATTTCAAAATATTTGTATTAAGATTTTTTCTTAACTAACATGAGAGAGATTGTAATTAATTCAAACTGAAAAAATAATCAAAATTGAAAATGCTACTAATTTGAAAATTTGAGAATCATAACAGAAAATCCATATTTAATGCTTTATTTAAAAAAAAAACGAATATAATATATTGTACATCGTTTGTACTTCGTGGGTACATCCTCATTAATAATTGAAATCAGTAAGAAAAAAGTACATGTAGCCGTTGCTAACATTAATGCACTCCACCTAAAATTTATTTGGCAGTCGAGCGATCAAAAAACGGCTTCATTTCCTTTATCCCTCCCAGTTGGCCACGAAGTGCATTCCACCTCCATTTTTCCTCGCATGCCAACTTGATCTTATTTATTCTGATATTGGTTGATTATCTTATGATATTGTTCATTTTGTGTGAAAAGTGGAATGCGAAAGGAAAAGGGAAAGCAAATGCTGATGTACGAAAACCTTTACCGGTACCAGAGGAAGAGTTGCATACGATACACCTTCATATTTGTGTATATGTCATTATTCACACACATAAAATATATATGTGCTGCACTCGAAGTTTATGTGTTGTCTAACCCTATATTGTACATATGTACATGAGACATGATGTACAAAATGTGTACGTCTTGCTTCACCGTCTTGTATTGGAAGCTTCGTGCAACTGCTATGTTGCATAAGACCTTTTTCAATTCATCTTTGTTTGGTAACATTGCACCTTCTCTTAACACAATGGACCCTCTACTAAATTTTGGATGTACATCTCGGTACGTGTTTGGATGATGTCTGCCAAGATACAACCGTCGTTGTACATACCACCAGCGAACTCGATGCACATCCATTAGACGTCCCGGTCATTCTTCAATATCCTCGACTTTTCTTTGTGTACCCTATTTTTATATAATGATATGCTTATGACTTTCTCATTTTCGTCCAACCCTAGATTCCTCTCGATAGATGATATCAATAGGGATAGGGGATGTTATGTGTGATATCAACCACGACGGTGTTGTAGTTCGAGTAAATATCTTTCTCATCCCAATTACCATTAAAAACGATTGTAACAGATGTGACCTTCATTGACAATTTTAACAGTTGCTTCCAACACCTTCACAAAAGACAGAACAACCATAATATGAGAATTGGTGGTGAGAATCAGAAACACTATCGTGATTTATGGGATTCGTTGCAGACTTGGAGATTGGAGATGAAACACATGAAAAAAGTGTGTACAAATTACACATTGTTAATGAAAAGAAATATAGGAAAGGTGATGGAAATGATGATACAAGCTGTTTACTATGAAATGAAGTGGAACACAGAAATGGAGAATGTGTGTTATGCTGGGAGAAAACAACTTAATCCTGAAATGGTGGGAGAATATTATATTATTAAATTTAAAAAAGATTACTAAACCAGTGGGGAATTCGATTCTCAATGCTAAAATAGTGGAGTGATATATATATTTTTTGAATTCTTAAAATATTGATCAAGTGATACATATATTTTTTGAATTCTTTAGTATGAGTGTTTTATCTCTCTTCCCTCTAATCAAAATTAGACATCCATTCTATTTTTTTCATTTTTAGACATTTTCTTCCAGAATTTGTCAAAACTAGACAAATACTATGTTTTGTAAGTGAACTTACATGGGATTGGAGCAAACAACAGTGAGGGTCTTATTTTTAAAGCCCAAAATTCTAATTAAAATCAAAGATGTCTGGATTTTTTTGTTTAAAAAAAATTGGATTTTTCATAATTATTTTTTCTTTTATAAATTGGAAAAATGGAGACACAATTGATTATATTTATAAATTAATATCACAACTAAATCTCCAACTTCAAAAAACATATTTTTAAAGCTCAAGCTTACACCAATTCGACCACTCCTTAAATATATATAGCTAAAAAAATATTTACACTAATTACTATCTGTTACTGTCATTCTCTTCCATTTATTTTCCACCAAATACTTAATTCACTTTACTTTCTTTCTCGGGCTGTCATAGCCAAACATGTTTTTTTAATTTAGTATAAATTAAGAGGAGAGGGGAGATACTACTACTCTCGCTAAATATTGATTATCGAGATCGAACTAATGATTTTAGTGTTGAACTAAATTACCACCAAATAATGAAATCATCTGGTTATAGACCCATTCGATCCATACCCAAACATTTCCTTTATATAATGATTTAAAAAAAATACATTATGATATTAGAAAAAAACAATTTAAACATCATAAGGAAATGAGAGGTTAACTTAAGACCTCTCTTTCAAGCTTGCTTTTAATAAAGCATAGCTATAAATAGCCCGACCCTAATAAACTATTTTATTTTTTACCCTCTATTTTTCGCTGATTTTGTTCGTCTTCCACATATCTTTCCTTAATCCTCGCCAAAATTCTCAAGAACCTGCACATTATATTTCATATAATTTGATTGGATTCACATTTTGAATATCTTGCTACAGAGAGCAAATCCATGACTAATTTTCTTCACAAGCTATGGGACGAAACGGTTGCCGGCCCTACACCAGACATCGGCCTCGGAAAGCTTCGCAAATCCGCTTCGGTTTCAGCCTCGGAATCGCCTCCGGTTAAGATCTCCGATACCGTTCCGGTGACTCGGAGCATTACTATTCTCAGGAGAAACTCCGATTACAGAAATTTCTCTGATCATTCTAATAGAAAGATGATCGATTCGCTCTCGGGAATGTCCTCGCCAAGGACGCCTGTTACTCGTGAGTATTTCTCTTTTTGAATCTATTACATCGTTCCTTAGGTTTGTAGTTTAGTTTCAATTTGTTTATACCTTCAAAGTTGAACATCCTCGGTTTGGAATCTACATTCAATTTTGAAACGAACACATTTACGGGTGACATTTAAAAAATGTTATTCTACACAAATAGTCACATTCAAACAAGTTATTATTATAATTTAAATTTCTAATCGGTCAAAAATCAATCTCATTTATATTTACTTTATAATTTCTCATCCAAACACCATAAAAATTCAATCCCACAACTAAAACTAAATTTATTATTTTTTTAATCATTGTTTTAATCAAATTTTGTACTAAAAGAGAGAGAAAAGAGAAAATATTTTTTTATTAATTTTATTTGATTAATATTTTCTTTTTTCATGATTTCTTTTCAAATCATGGTTCTCATGATAAGTCAATAGAAAGTAAGTTAAATGACCATTAAGTTGTAATGTAATGTTGACTCCACTAATTTTAAATTTGTGAATTTATTTTTTTAAAATAAATAAATAAACTCATGCATGCATTAAAAGTGAAAATTATAGAAATGTAAGAACAAAATTAATTTTGATAGGATTTTGTGTTTTGTGTAAACTTATAGAATGGGTTATGGAATGAAATTAATTTGGACCATTGGATTGGTCGGTAATGTTTGTGATTTTGGTTCTCCTATCACGTGCAGCGGGGACGCCTGAAGGTGATTTGAAGAGATTTCCATGGAGAAAACCATCTGCTGAATCATTGGAACACGACGCTTAGAAGTAATGAATTATTCAACTTTCTAGATTTTTTTTTTTTTTTTTAAATTTAAATTCATTGATCTCTCGTTTCTTGCAAACAATTTGATTCACCATGATCGAAATAAGACTCTTACAAAATCGTCACAACCATCACAAAAGAAAACCGTAAAAAGAACGGGAAAGACGACACAAATTTACGTGGATGTCCACATGCAGATGAGAGAACAATTTATTAAGGAAAATGCAAAATTACATAATGTCGATCAAAATTATGAAGTTAAAGTTTGAAGAGAGTTTATATAATGCATAGAACGTCCTATTATAAAATAGGCCCAAATTACATAAATGTCCAAATCGAATGAGACCCCGACTAAGTAATTTAAGTAATCTTGGATGTTATGAAAACGACAATCAACAATCAATCGAAAATATAAGAAAAATGTAAAAGGGAAGAACACAGAATTTACGTGATTCACTTACTCCACAGGTAGAGCGGGAAACTTTTCATTAAGGTTTAGGGTTTTATTAAGGAGACGACGAAAATACAAAATCAATCGTAGGGTCTAGGGTTTTATTCGAGTTTATCTAGTATAATCTCATTAAACCCTATTACAGAGAAGACTCAATTACATAAAAACTTATATCTGAAAACAGAAACTGAATTACATATATTTCGTATAATTAACCGGGCAACGAGACCTTCAACCAAATAACCGTACAACATTAAACAGTTCAAGGCATATCTTAACATAAGGTTTCAATCGATGAATTCCTCTCTAAAATATGTTCATTTCGTTTGAATCATACACTATCAGTACATATTAGTTCATAATCTAATGGAAGGAAAAAGGTTTGCCAAACGGTTATGATGAAAATAAAATGTAATCAGTGTAGGAGATGGTTTATTTGTCTTCAAGTTACTATTTCAATTCCTTCCTCTTAGTTTTCTATGAGGAATGCATAGAATAAAATATGTTTCTATCTTAAAAGAAATACCTCTGTTTTTTTGAGATCATGTAGATTTCAAATGAAATTGGATGTTTGTTGAAGATATAATCAAAATTGCATCATTGACATTTAGTCATTGCATATGTTGCAGGATATGAATTACATTGTTTTATGGCTTTGATCATTGAAGGGGAAGCAACCAAATAACTGTATATAAAATATAAATGTATGTATGTATGTATCTGTGTATATATATGATCTATTATGTATATGTGTGCTTGTTGAATCCACCCCTTGGCATTGCTATTCTGCACAGAGAGGGAGGATGAATTTCTTAGTTTTCTGTTGGTTCTTCATAATTTGTAATAACAAACTTGTGAATATGTGTATATATAATATATTCAGTTGGATGCCAATTCTTATTTCTTTACATAAACATGTTGGGATCGAAATTTATGGAGGTGTTTGGATGACGATTTATTTTGAGTGGTTAAAAAAATGAAATTTTTGTATCGTTTGAATGTAGATTTTTATGGAGGAGTTACAGGCAAAAAAACTCGAGATATTTTTTTATAGAGGAGTTAGAGACAATAATTTGTTTAGATTTAGATTTGAAATGAGAAGATATCTTGAGTAGTTATAAATGAATGATTAGAAATGAGTGGTTAAAAATGAGTTATTTTGAATAGTTAGAAATGAAGAGTTATTTTTAGTAGCTAGAAATGAATGATAAAAAATGAGTGGTTAGAAATGAAGAGTTATTTTTAGTAGTTAGAAATGAGGAGTTATTTTGAGTAGTTATAATAACTCGTTTGGATGTAGTTTTTCTGGAAGTAGTTAGTAAATGCTTTATCTAAATCCTCCTTAAATTTGACAAACAAACACCCCCTTAGTTTTGATGTCACTTTGAATCAGTTTTGAACCACAAACAACTCATTTGAATTACAGATGAACAAAACATACAACAAACTCAAATGCAAAGGTAATTCCATATTTGAAACCATGAAAGGATACATTGCAGTTTGGTTTAACTTGCAGAGGATGCCTTGACTTTCTCGATCAGGTCGGCGGCATCTTGGACGGTCGAGATCCCCTCAGCTCCGCCTTCTCCAATCGACACTTCGAACTTCTCTTCCAAAGCCATCATGATCTCAACCTGTGAGTGTTTGTTTAATGTTGGTTATATATGAATTCTAGTTTTACACTCAGATTTTCATTATATTGGGCTGGTTTAGAACTTTGACTTTACTCACTGTGTCTAGAGAATCAGCTCCCAATTCAGAAAATTTTGTTTGAGGGATCACTGCACTTTGTTCTAGAGAGAGTTGTTTGGCTATTATTTCTTGAACAACTTGCAAAGTCTCTGCTTGTGCCTGCTCATTTTTACAACACTAATCTCAATTTTCACTTTATAATTTTAACTATTTTTTCATCTTTTAGTTTTGTTTAAAGTTTTTCTTCTAATATTTTTTAGTATATTTATGAGTTAGGAGATTCCAAACCTCTTTAGATGGGAGTTAGAAGATTAGTTTTTTTTATCAAGAATATATGTTAATTAGGGAGGCTATATAACTTTAATTTCTACTAAATTCTTTTTGCTAATGAAATTGAAGTTTTGTTTTACACAAATCAACTAATTCTTGAAAAGGACTTGAACAATGAATTTTAATCTAGATTCAACTCTCTTTTTTTCCTAGATTGATCACTAGATCAAAAAAACAAGTTGATTTATTTATAAAATGATTATTTGGATACTTTGACACAAAAAGTAAAATTTTGAAAATATCATATACTTTTTGTATTTTCATATTCTAAATTTGTTAGCAAACACAATAATTTACAAAGTAAATATATTTTTTAAATAGAATAATTATAGAACAGTATATGTATATATGGTGGGGATGGTCCTATAATTTAGAGTAGGAAAATAAAGTTTGAGTTTAATGAAGGTACAAGGGAGCAAGAAATCCTTGATTTGAAGTAGCTAGGAAGTGGGGATATTGATCCTTTTGTAGCCTTTGTCATTTGGATGTTGGGAAACACCCTTTGCCCCCAAAACAAACTGCCATCCTGCCACAAAATTAGTCCAATTCAACACACAAATTAAGTCTGACTATTACTCAACTAGTTAAGATAAGTGTGTGTTTGGCAACTCACTCGGGTAGAAAGGCGGTAAACCGTGATTCTATTTTGTGTCGAAGAGATGCACGGAAGTGTCGTGGGAAGAGGAGATGAAGCGAAGGACGACGACATGTCGAGAATGAGATTAACAAGAGCCTATGTGTGTTTAGTGATATGAAATTAAAGGAAGGGGGGAAGGATATTTATAAAAGCTTGGAATTGAAAGAGACAGGTTGGATGATAACAAAGGCTTTGTTTGGGTGTTTGCTTTGGCGGATAGTACTATGGTTTTCTCTTCTTAGCGGACCTCTCAATTCTCTTGCTTTAACATATCTTAGGTTACAAAATTTATTAATCGTTGTTTATCAAAATATCACAATATTGTACTTGTAGTTTGTATTTAAGCCTATTTGATATGAGATCGGTTGGTTTCATTGGCAAATTTTGGTACCAACACATGAGAATGCATAGCATATTCAAACGTATCCATCCGAAATATTATTGTTGAACTAAAAAACACTTAACTGTGTAATTTTCGTTACGCATCATGGTTGTAAACCACCAATAGGCTAAAGACCATTTCTTTTCGATGTGTTATGATGATTGATATAATAAAAATTTCCCCACCTACTTAAAATCTTGAATTGATTGGTGATTTAACTTGTTTTAATATATTCCTTTGTTTTAAGTTCGCTTATGATGTTATTTCAAGATATTGAAACGTTCCAAAACTTAACTTTTGAACAAATTGAAAACTTCATAATTACCTCTATCCTCAATGATGCAAAGATTTGTACAATTTTTGAGATATCTCAGAATTGAAATCAGATCAAGAAGATGGTATGCTTCTTTTTCTATTGTTAGCCTCTTATATTTTGCCTTTACATTCTGATAGCACAAACTTTTATACTTGGTTGAAAATTTCATAAATGAATTGTATGGAAAATTTGTAGATGCAATCAAAGAAATAAAGTCAACTTACAAGGTGATTAAAGATTGGGAAAGAGATCCGTGTATCGGATCATATCACTCCTAGTACACACTTGTGTAGGGTATATAATCTTAGTCTTGGTCTAAATTTGTCATTAATGCCAACAAGAATATAATTCAACTAATATAAAACATGTGTTTGCGATTAAAAGGTCAGGATTGGATCTTTTTACCCTTTAAACTCATCAAAAGTTTGCAACCAATAGGTGAAGTTGAGATAAATTATGTATGTTCTTTCATGTTTTTTACTGTTTTTGTTTGATTGTTGTTGTGTTTTCGTAACAATAAGTTTTAAACAACATTTAACTAATTTGTTCATTCATTTTAGACCTTTTCTTCGACGACACCTTGTGGGATGTCTCCATTGGTTGTGTAAAGTCAAATGTCGGAAAGTCTACAAAATAAGTTCAATTGAATTGCCCTTTTTTTTTTTTGTTATTAAAATTGGTTAAAATAAATAAAAAGAATATCTTTTTCTTTTCCCTCCTTTAAGTTTGTTACTTTTGGATGGGACCACAATCACCATCTTCTTCATTTATCACAAACCAAACCATTGAAGCTTTAAATGTCCAACCCCACAAATTCAGGGCACCCTTTAACTCTTTGGTACTGAAAATGACCAAATTTGGCAAATTCAAATTTTTCTTCTTTATAATATATCATCTCATATCATCAATGTCAATTTGCACCCATCCAATCAAAGCCTAAACTCCTAAATGTCTCTCCTTATTGGTTTTTTCTTGGTTGTTTTGGTAGGTAGTATCAATGAAATTTAAAGGAGAGGCTACATGTTGAATCTCCACCTTCAATTAGTTTTAACTAAAAAAAATAGTTAAAAAAATACGAGATAAAGATACGTGGGAACAATTTTGATTTTACATACAAAATTCTTACTATTACGATGAGATGAGATTTTGTTAAGGATCCTACATCGAAATGAATAGAGATCTTATAACAATAGACAAGAAATATCTATTACTCCTCTCAATACCAATTGATTTTGAGATAAAACCTCATATTATCTAATATACTATGATAGTCCATAAATTCAAACCCGATTCAAGATTGGTGAGCCCAAAAGAGACACTATCTTGAGAGAACGTGTTAAAGATCTTACATCGAAAAGAGTGGATAACTCACAACAATATATAAACTATCGATAAGTCTTAAACCCTAAACAAATTTGAGCCTAATAAAGAATGTCTAGAAGTACTTCTCAAATAAGAGTCAATCGAATTCAAATTGTATATATACAACAAATTATACAATTATTCATTTTGAAGATACATTCAATAACATGATCATATATGATGTACATGTTAATTTGAAGTAGAATTGAATAATGGTGATGATGGGGCTTTGAATGAACTAACATATAGTTGATTAATCAAACCCAAAAGGATGTTTAAAAAATGACAAAAATTGGAGAACATATAAGACAAGGCAAGCAAAACAAAAATCTTAGTGCCAAGAGAGAGAGATTTAATAGCAAAGCCAAAAAAGAAGCATAAAGGCATGTGCTTAGCAATAAAATTTTGAAGTGATTCCCAAGAGCACGCTTAGGATTGAATCAAAGAAACCAGGCCACTGATTTTGGCTCACATTTCCAAACAGAATGTTTCAAAAGCATTGGTAATTACACTTTAAAAAACTAAAAAGGGATTAGGAAATTGTTAATTAAAAAAATATTGATTCTTTTCAATTACAAAGACCAAGTTTCAAAAATAACATTCACTTTCTAGCTCCCCTTTCATCTTAATCATATTGTTATTATTGCTAAGCTTAAAAAAAAGTAACATTCACTTTCTAGCTCCCCTTTCACCTTAATCATATTGTTATTATTACTAAGCTTAAAAAAACTTTGATTCTTTTCAATTAAAGACCAAGTTTCAAAAGTTACATTCACTTTCTTAACTCCTATTTCATCATTACAATCATATAGTTATTATTATTAAGCTTTTTTCTCTGTTACACACAAAAAGCTTTAAGGCTTAATCAATCACTCATCATTATCAAAAGAGTCCCCCATTGTAGTTTCATAGAACAAAAAGAAAACTAACTCTTTCATTTCCATGGATCATTAATGTCATTTTATGTTTATGTGTTGGAATTTTGCATTAGCTTCCTAAATGAGATTTTTTTTTCTTTTTTTTGGGTTAGAATAGTGATATAATTAAATTTGGCATAGCATCATAGCAAAAGTTTTTTTTTTTTTTTAATTGAACTTAATAACGTTAGTTTTTTTTAGAAGAAACATACAAATTTCATTAAAACACTAAACTGAGGCAAGCATCCATTACAATACCATACCCGACAAAGAATAACTCCAACAACTTTATAACTTTATTTCTCCTTTTTTTATCAATTTAAATAGTAATTTATATTAGTCTTTTCTTTAGATGTGGATTACTCAAAAGAATTTAAGTACAGCGAGAGTATAAATATACCTCTTTTATTTATTGTTTTTCACATCAACATCTTTTTAAAATTGATATGAATTTCACTAGAGTTAAACAAGCATTCATAAAGGTAAAATTATACCGTGAACATGAACTATTACATCACTAAAATAGTTTCAGAATCATTCTAATAAAGTAATTTATAAAGATGGATTGATATGTCAATTTGAACATAATTTGATAGATGAGATATAATTAGCATTTCAAAAGACGATGATCGATTCCTTTCTCGCAATTATTGAACTAAAAAAACAATAATGGTAGAACAAATGCATTCAAGATTGAAACATGAACCAACACATTTAAGCTATATCACATTAGATTTGAGGATATTGGTTAATAAAATGGTTATGGGATGAAGAAGAAGATGAAGATGCTTGTAATGGAAGAAAAGATGGGTTGAAAGAAAAAGCTATGCTAGTTGAAGGGCAATTCAAAGACTCAATCTTTTGGCCAAGATTCTCCAATGCTTTGATTTGAGACTTCAGAAACTTAAGATAATTTGCAGCTTCATCAAGCATTGATGCTGTATCCATTTTGCTTCCACCAGGAACAATCCTTTGCAAAACCCTAATTCTTTCACTAATTCTCTCCCTTCTTTGCCTTGCTGCTACTGTTTGTGGATCTGTTGAAATTCTCACATTTTTTCTTTTGGGCTTTTCTACCATTTCTACCCCTAAATTCACTGGCCTGAATGCTGCTGCTCTGTATATCATTTCCTTCATTTGTGCTATGGCTTCTGGATCTGGCTCTTGATCAATACATGATGATGATCCTGATGAACTTGATTGTTGAAAGTTGATGTTTGATGAATTTGGTAACTTTTCTGATCTGGGTTTCTTTTGTTTTTGAAGATTCTGAAGATTTTGATCTGTTATGATCCTAAACCCTTCATTGTTTGAAGTTGTGTTGGAAAAAGCAGAGTACTCTGTTTGATCATAGGCTCTTTTTGTGGAATTTGTGAGATTCTTATTTGATTCTTGTGAATTTGTTGTTGCATTGTTGCTTCCAAAGTTGTTCAATAAATTGGTGTAATCTGTTAACATCCTTGACATTGATCCATCATCTTCAACTGATGTGTCTGTGTTGCTGTTTGTGGCTGAGAGCAAGCAGTCTAATGACTCGAGGGAGCAAGTCGGGACCGTTTTGTCGTTGTTGAAGCCGGGGAGAAGATTTGATTCATAGCCAACAATGTCCATGTCTTTTGATGTTGGGAAGCTTGTCAATGGTGGGCTCATAACTAGAGGCAGATCCCATGTTTCTGAAATCATATCAGTTGAAAAGGTTGTTGCAGCTTCTTTGATTGGGAGGTCTTGAGGAACTGAGTTGAAGAACTTGGAATTTGTGTTGGATATGGTGAATTTTTCTTCAACTCCTTTTTGGTAATTGGTCCAAAACGACGTGTTCGTCGTGAGTCTCGATCTGTATCCGTCCCAGCTCAAATGATCCATTTTTACGTCGAATCCCTGATACATATTACACCGGGTTAGTTCTTGTTTCTTGTTTTCATGAAGGTAATGAGAGGAATTCATCAAACTTACCGAATTGACGACGAGTAGGACGACAACGATTGATCTGATTTCGAGCAACTTTGATAAAGGAATAAAGATGCAAACTTTCCTTCAGCTACTCAAACTCCTTTTTGGTACATTATTCTTGACCAACCCTTTCCTAATTTGGAAAATTATGAGGAAACTTAGACAAGAGGAACAAAACAGCCATTGCTTATGTCATATTTTGGCAAGTAATATTTGTCAACCATTGCAAATGGAAAGAGAAACTAAAAAAAAGTCCAAACAATCATGCAAAGATTAACTTATAAAACAATAATTTCAGAAGAAAAAAGAACATATTAACATAAAAAGCAAGTCAAGACAAGAACAATACAAGCAAGAAGCTAAAACGAGCTTAGCCTAATTGTAATTTGATATGTATCATCGATTAAAGGGTCATAAGTTTGAATCTCACAACTCCATATATATTGACGTACTCATAAAAAAAACAAGAGAAGAGAGAAAACACAATGTTCGTGTACCTTGAAATTGCAATAGAGAAATAGAATTAGTGTTTTTTTAATGAAAGTAGAAGAAAGTTTTGGTTTTTAAAGATGGGAATGAACAGAAAAGTGCTCAAAGGCAAAGGCTATATATAATGCAAAAAAAATATTGGTAATTGTACTTTGACACAATGTGCCAAAGGGAAATAAGGAAAAACAATAAAATAAAACTTAAAACAGTTGACAGAAATATAATGCGTTTGAAAAAGATAAGCTTTTCTTTTGTCAGTTTGGTGGGGGATTTCTTTTTTATCCTATAATATACGGTATTTCTGTTATTATTACTTTTTTTTTATATTAATGAGTGTCTGAACTAAGTTAGACGCATTTTACTATTATTATAAGATATTATAAGATAACTACATGATCTTATAATATTTTTTATAAATTTTTTTAGAAAATTAAATTATAAATAAGTGATTACTATGAATTGAACTCACAACTTTTTAGAAAATATTTGTAGTAAGAAGAATAGAATTATTATTGAAGATAACAAAGATAGTAATCGACGGTGAAATAATCATATTTCAAATGTAGATAATGGTTAGATGGTGATTATTGTCTATGTTTAAGATGAAGATAATGATTAATATGGAAAATTGAGTGAGAATGAATAATTATGCAATACGATGATGGTTATTGGCTAAGATGATAATGGCTACAAGAGATATTGAAATGAATGATGAATTTTTACCATTTGAATGTTAATTATTGGAGCTGGAAAGAGCTTCTTGTGCTACAAATGAATAACTTTGAAAATTATGATATCCATGAAATTATTTTATTTTTTTTAAATATACATGCAAAATCTCCTAATTAATTTTTGGTTAAATTAGTATCGTACATATATATATAAATATATATATATATATATATATATATATATATCCCCTTTCATTTTATAATATTTTTGTGTATATTATTAATTTTCATGAAAGAAATACTCTAACATTATGAAGAGAAGACTAAGAAATAAAGACCTTTAAAAAGTTAACCAAAAATAATTTAAAGATTTATTGGAAGTGTGAAAATTAAATTTGACCATATGAAAATATAGAAATTTAAATTATATATGAATATTATATATTTTATATTTTATGAAAGTGGGGGATACCTCATCTAGGTTCTGACCTGACCCTCCTTTTTGGTTGCATATATGAATGCCATACCAACACCATGCGCACTAAAAAGGTTTAACTTTCTGTAAAAACTGCAATTTTCACAGACTAAAAGCATCTTTCTGCAATTTAAACCCTTCTTTTTTCTATTAATCATAGCCTTCACCTTTTCTCCTTTCCAAAATTCTCATTAATGATTCATTAATTATTGAAGACAACAACTACGGAGTTTGAGAGATTATCTAAAGACAACATAAAATAATGAATGTTTGAATTTATCGAAATGGTTGGTCCAATGTTGACTTGATTGGCTGTATTTCAATTCAATTTAAACCTATGTTTATAGATTTGATCCTCAAATTTTGGTATTTGATTTTTATCTATTTGAGAGCAATAGTACATCTATGTAGGTAGGATTTATGGTCTCTGTTCCCAATTTATACTTAAATAATAATATCGAATGGGTCAGTAGCACAATGATTTCATTGTTTGGTTGTAAACCAGTTTATCACTAGCGTCATAGGTTCGATCCCGAGAATCGGTATTTGTCCCCCCAATATGTACTAAAAAAATATATATACTTAAATAATAATAATAAAAAAATCCAAATTTGAGCAATAGCAATAAGTTAGTCACATTCATATTTATTTATTATCTAGGTTGAGAGTAACTCATATATTTTATATATTATTATGAGGTCCTCATTCATTCTGATGTGAGATTTTTAACATGCCTCTTAAAATGATTCTTTTTTAATTCACTAATCTTGAATAGAATCTCAATTTTCATTATTATTGTACTGAATACCCATTTGGGCTTATGAACTCTGATATCATAAGGTTCCACTTCAAAATTAGTTGGCAAAAAGGGGAAAAGTTTATATTCTTATATATTGTTATGAGGTCTCTACTCTTTCCAATGTGACATCCTTAATAATTGTAACTTAGAAAAAACTCTAAATTTGAGTAATAACAATAAGTCAGTCACACTCGTATATATTTATTATCTCAAGGTTTTGAATCCTTTATCCCCAATTGTAATAAAAAACAAAATTGAGATAAAAATTCTTGCAATAAGTTCAAAATAATAACAATAATAAAATTAAAAAAAAAAAAAAAAAAAAAAAAAGAAAAGGAAAGGAATCTTATCTATTTATCCCTACCTTATCTCGTTTTATCTCTCAAATAGAAACAATGAGATGAGTGAAGAATTGACCCGAAAAACGGATGCGTACATATTGATTCCTGATGTATTTTGTTTTTATTTTTCATTTTCATTTTCTTTTGGAAATGTCAATAGCATCATAATGGCCTTGCCCTAATTAGCTTTATAAATGTTGATGTACCAAAACACAAATAAATGTAATGATGAAAGGGTAGGCTAAACTGTAGAAACATTTCCAAAAAGATAACAATTGAGGATCTAGTTTTATCATTTTTCATTAACTACAATGGTAGATTTTGTTTATTTCAAATTCAGTTAGGGCAAGTTTAGTGTCAACAAGAGCAATTAATTCAATGACATAAGTATATACTACGACTTAGAAATTAAGAGTTCAAATTTCTTATTTTGACATAAGTATATACTACGACTTAGAAATTAAGAGTTCAAATTTCTTATTTCAATCCATCTTGAACTCAAAAAAGGTGTTATAAGTTTAGTATTTGGAACCTTTAAATTTGTGTGAACTTTAAAAGTATGCAATAAATCTTCTCATTTTTTCAAAAGATTTATTAGTCACAAAATTGAAATATTAGAAACCATAACGTAAGATTTATTATTTCCTTTTTAAAATTAAATGATTTATTAGATATTTTCTATTTATAAAAGGTTAAAGATCAACCAGTGTGATGTATAATTTAATGACAAAAAATTTATTGATTCAAATCTTCGGCATACTAAATATTGTTGAATTTAAAAAATAAATACATACGTGAGAGACTAAACTCGACCCATTAATCAAGAATCTCGTCAATGGAATTTCTTAATATCAAAACGAAAAAAAAAAAAAAAAAAAAAAGAGAGAGAGAGATCTCCAAGATACAAGGTATGGTGTGGTAGCTATGAAGAATTAGATTTGAAAGCAAATAATTTGTGGTGGGGGCTTGAAGAACATGAGAGTTGTTGTTCCTTGTTGGCAAATTAACCAAATAAAGTCAGAAAAGGAGAAGATAACACAAACAAGTTGCTTATTATATATTAAAATACCTTATCGAAACAATTAGTGGCACATTTATTTCATTATTTGATGTTAATCCAGTTAAACATCATGGTCACATCTTCGAGCTAAAAATTAATATTTTACTCTCATTTATTTGTGAACAGTAATACCCGCCTTATAAGGCATGTAGTCCCTATCCCCTAATTTGTACTAAAAAATCACTTATGCATTAAGTAATGTTGACTAAAATATCATTAGACTAATTTTATATTTTTAATATATTGATGAAGAAATTATCTTAGTTTTCATGTGAATTTAATTTTTTTTAAAAAAAATAAATATAAATATAAACTAAAAAATATACAAGAGCATAGTAAAAATGTCATGAGTAAAAATGTTTAATTTTGTAATATAAGGATCAAATTCAAGCTAAATCCAAAACTTAAAATAATTTTTCCAATATCTTTATGATATTATTTTGTCTAGGAAATAAAAATGGAAAATTTCCCTGAAATTTTTCTTAGATCACTTTCCCTGTTTTTATTGCTGATTTAAATAATAGAGATAAAGAAAATTGGTTTCTGACTTGTGAGCTAAGCACCCACATGTTTTTCCCCTATAATCTGTGAGCTCATTTATTAGGCTATATGTTTTTGTGAAGCTTCTCTTGTTATTTGTCAACTCTCATGATTTTCTTGCAAAACATGATTCAACATCAAAACCATATTCAAACATGGTTGGTTCATTGTTTTGATTTGTTTGGAGTTGAAGAGTTTGAATTTTGAACAAATGGGTTATGACTTAATTAAGAGATCGTCAAATAGGTCGACTACATAATTACGTTACTTAATATATAATTGACTTCACTCTATATTCGAGACATTTGTGTCCATATTAATTTTCGATATCGTAACTTTAGACTTGCATATAATTTGCAATATCTATCTTATCCAAAATTTTAAATTTTACCCATCTTGTTTGGTAACTATTTATTTTCATTTTTTCTTAAATATATTTTTCTGGTTGAAGTAAGTCTATAAACTATTATTTCCACTTTTATATTTGATTGTTTTTTTAACTTATGTTTCCTAAAACTATGTTTTAAAGATTAAACAAGCTTAAACTTCAATCAAATTTGCATTTTCTAAGTTTGAATTTTTTGCTAGCTGTGACTTATGAGTTTAATCAAATATCATAAAGAATTGTGCATTTTGTAACTTAGGTTAAATTCAATAATAGATAGTATATAAAATAATGGGTTAGGGAATATGAGAGTATTGGATTTGTTTTTGGGTTATAAAGTGGACAAATATTGTCTGTTATGAGTAACACCTCATGTACTGTCTCATCTCTAAGCATTTTTCTCTGCAACTTGTCTCAAACTTCGGATCATGACTTGCCCATTTTTTAATATTTAACTATTTTCTGTTTCTTTCCATGGGAAATCATTCCAAAAAATAAATTATTATTATTATTATTATAATTCACTTTGATCTGTGAATGTATTAAATTTCTATTATTTTACGGTGATGAATCTCTAAATGCTAAGTTTTCGATTATATTGTGGTTGTTTTTACATTTATTTAAAACTTTGTCTTGATTTCCATTAATGTATGAAGATGACATTTATTAAATGAAAATTCGTAATCTATGACTATGAATAATAGTTATATATATTTTTTTAAACAAGGGTAACCACGTTCATTCTTAGACCAAGTATCGGAAGACATTACAAGAGTAATGTCACAGCTGAATTTTGAACTTAGAATTTTGAGGAAAGCATACCTTCAAAACTCAAGTCTTCAATCACTGTGTCACTCATTGACGACAAGAATAATAGTTTTATAGTAAGATTTAGTTTGATATATTTCTTATAATATGCATTTATGAAATCATTAGCGCTACAATGTTGCTCAAATGATATTCGAATTTAATTTAAAGAACAATATATTTTAGAGTTCAATAATAAAAAGAAACTTAATTGAGTCAAAATTTTCTACATTATATTTGCATACTATTAAATCACATAAAAATATGTAAAAAAAAGTGTAGCTCTAGTGGCATGAATATGTTAATAATTTAGAGATTGTAAGTTCTATTAAAAAAAATTAAATATAAAACAACAATTGTTCAACTAATTAAGAAAAGGTTGTGTAGGATTAGAAAACAAACTAAGCTTCTATTTTTTATTTTTTTTTGAGCAAGAACTAAGCTTCTAAATTGTTGCCTTTTTCTTTTGTCTTTATAACAAAAAAGTTTATCACATTCTTTGTCCAAGGAGGTAACATGCCAAAGTTTAAATATAAAAATGAAACTTTCTTTTATAAAGATAAAATAAGAAATTCACAAATAGATGAAAATTTCCTCCATTCTCAGCTTCAAAATAATTCTGAGTTGAATGTGTTTCTGTAAAGAGTGGGAGTATTTCTAGCTAATTAAATATCGTTTAAAATCTTTAGGCCTAGTTGATTCGTTTAGTTAAAAACGTTCTTCTCGAACCAATTAAAGACTCAAATTAAGTTTGTTATAAAAAAAACTAAATAGTTATATTCGTATCTTATACAATTTAATAACTAAAATATTACGTGTTCAATTAAAATAGTAGATATGTATGTAAGTTGTCTGAACACCTACGAATATCATAAGAAAAAACACGAACGCACATAGTAATTAACATGGATATTAAGAATTGTACATTAATTAATGTAGTGGAGAGAAACCTCATAATCTTTATTATAAAAAATAGGTTATTTACACTCATTAACAATTAATTTTAAAATGAAAAACTATATATTATTTAATATTATCCTAACTCATTAAATCAAACAAGTATTTTCTCTAAAAATGAACAAGTATATAATTAAAAAAAATAAAATTGAGATTCTATCTAAAAGTGATAAATTCAAATAGTTTACATCGGACAAATGGTTAATCAAGTAATTACTTGGGTAAGTACATGCATGCAAAATATATTAAAACTTCTTCTTCTTTTTTTCTAGAATTAAGTACACGTGCAATTTTAAAAATGACCATCCAAATATAATTTAGTGACTAAAACATCGATTACCTATTCCATGGTTGAAGTTTCATTCTACTATTTCATCATGTTTTGAACTAAACCAAATTTAATTACAAGTATTAGTCCAAAATTTTAAAGCTAACATCTAGTGATTCTAAAAGTATCTAATAAATTCTTATATTTTTAATGTAATTCATATTAAATTTTCATTGCCCTATTCAAAATAATTATTTAACATTCACATATTTATTATCCATTCAATTAAAGATTATAATATCAATTAAAAATAATGATTAATGGTCATTAAATTTATGAGTTAATTTCAAATTTTAAGAATATAAAATATGAAAATGAAACTTTAATATAATTTTTAGGTTTAACAATAATTCAAAGCGAAAGATTTGAAAAAAAAATTATCCACATCTAATATATATGCATATATACTATTCAATACACAATTTTATATTAGTTTTTTTTTTTTTTTTTTGAAAATGACATTTTCTATTCTTTAGCTCTATGTATACAGTGGGTCTAAGTCAACTTTTATGATATGAATGTAATTTATCTCTTCAACCATCATGCAAATCTGACCGTTGATACCTTAAGTGTGAAAGAAAAGGGAAAATCAAGGCCCTTGGATCCGTTACATTGCATTTTGCCCTCTCTTTTTTAATTATTTTTTTCAATTGGGTCCCACACGTAACCTTCTCAATTCCGTTGATACGGTTCACACGTGAACGAAACCAGCGCTTCATACGTGGCACCATCTCATTAGTCAGTCTCCTGATAACCTTGTCCCACGTGGCATCTTCTCATTAACAGCGAAGCTTTGTCTTTTTAAATAAACATTATCTTTTTTTTTCGTCATTTTCTTCCTTCTCCTCTTTCGTAGAAAAATTGTACTCCGCAAAACGACGCCGTCGCATGTATTTAGTAACAAAAATATTTGTAAAAAATATATTTGCTCCTATAGTAGTATTTTCTATAAAGTAATATTTAGTTCCTAAATTTTAATATCAATAAGTTAGACATTTATTTTGAAGTTTGTAATGATCTAATCCTACAACTTTATGTCTCAAAAAAAAAATCCTACAACTTTAATATATAACCGTTTAAAAATTCATGGTAGACAGCAAATTTTAGAACAAATTTATAAATATTTTATAAATATGAAATATTTATGGATCTTAAATTTTACTTAAATTTATTAGAATATAGTAGTTTTTTTTTTGAAGACCAGTAGTCTATTAGACTTTAGATTAGAATAATATTGCATATAAACTATTAGTGTTGTAGTGTGGCATTTGCATCCACCAATACTACTTTTCATTCTCGATACATTTTTCCAACATTTTTCTACAATGGCTATCTCTCCACCTTCAATACTCTATTAAGATTGAAATCTATCGTGTTTCAAAAAAAATAAAAATTGAAATCAATCGATTTCACTTGATTAAAGCATATCAATTTTGTGGCTATTAATTTAAAGATGATTGAATAAGTTTTTGTTGTACAAATACATGTATATATTTTTTACTTACGTAGAATATTTTCCTTTATTTGCTACTCATGAAATTCCTCCAACAATTCACTGGTTTTGATAAGATTACCAAAAAAGAAATGTAAAACTTAATGTATCGGGTAGGATTTAATATTCATGAAATTATATGTTTGAATTTCTTTTTCAAAAAATATTTTTATTAAAAAAAAGTATGCATATGATTGGATTGCATTTATACCAAGCATAAAGACTAATATTTAGAAAATAAATGGCAAGTTGTTAGCATGTTCAACATCTAAACAAAATTATTCTCAATTTGTTTTTTTAAGGGCTATTCGAAGTACTTAATATTTATTTATTTATTATATTATTCATTTAAAACAATTGAAGTGCTTATAAATTGTTCTTTTTGTTTTTGGACTTCGACTTTGGTTATCCAGATTTTAAAAATTTTTTTTTCCATAATATTTTAGACTTTTTTTTTAAATCATAATATTTTGGACTTGGTCTTGATTTAGCTTTTATATTTTGAAGTGTTTCAATTTGGAAATCATTAAAAAGTCATTAAGTTTTTTTTTTCAAAAAAAAAAGTGAGAGATTCAAACCGTAAGCTCATGCTTTTATTAGCAAGTCACAAAATTTTAATATCATTATAAGTAGGGAATTTATCCTCCGTAACATATTTGTGGGTCTTCATTACAATTGTTACATCTTCTTTAAAATAATTTCATTTATCGCACATTTTGCCTAAAATTCTTATTCTAATATCATTAGGCTTCTATCAGTTCAACTGATAGACTTTAGACTTTTATCAATTCAATTGATAAACTTCAATCGATTTTTGAATGATTGAACAGTACAAATCGATAAACTTCAATTTTTTTTTGTGCTCCAAATGAATAAGTTTAGGAATTGTGTTATAGATAGATTTTTTTTTAATATACATCCAAAATCCCCTTATAAATAATGAATTATTAATAAAACTGTGATACTTTTTTAATCTGCAAAGTATATCATTTTATGCCTATAAATTGTATTAAGGTTTTTTTAGTACTAGTTGGGCAGAAAAAGAGAGGATTTTTTTGTTTTCACCTGGATAGAAAAGGACTAAATAAAAAATGATCAAATCATGAGGACCAACCTGCAATTAACCTACAAACTAGTAATTTCTGTGTGACGTGTATATACTCTCTTCATTGATGTTTATCCTTTCGGCCATTGTTGTACTGGACACATACATGGGCCGTCAAGAGAAACTGTTTGGGCCCCAGTCTTAGTCAAAGAACTCAATTGGCCCGTTGGGCTCTTATAATTGGGCCGGTTGAAATCAAAAGAAGGCCCAAAATGTTCGAGCATAAGACGACATGTCGTACCCGCCGATGCGCGTCACCCGACAGCTTGCACGTGTCGGACGGATTGAGTTAAGGAAAAAAGATACCAACTTTAGAAGAAAAAAAAAGATAAACTTTTTAAATGGCATTGCTTTGCCCACGTAATAAAATGAATCACGTGGGATTATAAACTTGATTCACACAGAAATCAAGAGAGAAAAAGAAGTGATATTTGTGTTTTTTTTTTTCTTTTTATTAAATAAAAAGAGAAAAAGAGAGATCTTTGTGGTCAAATTGATCATTAAAAAATTATGACCGTATAAAATCCACAACACCCGATTGACTCCAAGCTTTGGAGAAGCCTTTTGAAGGTTGGACAAATGTAACCAAAACAAAAAACAACAAAATATGTGGTTTCAACATGAACATTTTATCTAAAAAATACTTCTTTTTTCTTCGTTTATAAATTCGAGTCTTTAATCTAATCCAATTGATTTTTTTTAGTATCTGAATTAATTTATGCTTATCTCTTTTCTTTCTTTTTTTTTTTGGGTGATAAATCTTATAAGATTTGCCTGTTTTAAGTTTAGCCTTTTTTGTTTTGTTTGGGTAGTCATCGCTTTTGGATAAATGAGAAACTTAAAAGAAAACAGCCCTTTTCTTTGCCTCGTGGGATTTGGCTTTTTTTTCTACAAGTAGTTTTCATTCTATCCACTTGGTTTTGTTTTTGTTTTTGTTTTATTATTATTATTATTATTATTTGAATATTTTTATTCTCTCTTTTACTTTCTTTGAGAGTGTTTTTTCTTCTTGTAGTGCAAATCCAAGGTAACTCTATTCTTTCAAAGAATCCTTCTTTTCCCAATTTATATTCTTTATCCAAGAGGTCTCTTCTTTCTTTTCCTTCCCCTTGTTCTTCTTTTTCTCCCCTCTTGTGTAACTGCTGACTTTTTCTCTCTCTCTTTTTATTTGATTTTACCTTCCCTCTTGTGTTTTCTTCCATGTACGGTCTCTTGTTTTTGTTTTTGTTTCTCTCTTGCCTTCAGCTCTTCTTTGTGATACTTTTTGTTTCCTCTTCTTCTTCAGCTACTTTGATTGCTTAGTTTCCAAACTCTGCACTTTTCCCCTTTTGAGTGTTTGGTTTTGTGGTTGTTGTCTGCATTTTTGTTGTCAACTGGAATCTTCAGGGTTTTTTCTTTGCTATACTGTTTGGATTTCTGGGTGCTTCCACTGAATATTTGGTTTTTTTTCATGTGTTCTTCCTGTTTTTTCATGAATTTCAGCAAGAAGATTTGTTCCTTTGAGGTGGGCTGATGATGGGTATCTGCCAATTGTGAGTCCTTCATCATAATTAATGTTTCTTTTTTATTCCTCCATCTGGGTTTGAAGAATTTAGTGATTTGATGGTTAACTTTACATGAATTGTTTTAAAATGAAAAAAAAAGGGGCTTTCTTTAATCAAGTTGAATTTGTGACAGTATTTGATAGGTTTCTATTCTTGAAATGAAAATCCTTTGTTTCAACACAGAAAACCATGAAATTGGGTTCTTTTGGTGAATTTTGAATTTGGTAAGTTTGTTTCATTTGGAACTTTGGTGAGAGGATGAGAGGGGGAAAGGATGAAGAAAAATTGTTAAGTCCCATGTTCCCTAGGCTTCATGTCAATGACACAGAGAAAGGAGGCCCTAGGGCCCCTCCAAGGAATAAAATGGCTCTCTATGAGCAGCTCACCATTCCTACTCAAAAGTTTTCATCTGGATCAGCTTCCGCCGCTCCTCTTCCGAGTTGCAATCCGGCTCTGTTGACATCGTTGAGCAATGTAAGCTTCATAGATTAGTGTTTATCATTGAGCAATATAAGCTTCATAGATTAGTCAATTATTCATGACCCACATGTTTATCGATGCATTAATGTATTGGCCTCGATGTTTTATCTAAGAATATCTGTATTTGATTGCTCTTGTAGATACTATTAGGAATAATTTGAACTAAGATCAAGAATTAAAGAAACACAAGACAAGAAACATAGCAATTTACGTGGTTAAAAAATGTCGTGTTAGCTACGTCCACAAATAGAGGAGAGAATTATTTTTTATAGGAAACAAAAACATTTTTGTAGATTAAATATAAGTGTCAAGATTTTGGACCAGGTTCTGAACCATGTATACAATGAGATAACACGGTAAATATAAAATTACAAGTGTGAGAAGTTGAACCACCAACTTGAAGTCCTATCAGAAAAGCCTTGCATATCCGAAGGATTATTTCATTATCCGCTACACATCTTGGAAAAAGAACTCACATATGGAGGATACTCCATCGGAACTAGCACAGAGGAAAGGGGAAGGAAGACGCATCCTTGTTTGGCAATATGTGGTGTAGAGTGTGGATAAGAATTGTGGTTCGTCAGGACGATGGAGTAGGGCAGATCACACAAGCTAAAGATGGAGCATTGCCCTGCTCAATCTAAAAGTCGATAGCGGAGTCAAAAAAATAAGTCTCATCGGAAAAAGGCATTTCTTTGTAGAGATCTCTCACATAATGCGCGCACGCCAAGAAGGCGATCTAGCCGTCGGTCAACACCGATGAAGAGGAGATGCTGCAATGAAATACACACCCATATTATTGTCCGCTCAAAACCAAATACCCTAATGCTAAGGGTGAAGTCAAGGACGGGTATTCACATGGATTTCACCGCACGCTTGGAGCGTTGAGCACCAGGCAAGTCACCGGAGCTAAGGAATACAAAACGCTTGGAGAGAAACCTTTTTAGTTAGAAGATAAGAACACAAATGCTAGGTCAAACGAGATATGCTCTTAAGAGAGTTTATTTAGTGTACTCTCATAAAAACCTATTGCAACTTATGGTCTAAAATACATAAAAGCCTAATATGAAAGTATAAACCAAATTACATATTTTGACTAGGTTTTAGGGTGCATTGCTCTTGAGCACCCACTGAGCGCTTTGCCCCGCTCGCCAACCGGGTAGGAAGACCCTGACTAAGTAATCGTAGCTGAAGATAGTTTGAGACATTTCAACGATATCAAACTGAAACCATGTATTCATATAATATGTTTGATGAAAATACTCTGAGAATCAATACTAAAAAATGAAATGCAGTTTGATTTGCATTAGTCATTTTGGAACAAACTTCCCACTAAAAGGCGATATGTTCGGTTCAAAAGCATCATTGGTTCCTACTAACTATCAACTTAAGTGCCTGAAATGGCGATTTTTTTGTTATATGCACAAGTTCTCTATTCATTTTTCACTATTGATTGCATGAATTTCCTTGTTCTCTTCAGTTTTCTGGCCAAAAAAGGAGCATCTTATCATCACCCTCCAACTCTGTTCAATCTCATCAGGCTGAGAAATTTCACTCTTATTCTTCCAAAGGAGTTGCACAAAGTAATGAAGCAAAGTTTCTAAAGACAAGTCTGGTAGGAACAGGATCATTGTCATCAAATTCTCAACGTAATCTGATCGCAAAGAATAAGATCTCGAATCCTATGAACTTTTCTTTGAATGATGCTGAAGAAAAGGATGATGACTTCAGTATTCCTGCCTCTGACAAACCTAAAACTGGTGTGCACAACCTTGTTCGAGAAACTACATCAAGCAGCAGTATGAGCTCTTCAGCACAACTTGGAATTGCTCGGGAAACACGGCCCAATACAGCTGACACAGATGTTACTTCTAGAAAATATATGGGGAATGAAAGTGAGGAGAATACAAATGCGTCTATGGCTACTCCAGATCTTGAGGAAAGACCTATATTTATTCCTTCAGCCACAGATAGGCTTTTGTTGGAGGCAAAGACTTGCCCTTCAACAAAGTTTAAGGACTCTGAAAAGGCAAATCCAAAAAGACTGTTTGATGCACATGTGAGAGCATATCCAGAAGATTTGGCTGAGCAGAGTTCTGAAGCTCTCCAAGACAAGGTGGGATGCACCCGAGTTCCGGGCTTTGAAAATTCATCTGCGATGATAAGAGAGCCGCGTTCAGTTTTGTCACTAAGAGATGGTGATAGAAATGTAGGTAACCTTGATAGTTGTAGTAGGCCTTATGAGTTTGAGAAGTTTCGTACTTTGCATTTGAGAGAAGTAGGACAAAAAGACAATGTTTCAGAGGCTTCCTTAGTAGATTTGACTACAGCTACAAATATGTCCCCTGATGTTGTCGTCGGGTTGATTGGCGAAAGACAATTCTGGAAAGCTCGAAAAGCAATAGTTCAGTGAGTTTTTTTTTTACCTGGCGATTGACACATTGCAGATTTCCTGTGCTGCTAAGTAATATTCTGTGTTAAACTTGATAGTACAAATTAGAAAGGCCATCTAGTAGTCTAATTCCCTCACTATTGACACTGTAAATTCTGCATTCATCTTGAAGACAGTTCGAAATTGAGTTATTTCGCTAGTTGTGACGTTTTTTTATCGACGCTAATGCCATTATGACCAGCTTATAGGATCCGAAACAATACTGTTACTTCTTTGGGGCTCTTGTTGAGAGTTCATTTATCAAGTAACACTCTCTTTGCAATTTGCATCCATTACCATTAAATGGCTTTTTAATTGATCAGACCACTTAAAATCATCTGCTTTGCGATTACAATTCCTTTCACATTTGACTTGTTATTCTCAATTGAAGTGTTTAATTTTCTACGGGCATTCTTGACATCCAAATGTTGTAGAATCAAGCAGTATGTCTTGGGAGAATAGTTGGGGTGCACATAAACTGACCCTAACACTCTACAGATACAGCGAACAAGAGCAATAGTTCAACAACATTAATATACACGTATGAATCAAGAGGTCATGGGTTCGATCCCCACCCTGTTGTTGTTGAACTAAAAAATACTCTCAATTCGAGTTGCAATTATTTTAGCCTACTTTGAGATCTTGATAGATTTTACCTGATCCCTTATTCTCATCTTTTTCCTACTGTTTTCAGTCAGCAAAGGATTTTTGCAGTACAAGTTTTTGAGTTGCATAGACTCATAGAGGTACACCATCATTTGGCTTTAGCGATAACTTGAACCTTTTGTTGTATTCATATCATGTTCTCTTTTTTGTTTAACTGATTTTCTGTTTGAATTTAACATGTAGGTTCAAAGACACATAGCTGGATCACCACACATTTTACTTGAAGATTATTATTTAGACAAACCACCATCATCAACTCCGTCTGCTGTTAAGAACAAGCCAACTGAGTGTGCTCGAAAACCAGTTCCGAGTACCACATTGAAAGACTATCAACAACAGACAAATCTCGTTTTCGACAGCAAATGTGCGAATAAGAATCCTCTTGCTAAGCTTCCTTTACCTTCTTTCAACGAGGATAATAGTAAACTTTCCCTTACTCCACAAACAAATTGTGAACTTCGAGTAAAAGACAAGCTGCAAACTCCGGCAGCCACAGCTCCGAAATCCAATCCCTGGTGCACGAACCACCCTACACCAGGAAATCAATGGTTGGTTCCTGTTATGTCTCCTTCTGAAGGGCTTATTTACAAACCGTATACAGGCTCATGCCCTCCGAGTGCAGGATTCATGACACCGATGTACGGTAACTATGGATCAATGAGCCTAAATGCAGGGAGTGGAGCTAGGGACTTCTACACTCCAGCTTATGCTGTTCCTGCTTCTCACCACCAAGGGTTTGGATATTTTCCGAGCACGATTCCGTTGAACCAGACATACTTTCCACCTTACGGCATACCGGTAACTAGTCAGTCCATGTCAGGATCAGCTCCAGATCAAATGAATCTTTTTGCTAAAGTCAAGTCAAAAGAACAGGAAAAACAGATATCAACTGGGGATATCAACTACTTGACGCATCAAGAAAACTCGTGTGAAATGCCGAGCCAAACAAGCCATTCGATGCCAATTCATGTTCGGAAATTTCATGGATCAAAGGGAAGTGAGTTGGTGGGAAGTACAGCTAGTAGCACCTCTGAGAGAGGTGGAGATGTGCTTCCTCTTTTTCCTACTAAACCACCAGCAGTTGAGGAGTCCAGTCCAAATGTAGAGATCAGTGAGCACAAATCAAAAGCAATTAAGGTTGTACCTTACAATCCTAAATCTGCAACTGAATCAGCAGCTAGAATATTTCAGTTAATACAAGAAGAAAGAAACCAACTATGATGTATTTTAGAATTATATTTGTAGAAAATCATATTTTAGTCCCTCCCTTTTGATTGACAGCAGATGACTTCAGCTCGCCAAAGTGATCTGACATCTTAAATGCATTAGAAATTACAAGATCTGTGATTCGAGTCCCCAATCCCAAGTTGACTTCAGCTCCTTGATGAAGTTCATCTGGGAAGTGACTCCAGAGATGTCTTTATTCTTGTGTTGGAACATAAGAAAAATTTCTGTTATCATGTTTTTCTGGTAAATGAAAATGTGAATAGATTTCTGAAGGATACAAAAGCACACTCTTTATTGGAGCAGGATTGATAGTTTATATTTGTGACAATACCATAAACATACAACATTTGGTTTCTCCAGAGTCCACATCACAATGATTTCTTATATATAATGTAGTCCAAATCACAGCATTTGGAACAGGGATTGAACAAACTTTTATGGTAACCTTTTCTTCTAAGGGTTACCTCTATTCCCAACCTAAAATATTTTCGAGTATCCAAATCAATTTCCACACATTTCGACTATTCAACGATACCTAAATTGTGTATAACATAATTAATTAAGAATCGTTTATTTAACTGTTAAAATCACTTTATGCTTTCAAAATTAATAAACTAGGAGAGAGTGATCAATATCACATGATTTATAATCTTCAAAATTTGTGCATTTTCTTTGACTTTTGAATGTCTTAAAAGGCTATTGAACCAACCTATTTTGATAAAACGTGAGAACAAACGCAAATTACCTACTTATTAAACTAATTAATTAATTTAATTTGTTTTGGAGTTGGATGAGAATAGTTACAAAGAAAATGATATTTTTACTCACATTTGGTCACTGAAAATCATTCGCAACATAATCTTATTTTCTCGAAACTATTTTTTATTCTTTTCATTCCAAACATAATCATTATCCTTTTCATGATTTTTATCTTTTTCATCATCATTTTACCGTTATAGTTGTGTTCGTGGATTACCATATTACAGCACACTCTAAAGGCTGATTAAGAATGACTTTTTAAATGCTAAAAAAAGAATATAAAAAACAGGATGAAAGTTTTGAGTCCAGATCACACTAAATCCAAGAGCTGAGTATTAGTAGCAGAATAACAAAATTTCAGGCTAAAAGAACAAATTTAGAAGTTTACTACTGAGAATAAATTAGTGACAATGTTACAAAGCATTACAATGGGAATGAAAGTTATTGACTCTTGGTCCAAAAAAAAAACACTAACTAAATGAGGTCAACAATGACACCAAATACCAAGATGATTCCAATCACCATCTTTACAACTCTGCTGCTGCTGCCAGTTTTACATATATACAAAGCTAGAAACCAGTCTTCCTACTCCTGTCCTACCACTTTCCTCTCTACAATATCAAAATATCAAAGAACTTGTACAGTTGATTCTATCAATCTAACTTAATGGTGAATGCTGCTGTATGCATACCATAAAGTCTAAATACGCCGAGGCTAGGTTGTACGACTTGTATACTTTAAGATATTAAAGAACGAACGAACCTAATTCACGGACCACTTATGTTAAGGGATGGTGAGATGGTTGGATTTGGTCGGGCTAAACCGCTCAATGCTTCGTTTATTCGACTGAATACTACTTTAAGGGGGATGCAAGTGATGACATGATCATTAGACTTCTGTACCAATTGTTTCGGCTGATTTTGGTGTCGGTTACCAGTCAGCGAAGATAGTTTGCGGATCTTTTTACTCAAATGCCCAGATTTTTTCATTCTCGGTGAGGAACAAGGTTGGGATGGTGACTGTTTGGCTCGAGTTCTCGTAGATGCAGAGTGCTTCGCTGCATAATGGTTATCGTCACCTTCCAGTTCAGTATCTGGTTTGCTTAACAAGGAATCACAGTGCCCATCCTCCAAAATTTCAACTGTAAGAGGATGACCAACTATGGCTTTACCATTCAATTTGCTCATTAGAGAAACCAATGGAACATGCTGAGGCCTATAGCTGGCTTTCACCTCGAGCTCAACATCATATAACACTGAATTAGCTCCACAGTTTCTACCGTAATATTCTGGCATCTGATATCGAGAATGGACGGTAAAGCGAGACTGGCGATACGGAAGCAATTTTTGAGGCACTAGAGAGTCATCAAGCAATTGTTTCACCTCAGTTTTCAGTTCACTTTCATGAGGCTTCCAGTAAGATATTGGTTTACTCCAATCACAGAGTCCATCCACCTGACTTTCAGCAAATTGTTTGGACTTAGCTAGTAGGCTACAATCATTTGCATATGGGAATCTACCAAAGCTGTTGCAATCTACTTTACTTGCCAAGCAAGCATCAGATCCATCATCCACATCCAAGGAGTTTATTGAATCTTGTTTTCTATAGTTACTTAAATGCCTTGACTTCCTCTTTCCTTTTATTTGCCACCTTGAAGTACCACTCTCAGTCTTTTGGTTAGTATTACCATTACAAGTGGCAGCCGAAGTTGTAGAACCGGGTTCCTTCGTTGCACCGACCGTAGCCCTTCCTGATGAAGAAGGATTTGTAGGAGACAAACCTGGCAGTTGAGGAACAAAAATCAGCAAAATAATATCCAATTCCGAAGACAATCTAAAAATTTACAATATATGACATTGCAGAACAGTTTGACATAAAGCAAAATAAAAATGAACAAGCATAACAGCAAGGTAGGTGATAAAAATGAACAAGCAGTTTGGCATTGTAGAAAAAACCCCTTTTTTTCATAAGAAACAATTTTATGATGGGTGACACTACAAGACAAGAAAGCCCATTCGCGCAACTACCTCTCCGATTATAAAGGAGGGACGAGTAGCTATAATCAATAAAAAGAGGTAGGTGTTTAAACCAAATTAACTATCAATTCAAGAAAGATGTATAGTTAGAGAATTTATCTTCAAATGTTCTCTCGTTGCGTTCTAGCAAGTTGCCAAATACCCCAACAAAATGCACGAAAAAAAGCCTTGGGATGACCCCAATAGAATAGATAAGCAGATCCGTTTATTCCAAAAGGTTAATTCCAAATAGATACATATTTTTAATAATGGATTTTAAATAGATATACGAAGGATCCCATGTCTCCATTCCTTTGATGTCTCCCAGTGTCTAGCCTAGGGATGGGCGTGGTTACCCCGGGTATAGTGGAGCAAAGCACCAATCTCAATTTCCAAAAAAAAAAAATAGACACACGATGGCAAAGTCAGAGGTAAGTTTGGATAGACAGGAAGCATGAAACACGAGGCAAGACGAATCTGATAAACTAAAATCAAGGTGGAGCAGAAATGCAAATCAGCTGAAGATACTTATTTCATCAATAAAACAACACCAAAGCAAAACCTACACATACAAGAGGGAATATATATTATAAAAATAATTCATAATTATTCACTTCAAGCATACCGGCAGCGTTACTCTCCTCTCCAACAAATGACACTTCAAAGAGCTTATCAGAGGAGTTATTCTCAGGGAGACCAGATATACTGGAGACTTCATTTTCCTTTGCCTTAGAATTGATCCGAGACGCTTCAGAAGCACTTATTGTGGCTTCATTGTCACAACATACTGCAGTGCCATTGCCATCTGAACTATTGGCAGTCGCCAAAGAATTACTTCTCTTTTTCGCAGTATCTGATCCGGGAAGTTTGCTATCAGATGCTCCCCATTCGGATGAACTGCAGGTATTAGAAGGTTGATCACAAGTCACTGGAGCAGATACCATTACCGTGCTCTCCAAAACCTTTGTCAACGGCCGACGACGAATTTTCTTTTTCAAAAATTCCTGTACAGTTGGCACAGGAGATCTCTTTCTTCTCAATGATGATGAATACATATGAATAACTTTAGGGGCATTTCCATTAGTCACGCAATTTCCAGCATTCACATCACAATGAGAAGCATCCTCTTGTTGAACTACTTCAGGTTTCTCTCCTGCATGGGCTTTCCCATTTGCCAATGAGCCCATACCCAAATCTTCAAGTCCTCTCATACGCTTAACGGTTCCATCGTCCTCAGAATCATTCGGCGTTCGCCTTCTATTCTGTTCAGATAGCACCTTCGAGGAACTGGCAGGATTAGTCTCTTCCAAAGGAATAGCTGAATGAAACATTTCAGGTGCTGAATCGGAGCTCGCTTCAGAATTACTTTTCTTTGGACAAGTGTCTTCATAATTACTCTTTTTCGCAAAAACGCCTTCTGAATTACTAACGCCATCAGACATGATGGCTTCTTCTTCCTCCTCTTCCTCTTCTTCTTCTTCTTCCCCTCCTCCTCCTCCTTCCTCCTCTTCTTCTTCTTCACAAGAATCTGACACAGGAGGAGATGCACCCGCTAAGACGCAAGGTTCGCCATCTGAAGCATTTTTCTCAGTCCTATAGCTAAAGTCCAACTGGTCCTTGCCTAGAAGGGCACTCTCAAGCTCAAGAGCATGTAGAATCGCATCTTCCCTCCGAGCGTATTTCACGGCCTTCTTACAAGAGTTCACTGCAGAAGCCTTTGCCTTCTCAATGCATTCATCATATTCTCCACATCGAAATGCCTTTACCCTCTTAGATTTCTCGAGGTTGTACCAGTCACTATACCAACAAAAGGAAGAGTATTACCACAAAAGAAAGAAAACCCTCATACAGAAACAAAACCAGGCGCCAAATATCCAAAGCATATACAACATGAGAAAATCAGAATAAACATGAGGAAATAAATGCAACTACAAGAAAGAAAAAAAAAAAAAAAAAAAAACTCATGAGAGTTCACTCCAATAGCCAAAAGCCACCCAAAAGAAGTTATGCAAAATCATAGTTAACGCCAAACAGCAAGCAGGCGACCTACCTATATTTATTTTGTTTTTTTTTAAACCATAAAATTGCTTTCACTCCACTATACCTGAGGTAAACAAACTCATCTCTAGGCCAGGTACCAGAAGATATCAAAGGAATGGAGACATGAAAAGTATCGAAAAATTAATACCATGGCTAATCTTGGACCTCAAGGGGAGCTCGAAAGGTGTCATATCATAGGTGAGCCTCGAACTTTGGACTTTGAGGGGAACACATCTTCAAAGCTCAAACCTTCGACGATGGTGTCATCCCTTGTGGACAAATTAATTTACTACCAATTTTCTCGGCATCTAAATGTTGTATATACATACTATACATTGAAAACAGTCGAGGTGCGGTTAAGCTGTCCGGTATAATCACAAATATCAAAAAAGAAGAAAAAACAGCCACAAATGTCAACGCTTTGCCTCAAAAAACAGCCAAGTGAGAACCACACAGATTTCAAAAATAACACACAGCCTAACAGAACGAGAAAGGGGATAAACAGTAAACGCAAAAACTTGCAAAAGGCAACAAAGACACATAAACAAGAAGATAATACAATCAGTAAAGTGCAGAACACAAATGAGTCTTATAAGAAGATGCAATTACATGCTAGCGTCTTCGCGGCCGAGAAGCTTGACCGGCGTACCGGATCTCGGCGAAACCAAACAACTCTCAGACAATTCATCCAGCCCCAGAATCTTTCCCGGCCACCACGACCCATTTCGGCGGCGAACCCAAACCAACCCTCCAACCGACGAATCAATGCCCTTAACCTCACCAGAACTCCCCATCTTCAAAACCCCAAAATTCCTCGGAACGAACCCTTTCAGCTGTTCATTTGGAACCAAAATCCAAACCCATCAAAATGGGTACATCACTGACACAAATGAAGCTCTGGGAATGGCGAGATTGGAGAGAAATGCATCACTTGCATGTGGAAGAGATGAACAATCTGAAATTTAAGCTTCAAAGGGAGTTGAAACACCAGGATTGAAAGGGTTTAAGGGAAAAACAGAGATCTAGAAGGAGCTCAAAGATTCAAGAGTTTTTTTTTTCTTCTCAGAATTAGTGGGAAATGTTTGTGTTGAAATCCATTTTATGTGTTTATGGGGTTTTGTTGGAAGAAGGTTGTATGTGGTGTAAAGGGTTGAAGACTGGTGTGTGTGAGTTTGGATGAAAAACCAACCTTTTGATGGGAGAACAGAAGAGAGAGGGTTTCTGTGAAGAGCAACAAAGGGTTACCATATTCACAAAATAAAAATATAAACCTCAAATTGAGGTAACTATTTTGTTTTTGAAAGTAAAGTCTAGGATTATCTATATTTTATATCTTATTTATATTTTTATAAATAAATTTAAAATTTGAAAATAAAACAGTAGTTTAGAAAAAAAAAAGTTTTGTTTTTTAAATTTGATTAACTTTTACCTACTTTTCTAAGGAAAGGTGGAAAGCATTATAGTAAATTTGAGTAAGAATAAATTTAAATTTCAAAAACTAAAAATTAAATGAGTATGAAACGAGTTTAGCTATTCAAACTAATGAATCTAAACTATAAGAAATATGTTATATTTTTTAGTTGTGAGTTGTTTCAGTTCTTTAACTGATCAATATTATGCTAATCGAACTCAATCTAGCTCAAACAGAAAATAATATTATACACAGATGTGCAAGATTACTAATAAGATAAACTTTAAGATATTGGTAAGAAATTAGCATTAATAAAACAAGTAACTTTAACTTGAAGTATAATATTGTGCATTCTTTTTTAGTTCTACAACAATTTTGAGATGAGAGATTCAAATTGATGATCTTTAATTATTAAATACACACTAGTGCCGATGAACTAGTATTATTGCTGGCAATTATTTCTTTATCTTTTTTTAATAACTCAAGAATTCAAATCAATCCACCCTAATTATATATGAGTTAGATTGAAGGTACGAGATGACAAATTGACCTAACCCAACATATATATATATATATATATATATAGAGATAAGAAAAGGGTTAATAGAAACAAGGGCAATAAGGGTCTTTACAATTTTATTTCCTCTGTTTTTATTTTCCATTTTTGTTCCAGCCCCTTTCCCCTCAAACTCGAAAACCTTCCCCCAATTTTTGTTCTCTCAATCCATTATTTGATTTCTTAATCAAAACCCACAAGCAAAAAGCTGAGATTCTTCCATTTGATCCTGTGTTTGAGTAGCAATTTACAGTTCTCCGTTATCGCAGTGACTGTGATTGCATCTCAGCGACGCCAGCAAGGAGTAGCCGAATCCAATCATAGCCACCATGACTGGTTCGCAATTTCCCTTATCCAGTTGATTTCAGATTTACCTTTATGTTTGGGAAATTTGATATTGGGTTCTTCTCATCGGTGCTTTAGTTCTTACTTCTGATAGTATTTTTCAACTGATCTTATCAATATGTCTTGTGTTTTTGCTGTATTTGTTCGTCGTTTAACAGTTTATGGGCTACTGCTTGTATTATACTTTGTGGGTAAGTTAGGATTTAAACTATCTGCAAATTGCAAGGTTTTGTGATGTGGGTTTCGTGTAATTAGTGATTTTTTTTTTTTGTTGGGAACCTCGTTCATGGGCGATACTTAATGAAATTGTCTCATGGGCGATACTTCGTTCATGGGGATTTCAATAGAGACAGCAAAAGTATTATATGTCACTATGATGATCACCAGCATAATGTGCTTTGACGAAATTAATTCTATTTTTTTAAGATATGCGAGTGTGAGTTGAGAGATTCGAACCTCTAACCTGTTGGCCGAAGGTACATACTTCATGTTGATTGAACTATGTTCATGTTAGCTGTTAATCTTTCTTTCTTTTTTTTTTTTTTGAAGAAACGTTAATCCTCTTCTTGGATCAGTAAAATGAATTCTGAATAACTTGTTAATGTACTTCAACTAATGTGATATTGTGTGACTTGAATAATGTGGGAGTGATTGGGTTTTCATATACATATGTCTGCATAGGTGGATGATGTTGAACACAACTCTTACGTGGGAAACACCAACACTTTTTATTATGACCACTTTAGAAGAGATTACAATACAAGTGTTTAGGACACACACTACAAAACTCACACAAGGACTCTTTGAAGACACTTTGTAGGACACTACAACACTTGCTTTTTCTTGGATACAAAATATGGTGGGGGTGGTGGGGTATTTATAATATGAGCTAGACAATGTAGACCACACATTTGTCTCCACATTTGTCTAGAGTGTTCCTAAGAATATCTAGATATTTCCCCCACATTTCTCTAGAGAGTTCCTAAGAAACACATCTAGATATATCTTGCACTTTCTAGAACATTCTTTAAATGTCCACCTAAATCTAAAATTCTAAACACTTCTACAATTTACCAAGAAACTTCTAGATAATGGGCTTCTCTTCTAAGTGGGCTAAACTCCATTGGGCTAGTGATAGAACATTTAACAGATGATATTTTGATGGGATGTTTCACTCTGTCCCCCATTAATTTTAACTATTGTGCTTTCTGTTCTGGTTGTAGACTATGCACAGGAGCAGGAGATGGAAATCGAAGCCTTGGAAGCTATACTTATGGATGAGTTCAAAGGTCTGTGGCACATTTCTTTATTAAATTCATAGTGTTTCACTGATTTTTATCCCTTCTAAGATGTCAAGCACTGTTTTTTGTTTGTATTCAATTTCAGAAATTCATTCAAGTGAGAGTGGTCTAAACACTTCTGGTAGATGCTTTCAGATAACATTGTCTCCCCAGGTACGCCATCTCTGTTTTCCACCGGTTCTACTTTTGGTGCATGGTAAGCATCAAGTGTATACTAGATTCTTAATTGAAAAGAATCTGATAATTGTGCTTATTCTTTTTTACCTCTTAAAGAAGGGATTGAGAGAGGGGGGGTTATGGTTGGGACTATTGGATATATGTACTGATTGTGAACAACTAAATATTAGTATTATGTTCGTTTGTTTCTTGGTTATTAGACCTTGGAATTCACTTTAAGCTTTAATTCAAACTAGAACCTCTAAAATGAGAATTTCAAATTCCTTGTAGCATTTCTTAAACCAAAATACTATGGTGAATCTTTAATGGTGGATATTGGTGAGAATTCAGTTAGCATGTGATGTGGCTCTGTAAAGACCCGACCCGAATAGGGCCCTACACCTAGGCCTTAAACCTCTTATGCATGTAAATAGACTCGAATAATAAATGTGGAATTATAAAAAACTTTAAAAAAAATAAGCATTCAGTGAAATTCAGTTTTAGGACTTGTCCCTGTTTCCAAGCACCTGTCAAAATATTTATCAAATCCAACCCTAGCCAGAGTTTCGTTTATTTGCAAGTGAAAACATCCAAAACAATTTCAACAAAATGAAACCGAAGCAAATAGTTTAATATTCAGAAATACAAGAAGTCCACCTAAGGGCTCCGTGCCCTGTCTACATGCAAAGGAACTAAGAACAGACGCAACAAGACTCAGAGTACTCTGTCCATGATCATCCAGCAGCATCCTCCTAGCCATCCAGTCTCAGTCCCAAGTTACCTGGTGGAAAACCACAGAAAAATAAGGGTGAGCAACGAGTCGCTCAGTAAGAATCCCCAACCGGGGTACAATACGAAAAACCAATCATCTAGCACACAAATACATGCAACCAAACACGAGCACAGAGGGAACAACTTGGTTCAAGTTAGCCGTCGTTTCTAGAACTTGTCGAAACAAGGACTCATCGAGCTGCCCTTCTGGACTTACGACTACAACCTACATTCGGTTTACACTAGGATGCCCATCGGGTTCTTACACCAACTCAAACTCAAGGATGCCCATCGGGGTCTTACTCACTTTAGAGCGCGATGACGCCCAACAGGGTCTTACTCAAGCGGCACTCAAGGTTGTCCATCGGGGACTTACACCTGCAGGATGCCCATCGGGGTCTTATACCTGGTGATGCCCATCGAGGTCTTACTCACTCTAGAGCGTGATGACGCCCAATAGGGTCTTACTCAAGCGACACTCAAGGTTGCCCATCGGGGACTTACACCAACTTAAGCTCGAGGATGCCCATCGGGGTCTTACACCTACTCAATACACGGAAGCCCATCGGGGTCTTATACCTGCTTAAGCACAAGGATGCCCATCGGGGACTTACTCCTACTAGGTTCACAAGTTGCCCAACAGGGTCTTACACTCCCTAGCTGCACTATGATGCCCATCAGAGACTTACACACACTGACAACCCATTGGTGCGCTTCGGGGTCTTACCCAAGCTAGACCTGCACTAACAACTCCTAACAGTCTCCTAAGCACAGTAATACAAGTTAACAACTCGATCAGGCAGAAATCAATGACAACACGATCCTAGCATGGCTCTACAGAACATAAACAGGAAACATGGATATGCTAGAGCAAGAAAATCCCTAGCATGGCTCTACAGAACATAAACAGGAAACATGGATATGCCAGAGTAAGAAAATCCCTAGCATGGAGCTAACATGACAAGACAACAAACATGCCAGCAAATCAGAAACAAAGATCCTATCCACTAGAATGCTCATACATGCTCGCAAAATATAAATGTGCTATTAAAGTGTTTCGCAGGGCCCACACAACCCCGGTAAGAAATCCTTACCTGGAAACAAGCTGCAGAACATTAACATAGACTAAGAGCTCCTCTAGCTACAAGCTACCAACAAGGCACAACACCCAAACCGAGAACCGGACAGCAACCGGAGAGGGCAACTCCACAGCCTCAGAGGTTCGCTGGGGCAAAGCGTTACTCGCGAAGAGCTATTCTTGGCGGGCGGGTTTTGGCGACGCGTGCGCACATGGCGAGTTGTGCGGACGTCGCGGTATTGTCGCGCAGCGTTGAGGCTGGGCGCGGGAGCGAACAACGGTAGGCGCGACGAGCTGGGCTGGTCCCGGTTGCGGGTTCGCGATGGCGATGCTGCACGGATCGGCGAAGGCGAGTGATCGGCTGCGAAGGGCGAGGCTTCGCGGGGCGTGCGGATTCGCGTGGGCGTTGGCGTTCGGCTGTGTGCTGCGATGGAGGTTGCGACGTGGTGCAGTGGCTACAAAGGGCTGGTCGGCTTGGGAGATCTCAGCAAAACAAGGAGACAGAGAAACGATTAGGGCTTGATGAACAAGGAGCTGCTCGATAGCAACGATGGTCGGCAAGAATAAGCGAAAACAACGAGAAGCGATAGAGAGGAAGAAATTACCTGAACAAGAAGAAAATCGGCTTGGAGGAGACTTCCCTGGAAGAGGAATCGCAAAAAGAAGCTTCTGTGTTGGAGACGACGGAAAAGAAATACGGAACGCTTCTCCCAAATCGCAAAACTCATCTCCCTTTGCCACGTGTCCCTTTTGTTTTAACGATTCCTTCCCTGGCCATCTCCCCTTCGAGTCCCAGCTCCAACGCAATATTTTCCTATTTCTAAAATCCTTTTAAACTAGGCTCCACAACTCCAAAACCACCAAGGTTCGAGCCTCGGCAAGAGCATTCTTATTTTCTTCTTAATAAACACTTAAGCAACAACTCCCCAAATCCACCCAGGTTTGAACCCTAGCAAAGACACAATTTAAAATCTTAATTTCCTTTCCAATACAAGCTCCCAAAAACCTAGTAGGTCACAGGTTCGAATCCCAACGAACGCACTTTTAACTTCCTTTTTCTTCTTTTCAAAACAAGCGTCCCAAAGTTTGACTGGTCACGGGTTCGAGTCCTAACAACAACACAAATTAATTCTTAATTTAAACAACAACCAACCCCAACTCCTAGCCACCTGGGTTCGAGTCTTGGCTCGAACACTTTTCTTTTAAATTTTCCTTTTTCAATCCAAGCCACCAAAAGCCTAACAGGTCACAAGTTCGAAACCCCACAGACGCACAAATAAATCTTATTTTATCTTTTAAACCGAAAGTCCTCCAAACTACTTCAAATGCATTCCAACCATGAAAACCTGAAACCAAGGAACAACCCATCTTAACAAATGACAGAAACAGCCCAAAACTTTGATTAAATGCCAAACCGTCCCTGAGGGCAAAATGACCAAAATGCCCCTAAGGCTAAAACTGCCCTAACAGCCCAACCGAGCAACTAAAATAATAACCGAACATACCTAGGGAACCGGAACAGAAACCTGGGTCGTTACAGGCTCGTTACATGTGCTTCCTTTTCAGCTTATAATTTATTTTTGGGAAAATGTTTCTAACTCTATTTATTAGATTTAGGCTCCGTTTGGGATTACTTTGAATACTATAAAAGTGATTTTTGTGAAATATTGACCATTTTTTGCTTTGGTAAAATTGATTGTTTAATAATTTAGTTAAAAATCGTTTTTTGAACTTTGTTGATTTGCAAAAACTGTTTTTTAAATATTCGTGGTTGTTCGGGTCAGCTAACATGCACCTCGACTATTCTAGTGCATGATTCTACTATATTTGATTGTCAAGGTAACTCGTAGAAAACTAATTCCTAAGTAAGGAGCTACTATAGATTGAACCCATAATCTCTAAGCACTCTATGATTTGCAAGACTTTTATTTAATCATTAGGTCAATGCATGATGCTTGATCTGCAAAAGTTGTTAAGAGTAGCTTTTAGGTTATTATAAAAAAAGACTTGGCTTCTATTATAAAAATCTGGTGTAACTTACATAAGTTCAAATTATTTTTTAGCCCACTTATATCTTATAAACAACTAAAGTTAAAATAAAATTTTTAAAAAAACCACTATTTTGAAAGCCACGTCAATCCTAAACTAAGCCTAATGGTTATCAACGCTCTTTGAGGTTTTGGAGATATTTTCATTATGAAAGATTAGTACCTAATGTATTTCAGAGTCATTTGCTTGATTGTCAGCAAAAAAAAAAAACTGACCTACTGAACTTTGTTGGTTTCCTTTGTCATTTTCAATAGGATGATGAGGATGATGAATCAACAACTATGCCAGGTTATTCTTACTTAATTTACCTTGCTAATAGTAATAGATACACCCAGAGGTTTAACTGTGTTCTCACGGTCCTCGTGGCGGATCTGCAATATATGTGGTAGTAAGCTCTTGTCCCAAATTTCTGTGCAGTTCAGCTGGGTTTGATTTTCTCGCATACAGAGAAATATCCTGATGAACCTCCACTTTTGAATGTGACAAGGTTGTATATCTATACTATGCATGCAAATACTTAGATCCTGGCTGTCTTTTTACTTCTATAATTTAAAAGTAGCAGAAAGATTTTCATATAAGTTAGCTAGATAGCTTTGTGTTCCATAATGATCAGTTAGTTTGGTATAAAAACACTCTTCAATATAATGGTGTATTGATTTCTAGCTTTTTTTCTTAGTTTAAGAGGAATCCCTGGAGAAGATCTGAAGATTTTGAGAGAGAAACTTCAGCAAGAGGTATTTCCTTTAATACAAATACCTATCACACTTGTTTTAATAACACGCTTTGAAGCATTCAAGCATCAGTTCTAACTCATTATTTGTTTGAATCTTAAAAGTGTGAGTGTGATGAATTAGGAATTCCATTAAAACAATTTCCAGATTTCTCTGATATTGACTCACCAGTAATCGATATAAAAGTTGCAATCTTATCTCTGCTATGGAACGAATGAAAAGAAAAAAAAATATTGGAAAGAAAAATGGACCTCTAAGAGAGAGTCGATGTTAGTTTTAGCCTATGGTAAAAAGAAATTATTTGCATGAATGCAACAAACTAAAATTTTAAAGTTACACTAATATTCTAGTGTGAACAAACAAGAGCATAACTCAATTGGGTGACATATCACTTAGTGATCAAAAGGTCACGAGTTCAAATATCCACCCTCAAAAGTTGTTGACTTAATAAGAACGGGCGTGGTTACCCTTGTTTCAAAAAAAGTTGTTGAATTAAAATAAAGGTTAAACTACCATTTTGGTCCCTCGACTTTGGGGTTTGTTCCATTTTGGTCCCTCGATTTTCAAATGTCCAATTTTAGTCCCTCAACTTTGATGTTTGTCCAATTTTGGTCCCTCAACTTTCAAATGTCCAATTTTGGTCCCTCAATTTTGCTATTTGTCCAATTTTGGTCCCTCAACTTTCAAATGTTTTCAAATTTGGTCCTTAGACTATAAAAAAAATTCAAAAATTGTCCTTTGGTCAAATGAATTTTTTATCACTCCTAAATTATTTTCTCTCTCTTTCATCTTTCATAATTTCTCTCTCTAGAAATTTTACCTCTCTTCAATCCATCTCTCTTCCCCTCTTTTCTTTTCTTTTTTTCTTCTTTATTTTCTTTCTTTTTCTTTTTTGTTCCATGGTAGACTATGAATTTTAGAAAACAAAAAGTGACAAATCAAAGTAGGAAAATTATTATTTAGAAAAATTATCTCATGTTAAATAATTTGATGAGATGGATTGAGGAGAGAATAAGAGAAAAAGAGAAGAGAAGATGATTAGAGAGGTGGATTTAAGAGAGATAAAATTTTTAGAAGAGATGAAAGATGGAAGAGAGAGAAAATAATTTAGGAGCGAGAAAAAAATTTATTTGACGAAAGGACCATTTTTAAACTTTTTTTATAGTCTAGGGACTAAATTTGGACATTTGAAAGTCGATGGACCAAAATTGGACAAACAACAAAGTCAAGGGACCAAAATTGAACAAACTACAAAGTCAAGGACTAAAAATGGACATTTGAAGGTCTAGGGACCAAATGGAACAAACCCCAAAGTTGAGGGACCAAAATGGTATTTTAACCTAAAATAAAAGAATTAATATTCTGCCTCTTTTAGATAAGGGATTAGGATTACAATGATATATGACAAATATATACAGAGAAATCATGATATTGACGCATTTTAGAAAACTGGTTGAAATCATGAGATCTATTATATTTTGGCAGGCATCTGAAAATCTTGGTATGGCTATGGTCTACACACTTGTCACATCATCTAAAGAGTGGCTATCTGAGCGATTTGGTCAAGAAAGTAGTCTTGAGATTGCTGAGGCAGAAGAGAGGGCAAAAGAAGATGTATGGATTTCTATGCTTTCTCTTGTATTTTCTTTGTATGATAAAAGATTCTCTATTTTCTTTCAGTTCCTTTTGTGATTGATATTTAATACCACTTTTGGATTGGAAATGTAGTGTCTTCTCTAGAATTAGTTAGCTACTATTATACGTGAAGCCATGTTATTAATTGCATGCTGTTTTATTTTTAGAAGAAACCTTTATGTTAACAGCCGCTCCTCAAGTATGGAAGAGGAAGATGAGCAATCTTCAATAACATCAAAGAGCTTTTAAAATGTGCCTCAATTGCCAGAAATCACAAAAGGATAATTAGTGTCAATTTTTTTTCTTGATAAACTACACTAAGTAAAAAAAACCTGATAAAATTCCAGGAGTGATTGTTAAAATAGAGGGATAGGAAAGCCTTTTTTAGATCTTCCTACCTCTGGCATTAGTAGTATTATAGGACTTCCATTTGAATGTATATGAGTTTGCACCCCTCAGAAATAAATGCACTTCTTTCATGAAGAAAGCCGAGGGCTGTTTAATGTCATTCTTTCTTCAATTTTTTTGTTAATTATTTTTCCTCTTCATTGGGATATCCTATTTTTGCCTCTTTGTGGGTGGTTAAAATTTCAAAGAATTTAAATTTTTTTAGGTTCAATATGGTTTTGAGGAAGGTTCGTTCCCTTGTGGGATTGCCATGTTGCATTTTATGCAGAAGGATGATAGAGGATATCGACCATCTTTGTAGCATTGCAAGATGGCTTATGTGGTGTGGAACCATTTGTTTGAGGAGTTTGGCATTAGGGTGGCAAGACGAAGAGACTGTAGAGAGATGATAAAAGAGTTTCTTGTTTTTTTTTTTTTGCCTATGGATGGGTGTGGTTACCCTTGTTAAAAAAAAAAGAGTTTCTTCTTTTTCTGCCCTTTCGTGAGAAAATGGTTTTACTATGGAAAATGGAGTTGTGTTGTTTTTATGGTGTTTTTGGGAAGAGAGAAATAATAAAATTTTCATAAGGTGGTGAAATCTTTGAGCGATGTCTGCCTGTCTGGTCTTTCTTTAGATTCTATGTTTCTCTCCGGGCTTCCATTACTAAATATTTTTTGTTATTTGTCTTCATTAGAGGTCATTTTTGTAGGGTGTGTTCCAAGTTTGGTTCAGCTTTATTTTTCTGTATGCCCTTATTATTCTTTTCTTCTTTTTTCAATGAAAGCATGGTTTGTTTTTTAAAAATAACAAAAGAATATATCGTGGTTCTGTTTTGGTTCTTTTATAATCTTTCTATTTAAAATCAAACTTAAGGATGGCATTTTTCCATTTGTTTCTATTTTTCTGGTTGGATATATATTCTTCTGATTATCTGTATGACGGCATTATTGCATGTTGAGAATGAATCATCAGCTACCGCAATCCCTATTTTTATGCATCAGCTTATAGTTAGTTATTAGTCATACGATGCCCTAACATTTTCTTGATTATTTGGGCTTTATTTATACAATAATATAATAGACTTTAACTAAATTTTCATTTTTAATAACTTAGTTTTCACCATGTTAAATTTAAGGCTGGTGTTCCATTGTCTCCTTTTTGCAGGATGGTGATATTTCCTGTTAATTAAGTTTATAGCATATTACCAACAAAAAATTCCATTCAAGCTCACCTCACATGTTTATTTATTATTTTTTTCTGGTGTTTACTATATATTTGTGATAAGTACTTCTAATTTTATTTATTTATGTTACATCCATGACTTGGTAGCATCTGATATTCTATCTTTTGAAATATTTGGCCGTTGCACATTGCTGAAGTGAATTCACTTACATTTTACTTGCCATTAAACTCGCAGATAATTGTACCACATGGAGAACCTGTCACGCTTGACACATTTTTAGCTTGGAGAGAAAGATTTGAAGCAGAAATAGCACTGGAACGAGCCAAGTAATTTATTTGTTTGATTTTTGCTATGGTTTCTTTTTCCCTATTTTTGCTATAGTTGTCCTTGTGAAGGATAGGATCGATTGATGATATGGTGGAGCGGATCGCTCTTTCTAATGTTCTAATAGACTGGATTTCAGATTATGGCACTGGGAGCTATGGAGGCGTTCTCTAATTTTTTTCGTTTTTTGGCAGCGCGTAGGATGTTAAATTTTAGACGTGGATAAGATCGCATCTATGTCCTATTTGTGTCTTTCCTTCGACTCTGATTGAGAAAGCCTGAATTTATCACTTAAGCTTCAAAATTAAAAGAGAGAAAATTAACTGATAACTATACTTTTTTAATGTCCCAGTGGTCAAGAGGGTTTGGGAAACCACAAGGAGGTAATCGCACGGGTTTCCTTGACACCCAAATATTGTAAGGTCAGACGGGTTTCCTTGACACTCAAATGTTTTGGAATTCTTTGGGGGATTTGGGTACTAGTTAGGACTTACTCGATGGTGCAGCTTTTATGAAAGTCTCTGGGTGGCTAAAACCAAATACTTTAAACATTTCCATCTTCGTTAAACATTTCCATCTTCGTTTGTTTGTCTTAGAACTAAACGACAGTTGTACAACCTATAGAACAGATCCGGTTCACGGAGCTTTTTGTAGTCTTGAATTTGGATGGTCCCAGTCTCCTGTTTTGTACATATCATGTAAAATATGGCTGTATCTTACTAGTTTCAAAGAAATTCGGATATTTTGTGTTCAACTTCTCTACTCTGTTGATAAATGAATTTGAACTTCTTTCAGGATAATGCCTGAATCGGCTCTTACTGCTCCTAAGGAAAAGAAACTTACTGGTAGACAGTGGTTTGAGAGTGGAAGAGCTTCTGGGGTAATTTTTCTTTTTCCTTTATTTTCTTTTTATCAGATAAGAAACAATTTCATTTCATTGATATATGAAATTCTATCTCGTGGATTTTTAATAAAATGAGTTATTAATGAGAAGACACCACGCTTTGCTTGAGAATTGAAAAAAATGAATGACATGCATACAAAATATAAGCAAAGCTAGCCTGCCATGTAACTTTTTCCCTTACTCCCTAAAAGAGGATTTTGGAGCACCATCTCCAAGCTCCAACATCAATTCTACAATCTATATTGCAAAAACCCCACACATCAAATGAATTCAACTAGCAACTCCAAAGGAACTTTGAATCGTATTTTCATTGAATATTGGTGTCATATTTTGTCCTCCATGCTAGGACAGGAATACCAAACAGCTGAATTTTTAGGCTCAAGAGTCGAATCTCCTGTTACCTGGAGCTTTTTTATCGTCAACATTATGATACGACCCAAGATCTATAATGATATCAAAACATTAAGAAACTATAAGATAAACCAAGATTTAATAGGTCTTGAAACCTCCCATCTCTAGAGAACAATTCTCTTGAGCCTACTATAACTTCATTCAACATTTTTTGGATCTTTCTTTACTCACCCCTTCCCTTTATTTATAATTGAAAACCCTAACAAACTTCCTAACTAATCTTATTATAACTAAGGCCCAAAATGTATCACATTATTAGTTTAGTATGAGGTTCCAACTCAAACTCAATCACATCGATCTTATAAGTGCTAAGAGCTCTCCTCACCTTTCTAATGTAGATCTTCAACATGCTTTCTTAAAATGGTGTTTCTTTGAGTTTATCAAGCTTGAATTGGATTCAGCCTAAATACTCATTTGTGTTTGATATCATATTAAATTAGTATGGGGCTTTAACTCAAAATGAATCGGTAATGAGTAAAGTAGCTGATGCAAACAAGGCTCTGATACCAATTTGTTAAGACACTAATAGCTTTAACATGCACAATATAACTAGTATCGAAAAGATGATAAACACCGAACACAAGAACACTATATTGATAATAGATAGAGGGTTACAATACCATACCCTTAGCCTTTCGAGAGGGTTACTCTCTTCCATTGTCTTGAGCAAGACAACCAATACCAAAATATTCCCACATTCCAAATACTCTAAAACTCCTATTTATAATAAAACCCTTAAATGCTTATTACTACTCTATCCTTACATTTAATATATTAATATTCCCATCCTAGCCTTGGTATTCTATCATAAACCTAATATAAATGGAAAGCTTTCTTCGACTGAATATATTGCTCAATTATTTTCTGCAGAAAGGCGCAGCCCAAGTTAGCGAAGGATCTGACGAAGAAGATGAGGAAGATATTGACTTTGATGAGGATGATTTTGAAGGTGCTCTCTCCCCTTCTTCCGCCCACTCTCATTCTAATCAACACACCGTGCCATCGTATCGATTGTTATGTTTACTAAATGATTCAGTTAGCATTATTCCATACCAAATGATCACTCCTTTTCACTGCTTGAATTGCAGATGATGAGGAAGACATGCTTGAGCACTATCTAGCTGAGAAGCCAGATTCATCCTCACACTCATCTAGCAGGCCTTAGTTACAAAGCAGTACACTTTCTTCATTTCAAGAATGGATATCAAATTTTGGCTTGTAATCTTAGTTCAAACCAGGAGGATATGTCATTTCTCCCATTTATGCAACCTTTTGTTCTATGAAGTTATGATCATCAAATGAGAGCACTAGAAGTCTTCATTTTGTTGTTTGGTTAAAAAGAAAGCTCGACTACATGTGTGTGACATTTTTTCTTTTTTATCGGTACAAATTGTGAGGAGGGGGATACCAACGAACTCTACATAGAGGACACAACTCCTCTTAAATAATATAAGATCTAAATACTGATTTTCATAATCAAATCCATAACTGTGGTGTTGAACTGGATTACCGCTAAATAATGAAACCACTAGTCCACTAACCCTTTCGATTTCAGTCTTTTATATCACTTGGGCATAAACTTTAGTTTAGTTGGTTAACACCTAGTTGGTAGAGATTAAGGTCTTTAAAGTATGTTTCATGGAAGATTTCAAGTTTGAAATCTATTGTAAAAAGAATTTATTGTCTTCTCGTTTATAATAGAGGTTTGAATTTCTATTTTGTAAGATTCTTTATATATATTATATCAAAGGTAAACTTGTTACTACTTTGCAAATCCTTCCTGGCTAAGGAATCTCTTCTTTGTAGGAGGGAGCAAAACATGAGAAGGGAGCAAAACATGAGAAAACTAAGACAAATGAGATGTGGTCTATAAAGGGCAAGGGTCATGTTCAATAGTGAGACTTTAATAAAGTAAATTTCATATTTTCTCCCACTTTTAAACTTCTCTAGAATGTTAAAAACTTATATATAATATTTGAGAATTGACTACTCATAAAATAAATCTACACAGATATTTTTTGAAAAAGTAATTCAAAATTGTGTTTTTTTTTCTTTGATCAAACTGATTATCTTTAGGTTTATGTATATTTGTGGGATAGGTTTATATAATTTGGAAGTTATCAAGAAATAATATTTAGAGTACAAGTTAATGAACAAAGTACCAATTATCACTAGGAAGAGCGGGGTAGGAGAGCGATGAACCCTCCACATTTTGAAATTTGTAATTTCAAGAAAGTTAGAATTTAATTTCTATAGTTTCAAAATTTTCAATTTAATCCATGTAGTTTGAAGAAAGTTAGAAGTTAGTTTTCATTTTTTGTTTTAAGCCGAAGTAAAAAATGAGGATTTATAATTTTTTTTTTTTTTAAAAAGCATTTTTTTTTAAGCCGAAGTAAAAAATGAGGATTTATAACTTTTTTTTCAAAAAAAAAATCATATATAAACAAGCTATTGCAAGCATTCAAAATAACTACTTATTTTACTGTAAAAAAATAATTATTCATTTTAATCACTCATTTATATCATTCGATAACTTTTAATTTCAAACCCACTCATTTTGAAAATCCACATAAAAAAAAACTATTGATTGTAACTACCATACAAAATGCACGTTCAAACGAACTATTACCTTCAACTCTGATACAAAATTTCACGCTATTATTATAACTTCATATTTTAATCACTAAAAATAACTTTTTATGCAACTACCGATCTAAACACCTCTATAGTTTTTAAAATTAGAATTTCGTCTTAATGTTCTTATAAAATTTAAAACATAATCTTTATATAGGAAGAATATAAACTATTAAATTCTAATTTTTAAAATCAAATAAAAGAAAAATAAATTCTAATTTTTGAGCACAAATAAAATGGAAGGACCAAATTGATAATAAACCCACACATGTGAATCCCCCATGTCTATAAGAAAGAAATCGGAGTTGGGCGAAAAATTGCAAAGCTTGTTTGTTGAATCAGCAAGAAATCCAGAGCTTCGCTTTACCGCTTCTCCAAGACAACTCTTCGCCCATTCTTCTCGCTCTGTCGGAATTCCTCTAATCATGATTAAAGGTTCCAACTCTTTGATTCTCTGTTTCACTTCTTCATAATCCCCACCCTAGATTTCCCGATTTTCGCGACCAATTTTCATTCCCATTGTCAATTGCTTGTGCTCATTGTTTTCTTTCTTGGGTCGATTTCCATTTTCTTGTTTCTCTGTTGTCGTTGCTTTTCATTTGGGATCATTGGCTAAGATTGTTGTTTTTTATGTATGTGTTTTTATTCTGGTTGTCTGGATGTAGAACGTGGTTATGGATAAAGGGTTTTTTTTTGTTAGTGCCCATCTTAGCCAAGCTTAGTTTTGTTTCCTTGTTATGGAAATTGGAAAGCAATTATAATTTTGAACTTTTTGGAGTGGGAAAGATCAAATAGTTAGTTAAGTTTGGCTGCAAGAACCGATTCGAAGTTGTAGTATTAATATTAGCTTAATCTTAATCTTACCCTTCTGCCATTTTTTTAATTATGATGGATTTTGATATTTCAAGTGTGTGTAAAGTGGCAAAAAGAGCTGTTCCGAGATGTTAGTGCCCATCTTAGCCACGCTTAGTTTTGTTTCCTTGTCATGGAAATTGGAAAGCAATTATAATTTTGAACTTTTTGAAGTGGGAAAGATCAAATAGTTAGTTAAGTTTGGCTGCAAGAACCGATTCGAAGTTGTAGAATTCATATTAGCTTAATCTTAATCTTACCCATCTGCCAGTTTTTTTATTATGATGGATTTTGATATTTAAAGTGTGTGTAAAGTGGCAAAAAGAGCTGTTCCGAGATGTTAGTGCCCATCTTAGCCACACTTAGTTTTGTTTCCTTGTCATGGAAATTGGAAACCAATTATAATTTAACTTTTTTAAGTGCGAAAGATGAAGGGCCAGTTGTAGAATTGGTCGGTGGAACTGATTAGAAGTTGTAGAATTCATATTTTCTTAATCTTAATCTTACCCTTGTGCCAGCTTTTTTATTATGATGGATTTTGATATTTGTAGTGAGTGTGAAGTGGCAAAAAGAGCTGTTCCGAGATGTTGAAATTGATACCAGCCTGCCCCCATATGTTTTCAAGGGCCAGTTGTTTGAACTCACAGGGGTGCCACCTGAAAGGCAGAAGATCATGGTTAAGGGTGGCATACTGAAGGTTAGTTGACAACTCCTTATGTCTCTTTTGAGACCAGCGAATATGTTGTTGAACAGAACTGTTATTTCTTCATTCAAATTCGTCCACGAACTTATGAAATTTTCCAGAGTGATTGGTAATATCTGATCCTTATACGTTTTTACTGTGCAGGACGATGCAGATTGGTCGACTGTAGGAGTGAAACAGGTAGCCTAATGCTATACAGCTCTCTGATAGGTTTTTGTGGTTCTAAGTTCACTAGGTCCATTTACATGCTTCTCATTTTGTAGGGTCAAAAATTAATGATGATGGGCACTGCAGATGAGATTGTAAAGGCACCAGAGAAGGGCCCTGTTTTTATAGAAGATCTTCCTGAAGATGAACAAGTTATTGCAGTGGTAAGGTTTTTATTATGTTCTGAGTATCAGGAATTCATTTTCAGATATTATTGACATGAAATGACACCCATGTCCCTATCTGATCATGATATAATTAGGTTGGTAGTTTCCTTTACCTTTACCTTTAGTTGTTTAATGTTTTGTATGACATCATTGTAGAAGATATCTGGAAAATACTTTTCAAGGTAAGTTTGTTTCCAGATGAAGTGTTAATATTGTGGACAAGGTGAGAGAAGGATTGGCCTCTTGGACAAGGTGAGAAAAACGTTGGCCTCTTGGAAGTAGATTTCTTATCAAAAGGGGTAGGGTTACTCTCATTAGATTTGTGCTTAGTGGCATCTTATCCAATTTATTTTTCTTTTTTTGTGTGCCTCGCAAGGTGTGTAAGATTATTGAGAAGTTAATGCAAGAATTTTTTTGGGAAGGGTTGAAGGAGGGGGTGGTACACACCTAAGGAAACCAATGAGCTGAATGGATTGGTACGTTCTGTTGCATTCCTTGTCAGAAAGTGGAGGAAGATTTGGATCCTCTGCTGTGGAGCTATGATTTTGTGTAGTTTGTGTGGGATTATTTCTTTTTTGGGAAGTTCGGTTTTCAGTGTACCAGACAGATTATGTAGGGGGGCGATCAAGGAGTTCCTTCATTTTCTTTTTCGTGAAAAGGGGATTTTTGTAGCAAGATGGCTTGTGCGCGATATTGTGGGGTCTCTGGAGTGGGAAGAACAATAGGAAGATTAAGGGTGTTGAGGAAGATCCTTTTGACATGTGGACCCTAGTGGGGTTTAATGGTTATTGTGGGTGTGGACCCTAGTGGGGTTTAATGGTTATTGTGGGTGTTGGTAATGAATGTTTTTGTATTGTGAGCATTGTGGGTAGGGAGGTTTATACTTTCTCTTAAGTCATGGTTCAAGTTCTGCTTGTGGCATCTTTTTTTTAAGAGAAAAACTTACCTACTTGTCCATGTGTAGGGTGTTTCTACATTTTACTTATGTGGCACCATTTTGTGCCACATTTTTTTTTTCTTTTTTTATAAACTTATTTTATTTATAATAAAAAGAACTTGTGTGGTATTCAATGATGCCACATAGATGAAATGTAGGAACACCTACACATGGACAAGTAGGTAAGTTTTCCTCTTTTTTTAAGATTCGTGAGTCGTGACTATTCAAACCAACTTATACACATCTCCACTATTCACATGGGATAACCACTAACCCTACCATATTTGTTTCTCAAGGAAGAACAGAAAATGAATTTCAAGTAGGTAATCACTATGGATTGAAGTCATCACATCTTAGTTCGACTCTCTTGACCATAGGTTCTTGATGCACTTAAGAGGAAAAACAAGGAAAACAAGCCGAGAAATGATAGTCCCAAGTTCTCTTGGCTGTTGCTACCCAAAAAATGATTTAATCGGTTAGATTTAAAGAAAAAAAGTAGTGAAGTCAGTGGTAAATAGCTTACGTAGGTGGCATTGGGTGCTGCTCACAACCACATTAGAGTGTGACAATCATCCAAATGAAACTCAAAGGGATCACATTGTGCTATCAATGATCTGTCTTACACAATAATTTCCTCAGCCAAATATTGACGGGTTGCCTCTACCCCATGCCCCATACCCCAACTCCCAAGCCTTAGGCGCAGCAAGTCACTTGTGCAAAGATATTTCTAATTTTTTTCATCTTTTCATTCTGATTTTACTCTGTATCTTCCTCTTGTTTCTTTAGATTCGTCTGAACTAATTTTCTTTTTATATAGACTTTATTTAAATAGACATTTTGATGTTGAACTATTTCTTATGATTTTCGTTTTTCATCCAAACTTTCTTGTTTCAGGGTCATAGTGCTGGTTTATTTAATTTGGGAAACACTTGTTACATGAATTCAACTTTACAGTGTCTGCATTCTGTTCCTGAGCTCAAGTCAGCTTTGGTTAAGTGAGTTCTTCAACTTGCATTCTTCAGAATCTTGCAGCAAAAAATATAATTGTTGGCTTGGATCAGGTACTCTAATGCTGGGCGTAATGATGTGGATCAAACGTCACACATGTTAACCATTGCAACCCGGGATGTATTCAGCGAGCTTGATAAAAGTGTCAAGGCAGTGGCACCTATGCAATTCTGGATGGTTAGTGGCTTTCATAAATTTTTTTAAAATTCACCTGTTTAAGCAATTGTTTCCTTTCATATGTTGGGTTGAATTCTTGCATCATTCAATGGTCATTCCTCTGCAATTATCTTTAAAAAAAAGAAGAGGAAATGGGGTAACTTCTATGGAGAAACCAAAATGGCTAAAAGAACCTAGATGTTGTAGGGACAAAGCATCCCCATTCCACAAGCAAAGGGTTTTAATAAAAGCTTTTCACGACCCACTCCAATTTGATCAGAAATCAACTGATTAAGTGCCTTCATTTTTATCCTTTGTAAAGGAGCCACAAAAGTGCTTTGGAAGCGTGATTCTAAAGTATTCTTGCTTTGTCTTTCATACACCCCCACCCCGCCGAAAGCTATGGGAACCATTTCTCTATGATTATCTTTACTATGTATGGTCATTGTTTGCCAACTAGAGTGATAGGTTGGGCCTAGGGCTCTATGTTAGCCATTACTGGGAGAGTAAGTTAGGATTTTGTTATAAATAGAGTGGGTTAGGTTAGAGTTTAGGCATCCATATTATTGAATGAGTTATTGAGTGGTTTATTGTAGGGCTCAAGAGATTCTCTTGAGAGGGGAGGTTCCAAGACCTATCAAAACTTGACTTATCTTTATTCTTTTATCTTTTGATATAATCTAGATCTTGGATCATATCATAGAGCAGTTGCTCAACAGCATTAGTCTACATCCAATGACCAAAAGGTCGTGGGTTTGAATCCTCCCACATACCCAGTTGTTGTAATCTCAAAAATATATATGGTCATTGCCTCATACTTATTTACAAGCCACGTGCTGGGCCAATCTGACAATCTTCTCAAGGATGATGTGTACCAGATACTAAAATTGAAATTTCTTTCTTCGTTGGATGTAGATATTCATGTTAAAAGTTGATTTCATGAAATCAATTTGTAATTCTTTCATTTCATTTCTTTATATGTAATCAGAATATATTTGGAGCTTAGTTGTTATTAGTTTAGAATCAGATTTCCTATTAAATTATTTTTGAATATTTTTATCAATGCAGTTATATTTGCATGGGATTAGTTCATAACTTGTTTATTGTCCCATGTTGCCAGGTGCTGCGGAAAAAATATCCTCAGTTTGGCCAGCTGCAGAATAGTACATTCATGCAACAAGTATCTGATATTTTGAACTTTTTTTAATTGCACTCTACTAAGTCTTTAAATTTATACATTAATTGAAGCTTAATTTTTAACAGGATGCTGAAGAATGTTGGACACAACTTCTATACACTCTATCCCAGTCCCTTAGGTCTGCAGGTTCCAGGTAATGACATCTTGTTTTTTTTAGTGATTTTCTGTAATTCCAGTTGGCTACTCAATATGTATGTATAAAACAAGTATTTGACAATCAACACTTCCAAACTTCTCTTGAACTTCATAATCTTAAACCATGATCAGATTAGGGTTACGTGCTATTTTCAGGCTTTGTGTCTTGAGAAATCTTTTGATGTGTTTGCTGTCATGTCTCTGTTTTTTAATTCATCTGCAGTGAAAATCTTGATGCTGTAAAGGACCTATTTGGCATTGATCTTGTTAGCAGGTAAGAAGGCATTTACTAGCTATTCAGTACTTTGGAAATTAATTCCTTATAAGGGTTGGTTGTAAAATTCATATTAATCTATCTTCATTTCCTTTTCCCCTCTGCACCTATTCAATGACCTTGGTAATAGAACTTATGTTTGGATATAATCACAAATGGAAACGTGTCAAGACGTACCTCTGCATGTTAGTATATTATTGATTAGAAGCACCAGTTTGTCAATGTACACGTACTGTTTAGTGGCTTACCTTGTAGCAAAACCATATTTCATAGCAATCTCCTCACCGGACGCACTCACCATTGCCATCGAAGTTTATGGCGGTTTTTGCTTGATGCAATCTGTATCATGATGGCTAGTCCATTTCCATTGTCATTAATTTACAGAATGATCAACTTACTGTTGCATTGACTTACTAGTAATAGTTTTTTTTATTGGTTATTCTGGGACAAAGATTTTTGTAACCACTCTATTTCTTCTATAGTTCTATTGTAGCTAATTGGAGAGGCTTTTGTTATCTCCATGAGCTTTACTTCCGGATTCCTTCTTATCCACTTTCTATCTGTATTTTTATGATTTATATAACTTCCTTGATTCCTTTAAAAAACAATAAACTAAAAATCACAACTAGTATTCTTGAAATTCGTCCATGTTAATGTGTTGACGATGGCGAATTTATGGTGTTAGAGTAAATTGTCAAGAAAGTGGAGAGGAAAGTTCGGAAGCAGAATCAGTTTATTCACTCAAATGTCATATATCACAAGAAGTGAACCATTTGATTGAAGGATTAAAGCATGTAAGTGTTAATTTTGGAGATTGTTTCTTTGCGTGCAGTTGATCTTTTTACTAGCGGTTTTAAGGCACTTGCACTAATTGGTTGCTCCTTAGATGGCTGCCTTTTTCGTCCAATAGTTTTGTTTAAAATCTTAATGCTCCTTTTTCCTGCCAGGTAAAAGTAATTAAACAAATGATGAAACAGTGGGGAAAATAGGGAGAATAAGGAAATGTTTTTTATTTTTCCAAACAAGATTCAAACCTGATACAAACTCAAAAGACTGGAAAATTTTAATATTATGCTTAATACTCAATATTTTCCATTAGTTCTGATGGATAAACGTGAGAAATTTCTAAATTCCATGTAGGATGAATTTTTTCACACTTTGTTTTTTGAAAAGGAGTTTTTTCACACTTAATGGTTGTTGGTTTTGTATAGGTTAAATTTTAAACTACAAGTCTAGCCTCCCATCTTTCAATTGTATGTCTATTAAGTCTCTAAACTTTAAAAGGAGTTAAAGAAATCCCTGAGTTGTATCTATTAGGCCCTTAAACATTGAAAGATTCGCTAGACTTGTAATTTAACCTGAACAAAACCAGCAACCGTTCACTTGTTATAGCCTTGTTATGGCCTATTTGGAATCGGAGTAACCGAAAACGATGGGCACATAATATACATCCTTTTAAAGACTATAGTTTCAGTACACTATTGTCCAACTGACATAGTTTTTTGTAATATTATTGACTGATCTTCTGTAAATTTTCATATATCAATGAAAGTTTTTTATCAAAAAAAAAAAAAAAGTAACCAAAAACGTTAACTTTTGGCTTTTTTCAATTACTTATCCTTTTTGGCCTTTTTTTGGTGTAAATTTTCTTCTTACTTTCAAATAGTACTTGGTTACTCTTTGAAACCTTTTTCCTGATTAATTTTCTTTTTGAAATTATGTAGGGTTTAAAATCAGAAATAGATAAAGTGTCTTCTTCATTGGGGCGCAGTGCAATTTTCTTGAAGGAATCTCGTATCAATAGCCTGCCAAGGTAATGATAATCTTCTTACGTCTAAATTAGCGTTCTACCATGAGTGAAAGAAATTAAATGCTGCTGCACCCAATATAATAATTGGTTATGGTTTAACTTTTAAGGTACTTGACAATTCAATTTGTCCGCTTTTTTTGGAAGAGAGAATCAAATCAGAAGGCCAAAATTTTGAGGGTAATGCCAATAAATTTTTTATGCCTCCATTGTACATATTTGTAAATACTGTCCTATCTTATTTATATTTAAATTTCTATATAGCATTCTGTAACCTGTTGTCTTTCCTTTTCATCTCAGAAAGTGGATTATCCTTTGGAGTTAGATGTGTTTGATTTGTGTTCCGATGATCTTCGCAAACAATTGGAAGCTCCTCGACTGGTATAGTTTCTCATCTATAGTTTTTGAAGAAGAAACTTATTCATAATTTAGTTGATGATCTTTTGGATTTTCTTTATTGGACCTGTTCTTTTTTCTGTGATCTTGTATATATTCTTCCATTCTTCACTATGAAAGCTCGGTCTCTCACCAAGTAAATGATCTTTGAAATATAGCTTTTGAGGAATGAGGAAGGCAAAAAACTTGGTCTGAAACCCAAGACTTCAGAATTGGCGGACAAGGATGTGAAGATGTCAGATGGAGAAGTGAGTCAAGTCTCCATTTGCAACCTTAAATAACCTATGCTGGGTTTGATAAACATTTGAGTTTTTGCTTTTGGTTTTTAAAATTGAAGTTTTTTTTTTCACTCAAATTTTCTAGAAAGTGTTTCATCTTTCCTCAAGTATTTGAATCAACTTCCTAACCAAATTCTGAAAAACAAGATCAGTTTTTGAATTTTTAAATTTAAGCTTATTTTCACTCAAATTTCCTACCAAATATTTTATCTTGAGTATTTGAATTCTAACCATATTTCAAAAACCAAAATAAATTTTTGGATTTTGAAATTTAAGCTTGTTTTCTCTCAAATTCTTTACAAAGCGTTTTATCTTTCACTTAAAGGAAGTATTTGAATCCTAACCAAATTCCAAAAATCAAAATAAGTTTGTGGACTTTGAAATTTAAATTTGTTTTCACTCAAATTCTCTACGAAGTGTATTATCTTTCTTTAAGGAAGCTACATTTTTTAGTTTGGTTTAAAAAATATAGGTAAAATGTAGACATTAAAATAAGGAAAACCATAGGTAGAGTAGTTGTGGTGGTAGGCTTATTTTTCAAAACCAAAATCAAAATCAAAATGATTATGAAACAGGGCCTTATATTTGAATTTTATTTTGACTTCCAATTCATGAAATATTCAGGGTACATCAACTGGGAATGAGGCACAATCAAGTGTTGCACCTCAAGAAGGTACCATTTTCTAGAAGTCGAAATCGCACTCGATATTCGATTGGGTTCTTCTTACATTCTTTGACTCTCACCTTTAAACAATCATCTATCTCAGATGCCCACTCTTCTGACAAGGAAACACAAATGACTGCAATTTATGATTTGGTTGCTGTGTTGACCCACAAGGGAAGGAGTGCAGATTCAGGCCATTATGTTGCCTGGGTCAAGCAAGAAAGTGGTTGGTCTTTTAGAATGAATAGGCATTTTCATTTTCAATTATGCTGTAGCTTACTCCAAATACAAACTATATCATAAATGGTTTTCAATTGGCTTCAGGGAAGTGGATTGAATTTGATGATGATAACCCCATTGCACAGAGAGAAGAAGACATCTTAAAGCTGTCTGGTGGAGGTAAAGCTCACATGGGAATTAATCCCTGGACTGTTTTATTTATTTATTTTATATATATATAGAGAGAGACTAGAATACGCACACCTCAACTATTCTCACGAGACACTACAGCCTATTCGAAGAAAATTCTTTTTTAGATAGATAGCCATCATGGATTAAACTCACCTCTTGCATCTCCGTGCTCTCTTTGACCATTAAGCTAACTCATGATAATTTTTTGGACGGTTTTAGTAGCTTGAATTTTTGTTCTCCGAACAACAATCCATTAGTAATGGGTTTTTGCTGCTGACTGCGGATAACATTTCGTTCCAAATTTTCATTTATTTCAGGTGACTGGCATATGGCATATATATGCATGTACAAGGCTCGTGTTGTCCCGAAATGATCTCGATAACGTTCACATTTGATGTTAGCTTATATGGTTGGCTAAAGACTCGATCGACTGAGTTGGCTTTTCGGAAAGTTTCATGTGTTCACCAGGTGTTTCTCAAGTGGTTTGTTCTCTAGAAGCTTAGCAAATTGAAACCAATTAGATATTCTTTAGAACCAAATATGGGATGTTTAAATGTGTGGATCATTGGCACTGTTTGATTTACTACCTTAATTATTATAGCTCATTTCTATTTCTGTTTGGGATACTGCAATGTTACAATTAGTTTTCCCCACTCAGTTTATGAACAAAGTAATTTTTGCTTAATCTTGGGGTGTTTTTCTTTTTTTAAAGTTTTTGGTGCACATAAAACCGAATCAAATCTAATCGATCAATTAAACTCGTTCTTGAATTATTTATTTATTGGTGTAATTCAGTTCGTATAATTAACATACTAACCATCACAGGATCCAGCGCTTTGAGAATTGAGATTACAACTTCAGCATATTGCCTGAGTTAAAAGTTAAAACAAAAAGGTCACGAGATATATTAAGATAATCATTGAACACATGTTATGTTACATGAGACTAAATATTTTTTTTAGGATGGTGTTATGATTTGCAGTCATCAATTTCTATGATCCAACACTCTCATCTATATATCAAAGCAGCTGCAGAAGACATTAGTATTTGATGAACTATTATCTTTTAAGATATTTCACAAATATAATGGGAGAAGTTTACTCAAAACCTATGGATCTATCTTTTAGTCAATTGGTGATGAAAGTAGTTCTGTGAAGATCTCAATTTCATTTTTATTGTATCGGATATTTGTTTGAATTTATTGAATTATAATCCTGTATTAAATAGTATAAAACTCCATCTCAAAATTAATGGACAATATAAAGAGTAATCCATCTTTCTTGTTAAAGTTGAAATAGGATCCTCAACACTTAACCATAAACAAACATCTCTAAGAGAATAAATCTAGCTCATTTAGGAGCATTATTTATAAAAGTTCAATGCACACCAAGTCATGATAGTTTATAGGAGCTTAGATGCAAGATGAAAAATAAAAAAAAAATTTGTGAGACACACTATATTTATATTTATATATATATATAATATTCATAAAAACAAGATAGCATAATTGAAGTGAAAATATTTTTCTTATAAAATACTTGACAAATGTTATTTTTTAATTAATTAAAAAAAAAAGCCCTAAACACAGTACAAAAGAAGCCCTTTTTATGATGTTGTCTTAAGCCTAGACATGCTTAAGCACACGTGTGAACGAGAGGGTGTATAAATACAACTCAAGAAAGCTGAAATGAAACAGTAAGTTATGATAACTAAAGATCAATAAATTACCAAAATACCACTCATTAACACAAAAAATCAATGAAAAAATGGTGCTGAATAAGTTCATCAAAAGTTCATCTCAACCAAGATTATGAATAAAAACTACACTTTCTTTTTCCTTGTAATCTTTAGCCTAGTTGCAGTTCCAAATATTGAACATTTGTTTGTAGTATTTTTGTTGTAGGAGAGCTACAATCACATTCTTCATTTTTTTTCCCCTTCATGGCTCCAACCCAAAACAATCTGAAACATAACTAAGTGAAAAAGAAGGAACTAAATAGTGTTGGGGGAGGAAAATGAGAGGCAGCCACTGCAGAGAAATCAACATAAATCTTATGGAAGATTGTGCATCAGCCACCTATCTATTCGGGATACCAAAAGCACGCTCAAGAAGACTCCGGGGGGGCACGTTGTTTGATGTCTCGAGTACTTGCATAGCTTCCGAATCAATGGCAGGAAGGAAATGGGAAAATAACTTTCGCCGGGAGAGTCGACCGAGCAATTACGTTTTCGGGCTTAACTATGTTTATGCATAGTACATATACAAGCTGTTAGCAGCAGCGCAAGCGATTGAATTCTCAGTTGGGTGCCAAGCTAAATGCAGTAACTTTGTTGAGAAATCAAAGGAATTTCCATTTGCATCTACCCCAGGACTCTCTGCTCCTGCTATGGCATGCCCAATAGGGAGAATATAAAATACAGAATGACACACAACTTGAACTGTATTGTTTTTTTTTTAAACCGGGAAATGAAAGCTTTGCTCCACTATACCCAGAGTAACCATGCCCGTCCCTAGGTCAGGCATTGAAAGACCGAAGGGATAGAGACACGGGAGGTATCTACAAATTAATGTCACAAGTCTCAAACCTGGGACCTTAAGGGGAGCACACCTTCAAAGTCCAAGCTTTCGACCACCACACCACTCTTTGGAGACTCAACTTGAACTGATATTGGTTTGTCAATGAGAGAAAATAGAGAGCAAAGACAGACCTCGTCTTACGACTCGTGTTATACTACTGCCCAGCGACCTGGCAGGCCTTGAAGGGGTCTGAACTTGACGCCTGCGCAAACAATTGAATCTTGCATAAGCATCATATACGTCGGATGGAGGCACACTCATAAAAATTACCTCATTGGATTCTTGCTGGCTTCTAAAGTTGTCGCCTCTGAACTTCCCGATGCGTAGCCGAACACACGGAATAAATTACTGAAAACAAAAATGTATATAATAAGGATTATGTTGCAGAAAAGAAAAAGAATGTAGAGGAACACTAACCTGTAAGAACCTGTAGCTACTCGCGATCCATCTCTGCTCAAACAACACTCGAACTTATCAAAGATTGAATCATTTTCATATAGGTCACAGAGCTACATGAACATTCAAGGAAAAATATCACCTAACAAATATAAAAGATAGCAGCACATTTAAACTGAGTTTAGAGGCAGATAGTTCAACCTTAGGTCTTAAATGTTCATGAACCTGAAATGCTGCTACTGGACCAGAATCCATATTAATGTCCCACAACTGCAAACAATCAAACAACTCAATTCATTACAAGATAACAAAAATCTAAACTATGTTTACTTTATTGAAGTTATAAAATATGCATTAAAACCTCTGCTAAGACTGAATTTAAAATTGCTTAGTAATGCAACGACAGTAAGAATGAAAACAAGTAAACAAGCACATTCTGAACCAAAAAGAGGAAGCAAGTGATCTCGACCATTATTTCATTCATGAGCTGAAGGTTTTTGCAACACAATTGCCAAACAAATATCACATGTGTTAATTATGTTGAATTAACAATCAACTCAAAAGCTTGAGCTAATAGATTGAGATAAATTTAATTATATCAACTAACACTCTTCCCAACTGGTACTGAAATTTGAGAAATGCCCTACAAATGGACTTTAATTTTAATTGGAGATGAAATGACTCAGCAAGGGCTCAAACTCAGGGTTTCCTGTTCAGATACCATGTTGAATTATGTTAAATTACTATCAACCCAAAATATTAAACTAATGGATTAGAGTAAATTTAATTATATCAACCAACAACATATCATCAGTAATGTAATGTCAAGAAGAAAATGAATACCTTGAGAGTCATGTAATCACGACTAAGAATGTATCTTCCATCCTTTCCGAACTTAATATCAGAGATTGAAGCAATAATCTCAGTAAAAAAGGATCTCGAACCAGGTGCTTCCTGCTCCTCAAATCTGCACCAAAGAAGAATTTCTCATGAGTTCTCGGGTCCACGCAATATTATGATACGCAGGATACGAAGAAAAAAATCATTTTTTATAACTAGTAGAAGCACTAACAATTTGGCGTGAGAATCACATAATGCTGACTGCCGCAAATCAATAAGACGAATGGATCCTTTTGAACTGCTATATGCTAACGTATTGCAATGAGTAGGATGAAACTCTGCAGATGTTATCACCTCTACAGAAACACAAGGAAAGTTTAGAATCCAAAGTTTAAGAAGATAAAAATAAAAAAGAAGAGAAAAAATCCTGAGAATGAATGAATGATAACACACAAAGTTGTTAACTCATAAAACGAAATGCGTATCGAAATCTATTTTTAATGCATGTTGCACAACTTTGAACCAATCTTTTAAGAGGTTAAATTGTAAGTTACATTCTTGAATCAAAATGTTAATGATTTTTTAAGTCTATTTTTAATGCATGTTGCACAACTTTGAACCAATCTTTTAAGAGGTTAAATCGTTAGTTACATTCTTGAATAAAAATGTTAATGATTTTTGAAGTCTAAGAAAAATCAAAATACAGTGTTCTACATGGAGTTGGTTTGGTGGCCAAAAAAGCTTGGTCAGAAAAAAAAAACCAAAAAAAAAAGAAAAAGAGAGAGAGATGAACAGTGTGCTGGCCATGGAGGAAGAAAGAGAATAAAGCAATAAAGCTTGGTTACAGAACCATATATTATCAATTCAATATTTTTTTTTCTCTTTCTTCCTTCGATGTCTCCCAATGCCTGACCTAGGGACAGGTGTGGTTACCCCGAGTATAGTGGAGCAAAGCTCCAATTTTTCAGGTAAAAAAATAAAAATAAATAAATAAACAAAGCTAGTTTGTGAGAGTCTAAAGGGCGCTCCCCTTTTCCATTACTTTTTTTCATTGGATAAAAGTATCAACTTAATATCTTCACTACTGATTACTTAAAATATTAGTCACCAGAAGGAAAGTCTAACCCTACTGACCAGAATTTCAACACCTTACCAGTCAGATCCTCCATGTTAGAAGGCTTGACATCAACAATATTGAAACTTTGATTGCTAATTTCCAAGTTCCAAAGATTTATCCGCAGATCGTCAGCTGATATAAAAGTTTCTCCATCACTATACACAAAGCAAGATAACATAATTGGTTATTAAAACCATGCACAAAACAAGCAAGACAATGTAAATGAAAATCACATTTCCGCAAATAAATCAAAAGGTTGTCTTATGATTCTCTCCTCTTTTTTTCCCTTTAACGAATCTAGTTTACAGAAGTAAGAATTCATCACTAAAAACATAATCCGATAGGTTTGGCCTTAGAGGAATTATGGAATAATAGAAGGGTATATGGGCAATTAGTGGTTATAAATAGGAGGGGATTGGTATTGATAGGGTATGCAAATACTGAGAGATCTCATTAGGGCTCAAGAGAGGATTCTCTAGAGAGTAAAGGGAGGTTTCAAGTCCTATTCAAACTTAGCTTATTTTGTATTGGTTTTATATTGTATTTCAATATAATGTGTGTGTTCTTGTTCTAGTCCGGATCCTATCAATATGCTCACTTGGAGATCCCAAGTTTGAAATCCACGAGCGACCTTAATTGTAAAATTCTTTGTTGTCCCCGGATTTGAGTCTTGGGACGGGTGCCCCCAAGTATGTAGTAGGGTGAAATTTTGATTCTCTATTATCCAAAAAAAAACCATGTGCTTGATAAAAGGAACAAATGAAATCAAATAGCAAGACGGTAATACAAGTTTTGTATATATTATCTCAAGGGGCAAACATTTATCAGGAAAAATGTTCGATCAAGGATTCAAAAAAGCTTAACAGAATATACTAACAAGAAAACTTTGGATTCCAGTGAAAGACATCAAACCTGTTATTGGAGATGGAGTTGATATGATAATCATGGGCATGGGCATACACTCTTCGACATCTAGCAACCAGGTTACTCTCGTGGGTAGTAACCTGCAAAACTATTGGCTTAAGAACTCAAGCAAAAAATTAATTGACTAATCAGGCCTTCTGTTTTTTATTTCTTTTTTCTAAAATTCATGTTTATTTCCCAATATTTTTCTCTATTTTTGAAACAATGGTAACTATGCTCGTCCTTAGGTCAGGTACTGGAGATATCGAAGGAGTAATGTCACAGGTGAATCTCGAACCTAGGACCTTGAAGGGAGCATACCTTCAATTTTCAAAGCCCAAGTATTCGACCATTGTGCCACCCCTTGGGAACAATACTTTTCTCTATTTGTAAACTACTTCTGCAAACCTAGCCAAATTTAAACTGAAAACAATAGTCACCAGATCTACTCTAGTTTGAAAATTATGGCAGTGTCAAAAAAGCTTTTAAATTGTATCTTAGAGCTTTGCTCTTTTCATTTTCTTAATGACAAGTTTTGTTTCTCATTTCGAAAAAAAACTTTTAAAAAGTGGAAAAGTTCAAAATAAAATATTAGTAATGGACTATAGATAAAAATAACTTGGTAAATGAGTAAATGTATACTCAAACTAATAATAGGAACGAATGGCATGAAACTGAAAGTAACTTGTATGAGCATTAATACAGGTGGGTGAGGGCCTACCACTGGTAAGCGTAGTGACTGTATGCCTCTTACTGGAGATCCTCCATTTGCAAGACATGGTCCAGAGCTGCTTGAATTGCTCGAACTTGCATTGCTGTCGTTTCCCGCAGGTTTTGAAGGATCCGCATTCATGGTAGAAACCTTCTTTACCTTCTTTTCTTGCACCTGATCAACAGTCAAACAAAAGAAAGAAAAAAAAGTAAATGGTGCTTTATTTTTGTGCAGCACAAACACAAACAGCCAACAAGAGCAGTATATCAGTGGCATCAGTGTACACCTAAGAACCAAGAGGTCATGGGTTCGAATCCCCCCAACTCCAATTGTTGTAACTCAAAAAAAAAACACAAACAAAAGGCTACGAAAGGACAAATATAAGTGAAAATGGTTGATTTTTCATGTGTGGCAGGGGGAAGAGAAAAGTGGCTTCTGACTAGTTTCTATATGCTCTATATTTTCACAGCAGACGAACTCAAGGAGAGCATCATCAAAGTTTAGAATATTCTTCTGCATTATGTTATGCATTAGAAATTTAAAAAACATTTTACCATCAAATACGGTGCACACTGTCCACTACATACTATAATAAGAGATCAAAGAAGTAGACTACCTTCCAATATTTTATCGTTTTATCATTAGAAGATAACAGAAACAAGGCACCATTAGCTGGTTGGCACCATCTGATTTTGTTAATTTTTTCCTCAATTTCCAAACTCTTCAGATAGTCAAACTGATAAGAAGCAACAAAAATGATACATAAACATGAATGCTATAGAATACATTCATATAACATATAAAAGTAATAATCAGCCATAAAACTAATAGTGGAGAAAACACCTCCGGTTCATGGCTCTGAAATTCTGTTTTATAACGAAACTCTGGATGCCTACTAATTGCATTATCCATCCTCTCCAAATCCCTTCTAGATCCACCATGCTACAAGTTAAAGCGGAAAAAAAAGGGTTAAGATACTAAAGAACATAAGAAGCAAGAAAGATATTAGGGGGAAAATAACAAAGCAGGCGTGATTCCAAGAAACAAACATCTTTTGTATCTGTCCTCTCAAAGAGTACCACCCGACCACCACGGTCACCAGTAGCAAGATGATCCCCACTTTTATCAAATTCAATTGCTGAAATAATATCAACTGCCAAAAAGAAGGTGAATATAAAACTTAATAAGTTCATACATAGAGAAACCAAGAAAAGCAAACAAGGAAAAAGATATGCATCAATTTGTTGCTTTTAAACTAAGTAGAAACGGCTGCGATAAATTTTTTTGAGAACAATAACAAATTTAAACATGAGAGTTACATCATCTATTAGACAATTCTAAAATTTTCTTTTCTTTTTTTTGAAAGAAGGTAACCACGCCCGTCCCTAGGCCAGGCACCGGAGAATTCTAAAATTTTCTCATATTGCTGATTCAAGCAAGCCAAAAATCATTGCAGAAAATAATAGATACATTGAGAGAGAACTATCTTTTGGATAAGAATGAGAGAGAGAGAGGCAACAATTAATGTTAGCACAAGTGAGTTGATGTGAAACACCCATTAGGCCATTACCACAATAACTTGAATGTTCGATTTAAAAGCCAAGACTTCAGATAAAAACACAGAAGATGAATGGGATCCTTAAGAAGCTTGATAATTCACATCTAACTTTATATAGAAAGGTAGGGAAAAGACGAGAAATTTATCTCAAGGAATGCTATAGTAGGGAAAAAACGAGAAATTTAAACAATGAGAGAAGCAATAGTTGATCTGTGAAAGAAAACAGAAGTTTGAAGACTGCACAAAGAAGCATCAGGCAGTCCAACACACATGTAGCGGTGAGAGTAAGAAGAGAGAAACATAGACAAAAAAGGCTTGGAAAATAAGACTCTTTGTCCTCCTAACACAAAGCCATAAGAGGAAATAAAAATAAATACTCGCCACCAACGCAAAGCATAAGGTCATGGCTAAAAAAGGTTTTGAAGAGTGATGAAGAAGGTGGATGCGGAGTTGTGTCAATTCGGTCAATTACTCCATCTTGATTAATGGTAGCCCTAAAGGGGTAGACTGATGATTGAATTTAAGTGGTATTCCTACTTCATGTCTTTGATGAAGATTCCATAGCGGTCTGTAAGCACATTGAGAAGTTAATGAGGAAATTTTTGCAAAAAGGGTCGGGAGAAGGTCGGGGTAGTCATTTAGTCAAATGGGAGAAGGTTAATAAAACGGTTGGACTTGAGGGTCTCGGTATTGGTAATCTGAGAGCCTACAACCAAGTCATTTTAGCAAAATGCATGTGCCAATTTCATCATGGATCAGGAGCCTGACGCTCTTTTCCGTGAAAGTAAGTATGCGTCTTTTCCCTTTGAGGAGACGTCAACATGGGGGCATGACACTTCTATGAATTGAACTTCCAAATCAGATTCATTCTGATTGCCAGCTTCATGCTGAACCAAATCAGAAGAGAGGGCTGGCAGAGTTCGAACTTCATAAAACTCGGGAGTGTCCTTGGTTACTGTCAAGGCCAAGGCATCTTTAAATAGATCTTTAACCCTCAAAGGCAGGACAAAAGAATCAACTCTTTAGACAGAGTTGAAAAAATCTCCAAAGTTTGGAAAAGATTCTAAAACATGAAGAGTCGGAGCCTTCTCAAACAAAGGAGAATCAGGTGGGAAAGAGTTGCAAGGGGGAGAGCAGTAGTCCAAATTCGAGTCAAAGAAGGAGCAGGGGGAATTGGTGGAGTGGCAAATACCTTTGTTCATGGAGGTATTCTTACCATCAATGATCTTACCTTGATCCTGGTTAATGACTAACAAATAAGAAGCTTTGGCAGGTAGGAGCTTGTCCATCGAAACGGGAGCAATGGATTCTGTTAACTCGTGATAGGGAATTCAATACACTTGTTTGTCATATTATTTGCATTCTGGTTTCACATGATGAAGGGAAGAATCAAAACCAAGCTCTACAACTAGCTAACCAGGACTCAAACTTCTCCCATTTTGGAATGTCCATATAAACAGGAATCAAGCATTTGTCAGGCTTCCTTGTGACCAAAAAGATAGTCAATTTACATTATGATTATTGAACTCTCAACGATAGTTCGAAAGGGGGCTGAAGGGGATCACACATGAAGGCCTCTCCACACAGTTACAGCAATGCTCTTTGCATTCACTAACACTATCAAATAAAGAAAACGTTACACCAGAAAAATGCATGCAGTAAGTTCAATCCAAAAACTCGAGGCTATTCGAAAACTCACTTGCCATGCTTAGATTCGAAGCTTCTCACTCATCCTATCTACAAAAAGGAACAATGCTGCACAATCTTAGGAGGGCATCTAAACTAGCAAGCACAACTCCCTCTCATTACAGAATCACAACATGAATTCCCAACAAATTAACATCAAAACCACAGGTCGAGACAGAAATCCACCAAAAAATACTAAATTAACAGAACAAACCTACAATCTGAACCAGATCGGATACCCGAAAAAACCCTAATCGCAATGAATACACCAAATTTGAATTGGATCAGAAACTCCAAATGATACTAAAAAAACATATTTAGATTACAGTGTAAATGAATAGTACCTTCTTGAACTTCCTCACCGGCTGTACGTTCGCCAAAAACCTGAGAGAATTTCCAATCCAACGGCTGTGGCTGACCGGCCGGAGCTACAACAACATCGTTTCCACCATTCATTTCTCCAAAAAAAAAAAAACACAAATCCAAGCAACCCCAGATGGGAAAAATCCAAATCCACCAAATCCAATCAATGCATCGAAGATCCCTTTTCTGGGTTTACAAAAACCAAATCATGGAAACAAATCCCGTCAACGATTTTCAAAAACCCAGAAGAAAAAGAAAACAACAAAATCAAAAAGGGGAAACTCCAATTGTTGATCGCGAACTGGGAAAAAAACACCCAAATCCCCTAAAAGTTTCTCTGTAAACGCCTTTTTTCCTCTGTGTAAAAAGAGAAACATGGGATTAAAACAAGTCAAAATCAACAACGCATCAAAAAAACAAAGAAAAAGAAAAGATGAACGATTAGATTAACATATATACCCACCAGCACTTGCTATTTTTCTTGTTGTGTGTGGATCAATAATGGATGTTTTTTTTTGGGTTTGTGAATAAAATTGTTTTAAGAGTGTTATAATTATTGGGAGAAATTTTAGTAGTGCCACAGATGAGCGATTTGAGTATGATATGATTGGAGATGGATGTCAAAGGAGCCTCATTTTCATTGGTGCCTTATTTTTCCAACTTCTCTTCCAACACACTTTACTATTTCCACTAACTAATATATAAATTTATTAAGACTCGGCGCGGTAAAGTTGGTTATTTTGTTTGGTATTTTTCTTATAATAATCAAAGTTAATTTAAAAACATTTTGGAACAACTTTTTTTATTGTCGGGTCATCGAATGGGTTGATGATGCAGTTGATTATCTTAATCGATATTAATCCGTTTCAATTCTACCGTCATAGGTTTGAGTTCGAAAATTGATATTTGACTCTCATATTATTTGAGAGCATAGTAACATCTATGTAGAGTGTATGGCTTATCTCTCCCAATTTGTACTATTAAAAAAAAATTATCTTCTCAACAAATTATTTTTTATCTATTTCAATTATAAATATTTTAATTATAGTACAATTTTGTTTGTTCCTTTTCATGTTTTAATTTTATCATTCGCTGTCTCTTCACTATTATTAGCATTCATTGAAAACTATATTTCGAACCACATTACATTAATTAAAATCATTAACTCATGAGTTTTTTTTCGTATTTTTATGAGGCTCAATTTTTTGCTATTACAATTTTCTTCTAAAAATGATATAAACTCACAACGTCTTAGTCATCCATGATTGTTTAGGTCATTTTGCGTGTATCTCGACTAATGTCACGGAACATACAGTCTGACCCTATATCAATTGGATGTTAAGGAAATCTGTAGCAAATTAATTATTAGATAGGTGTCCACCGTGGATTAAACTCATCACTTTTGCACTCCAAAAGCATTCTTTGACTGCTAAGTCACTCCATGATAGTTAAATTTCGTACAATATAATCCATATTTTCTACAATGTATCAATCTTTCCTAAAAAAATAGGTGTATACTAACCAAATTTTAGAGAAAAAACAAGTTTTTTGAAGTTTTTTTTTTATCAAATTTTGATTTGATTTTTGAAAATATAGGTAAGATATAGATATTCAAGAACGAAAAAATATATGATAAAATAGTTGTTATATATTTAAATTTTATAAAAAAAAATTAATAATAAAATAATTATCAAACGAAACCTAAAATATTCATTTGTTATTTTGTATGATGCGTTTTTCTTAATAGTTCACTCGTATTTTTGTCAATGCTTTTATAAAATGAAACATTTTCCTTTTTCCCGACAAACATCGAGTGTGTTTAGTTATTCTCGTTATTTTTTATACACTTTTGTTGAATTCCAACATTTTTAAAACTTACAAGTTCCATATATGATAATAAATGCAAAATTAATTACATTGTACCCGAATGAGAGTAATACATTTCAACGTCCTACGCCCACTCTAGCTTTGCCTCTAATGCTACTAGTCTTGTTGCTCTACTTGAATGCTCTCGGCTTGGACGTGTCACTTCTATCCTTTCTGTTAACATCGGTGTGCTATCTCTTTTTCATATTCTCTAGTAACATTGGGATATTTTGAAGGGTATTCTAGTTTAACCGTTTTTCAATGGCTTCGAACCAAAGATTTTTCCTCAACGGCTTCGAAAACATGTCTTGAAATATTTAGCCTCAACCACTGGACTGTCCTTTGAGAACGATTGATTGCATTTTTTTTAAACCATAAAAAGCAAGGGCACCAATATATGATATTGGCAATGTTTGTTGATTGAAGATATGAAAGCTAAATCATAGCATATTACACTAGTAATCTATACTGCCAAATAAATAGCATATATTAAACAACCTAATTTATGAAGATCAATATGGTTCTTGGTAGTGTGGAATTCCTGAATTGCCCAAAGTTTCTTATTCTAAATATGAAAATAAAAAAGTTGATGCCCTAATACTATTAGTAGTAAGACAAAATGCAGTCGCCTTCGAAATGTAGAAAATAATAAATGAAAAATTATTACTTGGTGCATGACAGCGTAATCTTATCATTACTTTATAAGTTAATATTATATTATTTTGTTATTACAAGTTTCACCTAGCCTGCCTTTGTCCTCTATTAAAAATATCAATGGGCCCCAATAGGTACATCCAAGCCCATCACAAGATATTGGGCCCATCGGGCCCATATTGGATTTTTGAGAAAATGCACAAAATACTAGGAGTGTACAAAAAAAACCGGTAACCTGAGCTACCCGGACTACCCAACCCAAACCGTAAGGGTTGGGTTGGGTTATGTTTTTTAAATTTTGGGTTGGGTTAGATTTTTAGTAAACCCGGATTTTTGGGTCTGTTCGCGGGTTTTTGGTTGGGTTCAACCCGGAACCCGAATATAAATATATATTTCTTAACATATCTTTGTAGTGTAAAGTCGTTGATAGCCTAGTGGTTGTACATCTTTTCTTATTTTATGTTTTCTTTTTCTTTTTTTGCTTTTTTTTTTCCTTCTATGAGCAAGTAAACTTGAATCTTTATCAAACCTTTTTTCTCTCAATAATTTATCCAATCTTTTTATCTCTTATTAGGTTAAATACAATATTGTTTTTAATTTGAAATTAATTCTTATCTTTTTTAAAAAAAATCTCATACTCTTTACAAAATTAGCTTTATATTTAGTCAAATTTTATACCGGTATTTGACTTTCAAATATTGAAATAATTAGTGTTTTCGTCGAATTTGTAATCTCGCATTCAACTTTTAATCCTTTTGAACCGATGAACTCAATCCAACCCAACCCGAAAATTATAGGGTTGAGTTGGGTTGGGTTGAAACTCTAATTGGGTTGGGTTAAAAAGTTGATCGACCCAAATTTTTGGGTTGGTCCAAAAATGACCCTTAACCTTACCCAACCCAACCCATGTACACCCCTACAAAATACTAGATGTTAGTATATTTCTACGAAAGAAATAGAGAGATTAGATAAGATATATTTCTATGAAAAGTATGATAAATGGCAACCTTTTAAGTTTTATTTACAACATTATATATGACAATTTTGGAAAAAGGATAAGCATGGTTATTAGAATATGCTTATGGCATATCAATCTTCATAAATCTTTAGTTTTTTATGCCTCAAACGTATTCGCTTTCATTTTTCAAACCTATCAAAATTTGAATTCTAGATTTTTACTAATACTATTTTTTTAGATTTATTTGTTTATTTCAATCATAATTGAGGTATAAGAATTTGAACTCTTGATTTGTTGGTCATGTAAGAACACATTTATGTTATTATTATTATTTTTTTTGCCTACTTTCATCAATAATATAACTCAATTGCAACAATTCAATGTTATTTAACCAACTATAATAAGGCTTTACATGTTTAAAATTGAAGTTTACCCGATCTTTTTTTTTTTTGTTAGTGCATATTGGAGAAGGGGCGACATTGTCAATAATACGAGGGTTAAATACTAATTTTAAGCCCGAACTCGTGATAATTGTGTTGAAATGAATAAATGCTAAAAAATATAACTAATTGTGCCACCAAACCATTCGATGTTATCTATTGTGTTATTAAATATGATAGAAAAAAATGAATAAGAATAGCATCATACTTTTTGTTTAAGTACATATATTAGAAGGAGAGAATCAACAAATCTTATGTAAAAGTCATTACTATTCAACAAGATATTTAATTACATACTAACAAATAAGAAGCTCTTATTGATTTTTTTTAAGAAATTGTTGAGAATAATTAGAATGCACATAAATTAATTAGTATGGATGATAACTACGTTGATTTTCATTTAAAATGTAACATCCAATTTTTTTAGAAAAAGAACAAAATATAACATCCAAAATCCAAATTCGTTTGAGCGACAATAATGAGTAGGGATGAAAACAATGTCCAAAAACCGAATCGAACCGATCTAGATCGGTTCGAATTTTCAGAAGTATAATGGAAATGCCGGTTTAGAATTATAAGAAACCATTAAAAATTGGTTCGGTTCGGATTTGTATAGAAAACCAATTAAAACCGAATCGAACCGATGGCATAAATAACAAATAAAAATACCCTAGCTTCTTTTCTTGTTCAGTCGTCTTCATCTTCAAAAGCTCGATTTGGAGGTCTCGTTCTACACTCCAAGGTATACTAATTTTTTTAATGGTTATTTTGTTTGATATAATGCTTCTGATTCTTGCTTATTGATTTTGTTCTTATTCTCTACTCGTTTTTGTTTGTGTTTAGGTTCATCTGTATTCTGTATAACTATCAACAATTTTTGGCTTTTTTGTTGTTATGATAAAATCTCAGTTTGATTTAAGTCATTTATTCAGTAATTTCTATTGGGTTTGTAAAGAAAAAGTCTCAGTTTTTGTTTGATTCGGATGTGAATTACTCATCAATTCCCTTTTTTATTCTCATTTCTTAACTGAGTGTTAGTTCTGCCTCCATGTTTAATTATTTTAGCTGCCTGGTTTTTTCTATGTTATGAAATCGAAACAACAATTAAAGAAAACAGACAAAACACATTCAATAAGAGTGTGTTAGCTACAATGGGACATCATAGGGACATCATGGTTAATATAGTGTACTCTCATGAAATTCTATTACGACCCAATACATGCTAAATTAGCTAAACCTCCGATTAAGTAAACATGGGACATCATACGCCCCGTTTGATAACCATTTTGTTTTTCGTTTATGAAATTTAAGCCTACAACAACTACCTTACTATACTTTTTTTTCTTATTATTTGGATATCTACATCTTACCTATATTTTAATAAGCGATACCAAAATTTGGAAACAAAAAGAAGTAGCTTCCAAAAGCTTGTTTTTTTTTTGAAATTTGGTTAGTATTCACCTACTTTCTTAAGGAAATATGGATATATTGTAGGAAAGATGGAGCACATGGTAGAAAATTTGAGTAGAAATAAACTTAAATTTCATGAACAAAAAAAAAACCCAAAGGGTTATCAAACAAGACCATAGTTATAGCATCTCGTTATGGTTTCTCTCATTTCTACTGATTTGAACTTGCTTCTCTCGATATTCTCTTATCTCTCTCACTCTACTGGTCTCGTTATTCTTAATACTGTTTTTTTATTTGCAGAATTCAATTATTTTATTCTTGTTCTTATTCTTGTAAGCATTGATTGTTAGATATATTTCATCTCATCCTCAAAACCATCTGATTTACAGGGCAAACATACTGTATGTCTCGTTGGTTTAATAATTTACTAGTCTTTCACTGGCTTTTTCTCATGCCTTGAAGGGCCTTTTGCCACTTTCTGCAAATCGTCATTCTGTTTTGAATATAAGGTATAGACATGACTTTAGTCTCCCTCCATCCTCCCTCATTTGCATTTCCCCCTTAGACTTCAAATCTGGGAGTTTTGTTAATGTTTTGTTCTAATACTGCTTTGTGTGTTTGTGTGTGTTCGTTTTCTTTTCCATTTTAGGGGAGGGTGTGTGGGGATGAATTTCATTGTGAATGTGGGTGGGTTTAAGTTTCATTTATGTTGTTGGATGGTAAATGTCAAGGGAATGACCCGTTCATGAATGGAATTCAATGTTAAATAGCTACTTATACCAATGATCGTATGTTGGTATTCAATTCATTTTTAGTATTGTTTTGATATGTGAGTATGAAATCGGTTTTTTTTTGGGGGGGTGGGGGTAGGGGGGAGATTTTTCCCCAAGATTAAATGCTATTTTTTCGGGCTAAAACCAGTGTGGAGTAGATACAACTCTTACTTTGCTGTTGGATGAATCATATATTGTTTTCAAATATAGTTTGATGTTTTTTTTGGAAACCGGGAAATTAGAGTACACGAGTGGTTTTTAGGTCATACTTTACATGCATTTGCACTCCTACCATTTACATTTTTTTTCCTCGTGATTTATGAAAGTCTATCCCGGCATGTTTCTGGATAGTAAGTCGGTGGGAAGTTGTAACTATTTTATTTTTAAATCTAAATAAATAGAACAAATTACAATTTTGGTCCAATAGTTTTCACTTGTGTCTAACTGGTCCTCAGACCATGGACTTAAAACTCAATGACCAATGGTGTAATTTAGCCTTAATAATTATAATGAGTGAGAGTGGCAATGATTAAAGTGATGGTTTCGAAGCAAAGTCCCCTAAATCTATTGAAAATTAATTTTTTTGAAACAAGGGTAACCACGCGCGTCTTTAGGCCAGACACCGGAGACTTCAAAGGAGTACTGTCACAGGGAAGGCTCGAACTCGGGACTTTGAGGGCTATTGAAAATTTATTAAGTTTTAAATGATACTTTTGATTTATATATTCATATATCTGATTTATATAATCCCTTAAATTTTATTGGAGTTTATAGTCCCTTTAATAAGGATCGAAGTTGAATGGATTTGAGTTCTAATATGGGAGTGGGTTTTGAAATGTTTGTAACTGTATCTCAAATATTCTATTTCATGTAATTGTTTTCTGTATGATATAAAAGTTTAAGGTATTTTCTATGGCATTGTTCTTATGATATTGTTGATGCCTGCAGATTTTTCAGTCTTACAGACATGGCATCAGAGAGTGGTAAAAGCTTTGCTAGGAGGGATAGTCTCCGAGAAATTGAAGCAAAGGTTCGAGTTTTGTGGGAAGAGAACGATGTTTTTAGGGCAGAGGCATGTGAAACACCTCCCAAAGAAGGCGAGAAGTTCTTTGGAAATTTTCCCTTTCCTTATATGAATGGATTTTTGCATCTTGGACATGCTTTCTCCCTTTCAAAATTGGAGTTTGCTGCAGCATATCACAGGTTAAGAGGTGCAAACGTCTTATTACCCTTTGGTTTCCACTGCACGGGAATGCCTATCAAGGCCTCTGCTGATAAGCTTGCTAGGGAAATCAAACAGTTTGGTGATCCACCTATCTTCCCTCAAGAAAGAGAAGAGCAAGAAAACTTGAAAGTAGAAGCTGAGGATGCAAATGAAAGTAATCCAACATTACCTGACAAATTCAAGGGCAAGAAATCTAAGGCAACTTCAAAGTCAAGTGGACAGATGTACCAGTGGGAAATAATGCGTAGTTTTGGTCTATCTGATAGTGAAATATCCAAATTTCAAAATCCTTATAATTGGTTGACATTCTTTCCTCCTTTGGCTGTGGAGGACCTTAAGGCTTTTGGTTTAGGTTGTGATTGGAGACGATCTTTTATTACCACTGATATGAATCCATTTTTTGATTCATTTGTACAGTGGCAAATGCGAAAGTTGAAATCCATGGGTAAGATTGTTAAAGATGTCAGATATGCCATATATTCGCCCTTAGATGGCCAACCTTGTGCTGATCATGATAGAGCAACTGGCGAAGGGGTTCAACCACAGGATTACACACTGATTAAGATGGAGGTTGTGCCACCTTTTCCTTCTAAAATGGGTGTGTTAGAGGGTAGAAATGTGTATTTAGCTGCTGCAACATTGAGACCTGAGACCATGTATGGTCAAACTAATGCATGGGTACTACCTGAGGGTAAATATGGAGCATTTGAAATTAATGATACCGATGTATTTATTATTACCGAACGAGCCGCCCTTAACTTAGCCTATCAAAAATTTTCTAAAGTTCCTGAAAAACCCAATTGCTTGATTCAGTTGACTGGTAATGATTTGATAGGCCTCCAATTGAAGTCTCCTCTAGCCTTTAATGAGATCATTTATGCCCTTCCCATGCTTACAATTCTCACGGATAAGGGAACTGGTATCGTGACCAGTGTACCTAGTGATGCTCCTGATGATTATATGGCCATGCATGATTTAAAATCAAAACCGGCTCTTAGGGCCAAGTATGGTGTTAAAGATGAATGGGTGCTTCCCTATGATATTGTTCCCATTATTGATATCCCAGAATTTGGAGACAGAGCTGCTGAAAAAGTTTGCTTGGATCTAAAAATTAAAAGTCAGAATGAGAAGGACAAGCTTGCCGAAGCTAAAAGATTGACATATTTAAAAGGATTTACTGATGGAACACTAATTGTCGGTGAGTTTTGTGGAAGAAAAGTGCAAGAAGCAAAGCCATTGATTCGAAGCAAGCTAATTGAAACTGGTCAAGCTATCCCATATAGTGAACCTGAGAAGCGTGTTATCTCCCGGTCTGGAGATGAGTGCATTGTAGCTCTAACTGATCAATGGTGACTATCTCTAATGACCCTTGAGTTAATTATTTAACATACCACGATTTACCTAATAATATGTCTAATCTCTACCTTAATGGTATTCGTATCAGGTACATCACATATGGGGAATCAGAATGGAAGAAGTTGGCTGAAGAATGCTTGACCAACATGGATCTTTTTTCTGATGAGACAAGACATGGATTTGAGCACACACTGAGTTGGCTTAATCAGTGGGCATGCTCACGAAGTTTTGGTCTTGGAACACGTATCCCTTGGGACGAACAATTTCTAGTTGAGTCATTATCTGATTCCACCATTTACATGGCTTACTACACCATTGCTCACTTCTTGCATAATGGGGACTTGTATGGATCAAATGCCACTGCAATAAAACCTGAGCAGATGAATGATGAAGTATGGGATTTTGTCTTTTGTGGTGGTGTGGAACCAAAATCAACTGGTATCTCACAGTCTATTCTTAACAAGATGAAACAGGAGTTTGAGTATTGGTATCCATTTGATCTTCGGGTTTCTGGAAAAGATCTTATTCAAAATCACTTGACATTCTGTATTTACAATCATACTGCCATTATGCCAAAGCACCATTGGCCGCGTGGGTTCAGATGTAATGGGCACATCATGCTTAACTCTGAAAAGATGTCCAAGTCTACTGGGAATTTTAGAACTCTGAGTCAAGCAATTGAAGAGTTTTCTGCTGATGCCACACGATTCTCATTGGCTGATGCTGGTGATGGTGTTGATGATGCAAATTTCGTATTTGAGACTGCAAATGCTGCAATATTGCGTTTGACTAAAGAAATTGCATGGATGGAAGATATTCTACAGGCTGATTCTGCTTCATTCCTCAGAACAGGCCCTCCGTCAACCTATTCTGATCGTGTCTTTGAAAATGAAATCAATATTGCTGTCAAAATGACTGAGCAAAATTACAAAGATTACTTGTTTCGGGAAGCTCTTAAGACCGGTTTTTATGATCTCCAAGCAGCGAGGGACGAGTACAGGTTTTCATGTGGTGCTGGGGGCATGAATCGTGATTTGGTTTTCCGCTTTATGGATGTCCAAACACGACTTATTACTCCAATCTGCCCACACTATGCAGAACATGTATGGAGGGAAATGTTGAAGAAGGAAGGATTTGTTATTACTGCTGGCTGGCCTTTGGCTGATTCTCCTGATTTAACCCTCAAAAGTGCAAACAAATATCTGCAAGACTCAATAGTTTTGATGAGGAAACTTCTTCAAAAACAACTTTTAGGTTCTAAAAAAGGCAACAAGAAGGGTGCTCCGGTCACAATGGTGATTGAGGACAAGAAATTGACTGGCTTGATATATGCTAACGAGCAATTTGACGGATGGAAAGCAGAATGCCTAAGGGTACTCCGAAGTAAATTTGACTCGACTAAACATTCATTTGCACCGGACAGTGAAATAATGGAGGCACTACAGAAGAGTTCAGTTGGGCAGGCAGCCGATTTTAAGCAAACACAGAAGATGTGTATGCCATTCTTGAGGTTTAAGAAGGATGAGGTTGCTGCACTAGGTGCTCATGCCTTGGATTTGAAGCTTCCTTTTGGGGAAATGGAGGTTCTTAAAGAAAATTTGGAGTTGATAAAAAGACAATTAGGTTTGGAAGAGGTGGAAGTTTTGTGTGCATCTGATGCAGATGCTCTTGCAAAAGCTGGTTCTTTGGCTTCATTGTTGAAGCAGAATCCTCCATCCCCAGGGAATCCTACTGCTATTTTCTTAACAAGCTGAGAAAAATATTCAAGGCATTTTGGTGAGAGTGGTTAATTATCTTTCTAAGTAAATACTCAGCACTGTAGTTTTGTTTGAATCTACATGTTGTCTTACTGGTTTAGGGTTAAGAATAATTACAAAAAAAAAAGAGTTTAGAAAGAGAGGTCCAAAAAAGATGTCCAAAAAAGGACTACATAACAATAATGATTAGCATTTCTTTCCCCAAAGTCACACAACACAAAAAACATGGGTGTAGTTTTCTTGGAAGTTTTAATTTCAACAAATAGAATTATGAACATTTTTCCCAACGGTGGTACAATAGTTGAAAACTTGGACTTTGAGGGTATGCTCCCCTTAAGATCCGAAGTTCGAGACTCACCTGTGACACTACTCCTTCGATGTCTCCGGTGCTTGGCCTAGGGACGGGCGTGGTTACCTTGTTTCAAAAAAAAAAAAAAAAAAAAAGAATTATGAACTTGATTACAACTGCATGGTGGAGATGAATATTAATTATTTGTTTTCCCTTGTGATGAAGGGAGATGAGGCCTCATTACTTACTATGGCAAAGAAAGAAGTGTTATATGAGTACGTTGACAGTGGCATCTTTGTATCAATTCGGTAAATTCTTTTAGGCCTTGCTTTTCCGTACTTATCTTCCTTTTTTCTACATATTTGTAGGTGAAGTTTTTATATATTGAAGTTTTCACGCCTTATGTTTTTACTTTAAGTGAACATAATTTAGGGATGTTATTCGCAAGGCTTCAATTATGAGCATGTTTCAGTTTTGAATCTACAGGAACTGAATTGTACTCTGTAATTTCTTGTTAATGTTAATTTGTTTGCATTTTGTTACTTAACTGATGACGTTTTATTTACATGAAACCATTAGTATTGATGATATTTTATGGTAAAGTCTTGGTTCTCTTGGACCTTTGTTTCCGATTTTGTAAATAATTTCTTTCGTTTTTGTTAATTCTTTTGAATTTCTTCGAGACTCACTTGTGACATTACTCCTTCGATATCCCACGGTGTCTGGCTTAGGAACGGGCATGGTTACCCTTGTTTCAAAAAAAAAAAAAAAAAAAAAAAAAATCTTTTGAATTTCTTAGTTTGAACTTTGGCCCTCCATGAAAGTTTGGTATTTCATTTCAATATGGTGGTTTGAGATAGAAGAGTCGTCCTTTGACATAAGATTTCAATTGTACTTGATTAACATTGATAGTAATGTCCAACTTGATAAATATGATGCAATAGATTTTGTGATAGTTATTTGGTTTATGGCTCTTAAAAATTCAGTTTATAAACACTAATTTCACTCGACAGTGTGTAGTTAACAACTACACGACATTTATTTACATGATGTGTCAACTCGTGGGGAAGCTTAGTGGTTTTAATTTCTGGGTAGCTGACCACCATGGATTTAACTCATCATATCAAGCACTCCAAGACCCTCTTTGACCATCATTAAAAACTTGTTTGTATTGTAATACCGTAGTGAAACTTGATTATATACATTAATAAGTATTATTGTATTTCTACTATTGTTACTTAATCATAGTTACTCCACTACTACATCAGTTAGTGGTTAAGTTCCACAGTTAAACCAGTTTTGTATTACAGTTGTTATTATTAGCTCACTGTTACTGTTAGGTTGTTGAGTAAACTTTCTTCTGTCAGATCACTAATATTGTAAGCATGTCCTTCTGTATAAGTGAAGGATTAGTATTGAGAGGATGTATGAATGTTACTGGGTAAATCTTGATATGCATAACCATAGCCACTTGCCGCGAAACATAGCCCGGGGTGTTTGTGGAAATGAGAATGACAATAGGCAATATTTGGAGTGTTACAAATGATTATGAGGAGGATGATTAATTGTGTTTGGAGTGAAGAGAAAGATTATGAAAAAAATAAAATGAGGAGGATGAAAGTGAAAAATAGTTATGGAAAAATAAGAAAATAAAAAATGGTTAAGAATGGAATAAAAATGTGATTTTGGGTAAATGTGATTATGGAGCGGATAACTCTTGGTGGTCCAAACATCGAGAATCATCCATCTTTCATTCTTCCAATTTCATCCATTTGCCACAAATACCCCTAAAATAGATTCTAAACCTGGGTGAGTAATTTGAGCTCTTATATGGACCTTGTATTAATGCTGATAATCTTACATAGGGGTGTATATGGTTCGGGTTGGATAGGGTTGAATGAATTTTTTAGACCAACTCAACTTTTCGGGTTGGTCAATTTGTCAACCCGTCCAACCTTATGCATAAGCGCAACCCAACCCAAGATTTTGGGTTGGGTTCTCGGGTTATGTTACTCTCATTTTTCTCTCTAAAGTTTAGTTCATAAGTTCATAAATATGTTTAAAAAGATTGATGATATTGAACTTCAACCTATTACGTACCAATCTTATTAGTGCATAATCTTTTTTTAGAAGGTTTATAAGTATGTTAAAAATCTATCTTATTAATTTATCTTACATGCACACATAATATATATAATATGCTAAAAATTTACCATAATACATTTAATATATTCTTAGTTCAAGTTGGGTTGGGTTGGACGTTCTCAATCCAAAAACCAACCCAACCCAACAAAAACTATAAAATCATAACCCAACCCAACCCTTACGGTTTGGATTGGGTAGTCCGGGTTGTTCGAGTTGTCGGTTTTTTTGTACACCCCTAATCGTACATTACTTATATATTCATAATTTTTTTAAAAGAGAAAAAAAATAATGTGATTTTTTTTCAACTTATAAGTTATAACAATGTGAAGATCTTGTCTCTCTCAATAGGCATCAGAAGCATTGTGGCTCACACTATTGATGTCCAGTTTCAGCATCAACAGTAACTTAATTATAATATTGTTTAAGAAATATAGATAACAAAATCATAAATTGTAATTAAAAAAACATTAACTTTTAAGAAAAAATGAATAGAAAACTATTTGATTCAATTACTTATCTAGACCTAATTCCTTTTTTATTTTTTAGTTTTTTTTAGTGTTGATATTTTTTTTTGTCTTTCGTTTTGAGAAGTGTTTGGATAAATTTTGTATTCTTGATTTTTATGGTATTTTAATTTTTTAAAAAAGACCATATTTACATATATTAATCATTATAGAAGACTTCAATTATATGCTCAACTTTTTAAAATAATAACTTCTATCAACAGTAACATTGAAATGCAAACGGAAGTATTTGCATCGTAACAGCACATAAGAGGTTCCAAATTCTCATCCAATATGTTATTGAATTATAAATAATAATAATAATAATAAATATTATTATTAATATTTATTATTATTCTTTTGTATTTATAATTATTAATATTGTATTATAAATATTTATTAATATAGTATTATGTATTATTTTTACAATATTTTAAATTATATCAACTATAACTCATATAAGTAATACTTAGGGCATGTTTGGCTACGGTGGGAAGGGAAAGGAAGGGAAGGGAAAGGAAGGGAAGGGAAGTGAAGTGAAGTGAGAGTAAGTTAGTGTTTGGTGGGAAGAGAAGAGAAGAGAAATTAAAGTAAATCAGTGTTTGGTGGGAAGAGAAAAAAAGTGATATATTAAATTGGTGTTTGGTGAGAAAAGATAGGAAGAGATATAAAGTGTTTTTTTAATATATATTTATAATAAGAATAATATTAATATTGATAATTGAAATAACATTTTGAAATTTACATCATTTTATTTATTGTTTAAATTACATTTATAATTTAACATTTTCATCATTAACATTATCAAATAATAAAATTAATATTATGAATACAATTTTTATATATCAAATTTCAAATGTATATATTATGAACAAAAATAAAATGCATAAATAATTATAAATACAATTTAATAAAAACATTATTTTACACATCATGCCCGAACATGATGTAAATATTCCTCATAAATTAGTATCTATATCAAATAATATAATTAAAAATTGTGTATTAATAATTAACCTAAAATAAATAAATAAACTTAATTTGGTTAAATGGGTCTCAAACTCGTATTTATAGCTTTAGTCGAAAAATTTATAAAATTAAATCTCATTCTTAAGTAAAAAAAATCGATAAAAAAATTCCCTAAAAAAAAAAGGATAAAAAATATTTCTCAAATAAAATTAACCATAAAAATACCTCTCTATACATAACTAAAACTAAAAACACAATTTAAAAAGGAAAAAAATAAATTGGGCAAAATAAATATTATATTTTAAAAAAACAAATAGACATTATATATATATATATATAATTAATTAATTAATATAAACAAACAAGTTAAGGAGTTAGTTTGAATGAAGAAATAGTTATGTAAACAAAAATGAAGAAATAGTTTGAGGAGCTAGTTTGTTGAATTATTTTGAGAAATTATCTTGAGTAATTAAAAATTGAAAGTGATTGTAAAAAATTTGTTTGAATGTGTTTTTTTAGAGAAGTTAGAGTCAAATGCTTGTTTGGATGTAAATTTAAATTGAGTAGTTAAAAAAAATAATTATTTAAAATAAATTATTTTAAAAAATTTAAAAATGAGTGATTACAAATGGAAATTATTTTGAGTAGTTATAAATATTTATTTTAAATCTTGCATAAATTCGATAAATAAATGCCTCTAAATATTTAATTAAAAGATCAAAAGTTAGAACCTTAATTTTATCAATGTAAACAGTCAAAATTAAAAAAAAAATTAACAAGATTTTTTTGTTATAAAAGAAACAAAAAATTAAAAAGGGTAAGAAAAAGCAGGATTAAATAAAAAACGGTAAAATGGTTTAAAAAACAATAAAAAAAACAAAAGAAATGAAATTGGGGAGGGTTGAAAAAAAAAAAAAAAAAAAAAGTGGCGCATACGCGCTGGGAAGGGCCGGGCCACGCACCGGGTTAACCCTTCCCGGCCGGGTATTTTTAACCCGGTGGCCCAAATGCCGGGAAGGGGCACTTCCCTTCCCTTCCCAGGCTTGAGTTGGGCCACCAAACAGGCCCTTACTTAATGGTGAGAAGAAAAAAATAGCTTTAATTAATGGAAAGATAAATGTTAAAAAATAAAACCATATAATTAGGGTGGATAATAATTGATAATTTTTTTAAAATAAACTTTATTTGTAAATATTTGATAGATTTCACAAATTTTGTAAGTTCTAAAAAAATCTCCATTTAGTTATTTTTTAAATCTATTAAGTGCGATAAAAATATTCTTTTTTTTAGGATTCGGAAATAATCTTAAATCGATTCCTCAAAAAAAAAACCTTGGAATATTCTAATATGCTTCAGTTACTTATTCCAGTTACTTATTCTTCTATTTCATTCCATTTATCTCAACCGTCCAATTCCTCAATCCCAAAGTCACTAAATCCAACGGCCCACATGGCCTAGCCCTTCAATTCCTTTTCCACTTCCGGGATTCGTTCAGTAGCCACTATAAATACGGCCCAAACTTGTGATTTGTTAGGACAGAGAAAAATAGTTCTTCGAGAACCAAACAATTCTCTCAAAGAGTTACGGAATTTGCAGAGAAAACCACAATGGCCGGAATCGTTGTGGTTTTCGATTTCGACAAGACGATAATCGACTTGGATAGCGATAATTGGGTGGTGGATGAACTCGGCGCCACCGATTTGTTCAACAAACTCCTCCCTACAATGCCGTGGAATTCTCTCATGGTAATCTTTCTTCTCTGTTCGTTCTTGTTCTTACTCTTTTCGTTATCGGAGCAGAGATTTATGATTTGATTTGATTTGATTTGATTTGATTTTCTTACTTTTTTTCGTTATCGGAGCAGAGATTTATGATTTGATTTGATTTTCTTACTCTTTTCGTTGTCGGAGCAGAGATTCGTGATTTGATTTTCTTTTTTGTACTCGTTTCGTTATCGGAGCAGAGATTTATGATTTGATTTAATTTGATTTTCATACACTTTTCGTTGTCGGAGCAGAGATTTGTGATTTGATTTTCGTTTTCTACTCTTTTCGTTATCGGATCAGAAATTCGTGATTTGAATTTCAGGATCGCATGATGACGGAGCTTCATGCGCAAGGAATATCCATGGACGATATCGCTGAAGTTCTCAAACGCGTTCCGATTCATCCCGATGTCGTTCCCGCCATTAAAGCCGCTCATAACCTAGGGTAAGAAATCGTTGAATCTCTCTCGATTTCTCTGTTTTACATGTTTCGATCTCTGTTTTAATTCAACGGCTGCTTGTTTTTTTTTTTCAGATGTGATTTGAGGATTGTGAGTGATGCGAATACGTTTTTCATCGAGACGATTTTAGATCACTTTGAAATTAGAGAATGCTTCACCGAAATCAATACGAATCCAAGCTTCTTCGATGAAGAAGGAAGGTTGAGGATTCTTCCTTTTCATGATTTCCATAAATCTTCTCACGGTTGCAGAAATCCATGCCCGCCGAACATGTGCAAGGTACTGTATGCATACATTTTCACTGAATCTGCACTGTTTTACACTTTTAGTTCAGATCTGATTCGATTGTGATAAAATGCTGATGGATTTTCGTGTGCGAAATTAGGGCAAAGTTATGGAGAGGATTCAAGGTTCGTTAATGGCGGAAGGGAAGAAGAAGAAGAAGGTGATCTACTTAGGCGACGGAAGTGGCGATTACTGCTCTAGTTTGAAGCTCGGAGAAGAGGATTTTCTAATGCCGAGGAAGAATTTTCCAGTGTGGGAATTGATCAGCCAAAATCCGCTTCTGATTAAGGCAGAGATCCACGAATGGAGCGACGGCGAAGATCTGGCGAGGATCTTGTTGAGCTTGATCAACACTGTTTCAATGGCGGAAAGTGCTCAGTTCTCGTCGCCTCGGAATATGGCTGCCGATCAGCCTTCGCCAACTCCGAAACCGGCAATGGTGGCCAATTGAATTCAACACGAACAGAAAATTTACTGAATCAATCAACAACACTGACCACTAATCCCATCCTTTTTTTTTGTTTTTGTTATTGTGTTTTTTATGATAGTATCCAGGGGAATTATGAACTGGATGTGTAATTTGCAGAATTATGAACACTTTCTTTTGAATTTCAAAATTATTTTCCCGCCTTTTCCACATCTTGGCTTTATATTTTAGTAGGGTAATTGAAAATATTCGTAAATCAAATTTCCGGATGGAAAAATAAAGAAGACGATTAAAAAAAAAGAAAAAAGAGAGACAAGTTAAAAGATTTTGTAAAGTAGTATAATAGGGTATTTTCGAGTAGTATAAAACAAATGAAGCCGATGGTTTGGGATGCAAGTATGAAAAACTTGCTCACTTCTTAGTAATTGACCTATTTTATATTTATCAATTTAATTTGAGGATAATAATATGCCACATAAATAATACAATATTAGTCAAATCATCATAATCTTTATCAGAATGTTGGTAGGTTTGCTTTTTATTGAAATTGAAAGTAAGTGTTTGGGCTGCCAACAGTGTGAATACTTGAAGAATAAACAAACATGAAGTGAATTATAATAAAAAATTAACTCAATATTAAAAAAAAATTACTCACAAGAAGACTCAAGTATGATTTCAGAAAAAAGACTTCCTTTAGTTTCAATATTTAATTTAAGAATGATCTATGTGGTGCATTAGTCTTTGCAGCCTTAATGCTTTTTGCCGTTTGGTTTCATTATCACAAGGTTGCTTCAAAATTGGCTTGGTTCCAAGATGTAGAATTCATGTTGAATCGCCATTTAGCAGGTCTGCTTAGACTTGGGTCTTTTTCTTGGGCGGGGCATCAAGTACACGTATCTTTACCGATTAACCAATTTCAAAATGTTGAAGTAGATCCTAAAGAAATTCCACTTCCTCATGAATTTATCTTGAATTGGGATCCATGTAAATAAAAAAAAATATATTTTTATTGATTTGAATATGTGCTTGTTGTACAATGTTTAATTTATTCTTTTTTTTTTCATATACAATTTTCAGGTTATAAAGCTTTTCAAGGACTTTGAAAGTTGTCTTGACGGCTTTGAAGAACACGATGTGTGTTCTTCTCTTCATTTTTTGTGAGACTTGTTTAGAATTTTGGAGTGGACTTCAAAATATATCAACTTTTGATTAATTTAGTTGTGAAAAATATTGTCCCAAAATTTAATTTAATTTTATCATTAAATTTAGCATAATGATGTGACAATATATGACTAACCAAATTTTTATTGACCAGTATGGTTTTAGACTTAAAAATTCTACTCCATTTTCAAAAGTTTTCTTTCAAAAGAGAAGAAAACCCCATTTGACACAAGATGAGAGTTTGGAATTGAGTAAATGTGTAACGCCTTTCAATTTTCTTTATAATTTTGTACTTTTATCGTAATATTTAGTCAATAGAAAAACCTCATTGTAAAACTCACAGGGAATAATGAAATAAAGAATCTTCAAAATTTAAAAGAAAAAAAACCATATGGATACAACAGAATACTCTAAAGTCGTTTCTTTTTATTCTATGAATTAGAATGGAACAAAATTTATCTAATATATTAATGATAAATATATTTTATATTTTAAGATATTTGTCCAAAGAGATATTGGTCATAGTTGCAAGTTTCAAATTTAGAATCTCTAAAACATACCTTGAAAGCCTCAAACAATCATCCGTTTTCACCACCGATGTTGCATTACAAAATGATATCATTTCTATTTCGAAAATTGAAACAAATTAGAATTTTGAACTCTCTACGAGGGGGATAGGATATTTTCCAAAAGAAGGAAATGTTCATGATTGTTGGATCTATTTTCATTCGTACTTTTGATGTATTACAATGAACAAACTCTCCTCGAAGTGTGCATAAACTAACCCGAACACAAGCTCAAATTAAAGTGGGACACATCCTTGTTTGTAGAATCAAGTGGGAAAGAAAAGTGAAGGTGCGCATAAGCTAGCCCGACCACAAACTGGAATTTTTTTAACAAATCCTCAAATAGAATCATTTATAATTGAGTTTCACGATAACATACATATCAAACTACCAAATGAACAACCTAAAATCTATGACAACCAAACCCTCTCTTCTTTGCTCGTTAAACTAAGACTCCTAAAGTCAATTCCTTATTTAGCTTGGAAAGTTACTACAAATCAAGAGCCTTCTTCAAACTAAAAATCTAAAAAGAAAACGTGCTCAAGGGGTGGCACAGTGGTTGAAGACTTGAGATTTGAAGGTATGCTCTCTTTAAGGTCCCAGGTTCAAGACTCAATTACTCTTTCGATATCTCCCAGTGTCTAGCCTAAGAACGGACGTGGTTACCCTTGTTTCAAAAAAAAAAAATCTAAAAAGGAAACGAATTCCAACACTTAACAATGCTAAACTCTATACTTTTTTAGTTAAAATAAGCACGAATTTATCGGTACATAATCTATTGATTATCCAAGGAGTAATGTGAAATGTAGTTTGCAAGCACTTGAAGAAATACCAGACTGATGAATGTCACAAAACTTCATAACAGCAGCCACAAGCAAGCATACCTCGCAACTGTTGACATCTAAGACTTCCTCATTTTCGACCGAGCGTACCTAATAAAGAACATGTTAGATCAATCAATCGTTCGTAATATGCTTAGGCTATTAATAAAGATCCGCATGTAATTTATTTAGAAATACTCTATATGCATGCCGCCGCGGTCTGATGACGGTAGCACGCTGCCCTGAAGCTCCTCAATGACCTTGCTAGCTTGTTCGATTTCCTGGAGAAAGAAGATCAAGTAAATGAAGTCATATTCAAGAATCAAGATGAACTTTCATCACACTTTAAGCAAATCATAAGGCCCATTACTTCTGTGTTCTTTCTGAATTGAATATTTGAGAATGCTCAAAGTTTCTCATTCCAACATATAGAATAGTGGAGATATTTTTTTTAAACCGGGAAATAGGAGTTTTGCTCTCCTATACAGGGGCATCCGCGCCTGTCCCAAGGCCCCGATCCGAGAGTCAACAGGATTTTACAATTAAGCTCAAACACAATCCTCCATCAAAGATTATGATCTGAAATGCGTGATGTTCTTATAAGGAAAAAAACGGGAAAATAATATTGGAAGCCAGATTTGTTCCCAATGGTATAGTATAGTAGATTCGATGATTTACAAAAAATTAAATAAATAATGATGATAAAAAAAATTAAAAAACATTTCAATTTCAAAACAAATTCTTGATAATATAAAAGATACTCGGTTCAGTGAAGAATTAAAGAATTAATGAAATTGTTTCTTTACCAAAAAAATAAAGAAATGCACAACTTGTAGCTCAAGAATAATCATCAGTGAGTGCAAAACCAAGATCCATATTCATATACAATTGCTTTGCTAGTAACTCAGAATGAAAAATGTTCGGCTATACATACCAACTTGCGTGTACCTCGACTATTATCACGGAACATACCGCCTAACCCTATAACATTTGGGTATCTTTTAATCGAACCGAACATTTAGTTGTCAAGGAAACTCATAGGAAATTAATTCCTAGATAGGTGACCACCATAGGTTGAACTCTTCACCTCTTAGTTTTCCAAAGCCTTCTTGACCACTAGGCCACTCGGGACAATTTGGAACATTATAATTTCAACAATTCCCTGAAACTTGCATACCTCAAAATCAGCAAATGCAACCGGCATTCCACTTTTGGCACGCAATTTGAGCACGTTGAATCCAGGATATCTGGCATCAAAAGAATGTAACCATACAGCTCTCATAAAAAAAATCATAGTTATTGCTCCATAGCAAAGCATTTATCTTACTATCTTTGATTGCTTTGGTATAAACCTTAAACTAATAAATAGTCAAAGTCCGAGACATGATAAAGGACTTCACAGACAGACCGATTATCGCGATAAATATTAGAAAATATTATTGTCTTAAGATTTTGCAAACTAATTTAATAATGCAGTTGGAGGTTTGCATTATATAAAGGTGAGACGAATAATGATTTAGACGAATAAAGGATCGTAAAATTTTAAACTAAGATTTTAACTTAATCAACTGATGTGATATTTCAACCACCAAGCGAGTATAACTCACTTGGACAAGACTTCCTTTAGTTCATCTTCATTGCAGTTTGGACCCAGATTTGCGATAAACAAAGTGGAGCATCGTCCATCATCATTCTTTTCATGCTCCTGCAGCAATCAAATATCAAATAAAGTAAACCATAATGAATCGCATGGTTAGACCATAATAATAAGCTATCACTCATTGGAAAGCTTGACATGTTTACAAAATCACAACTTTGTTTATCGCAAAATCACAAAAAACTCATCATGGTATCTATTTTTTTTTCTTGCAATGACCTGAGCGCAAAAGTATCAACCATGTAAGGATTATAGTCTATCTCCTTATCTCATTGGAAGAGTTTTTTGTATCTACTACTCTTATCATCTTATATTGTTCTATTTATCGATTGGATATATTGTAACATTTCATTCATCAATGAAAGTTCTATAATTTCTTATAGTAAAAGAAAATCAAAACTTTCAAATTAGTATCAAACAGCTTTCTGCAGAAGGTCCATCACATTATTCAATCATGGGAAAATACTGTAATTCAAAAAATAAAAAAAGTAAAAATAAACCCCGGTAAATTCAAAACTTGAAAAATAGTAACCGATGCAGAACAAATAAGACTAACAACTTCACCAGAAATATTTATTTTTACGTAATACTACAAAAATGAGCTTGCATTCTTATACAAATTGTCCCTAAATCCTAACAATAAAGATAGATTTACGTACATATGGAGCAGAAGTCGCCACAGCCTTGTTGCTGCATTGTTAAGGAAAAGAAAAATAAATCTCAACCTCAAGGTAAAAGTTAGCAAGAATTAATAACATTTCAGCTTAATGCTTTTTCAACCTTTGTTCGGTCTTCTTTGATGGTTCATCTGGCTCACTGCCACCTGAATATATAACAAAACATCAAATATACACGTGAGCCCAAAAATTAAGATGTGTAACAGTGCATCAAGTGAAATATAGACTAAACTTGAGAAAACATATTGGAAGCAAGAAAATAATACAAATCTGCATAATGAACAAATGAGTAGTTAAAATTAGAGATAAAACATTTCACCATCATCACTTGATGTTTCCTGAGCATTGGAGTCAGTTCTTTTCCTTTTATCTATCACAACATACGCTCCACCGCCTGCAAAGAGCGATATTAAGTCCGATCGCGAGAAAATATTACCTTAACATAACCACTAGACTCATACAGAAAATCCAAACTTTGGAACCCTCACCTGGTTTATGCTTTCTCCTAGAGTTCGACCTAGCAAGTTCAATATGCAGAACGGATCCACTCTGTGGGTCAAACTTGACACCCTGGTAAAAACACCACCATTATGATTCAACATTAAGAATTGACAATACTGACCAAATTTCGAATATCATAACCCACTAGAGAAATAGAACGCAACATACAAGAGAAAAATAAACAAAATCAACTAAGTTCTACGACGAATGAGAAATCCAATTCAAACATGGAACTATCTGCAATACATGATCTTACATTTAATGCATGAAGTGCGGTCACAGCTGATTGATGATTGTAGAAGGTAGCAAATGCCACAACCTGTGAACCAATAGGCAACCAGTTTGTTGTTTTCAATATATCAAAATTAACATGAAGCAAAAGAGCTGCTGATTTCCTATATAATAACAAAGTAGCAAATGATTGAGAAAAGTAATCCTTCTTCTTTAGACAAGTAAACTCGGACGAAGCTTAAAATCCCAATCACTCCCTAATCTTGCAGTGTCCAATTTTTCGCAATAAAAAACTGCTAGAATCATAAACAAAAACTGATCCTCAACAGAATTCTCTAACGCATTTTCAAACAACACATAATTAAACTCAAACGAACTTAAAATCCCCAATCACTCTTTAATCTTGCAATGTCCAAATTTTCACGATAAAAAACCGCTAGAATCATAAATCAAAACCTATCCTCAACAGAATTCTCTAACGCATTTTCAAACAATACATAATTAAACTCAAACGAAGCATAAAATCCCCAATCATTCCTTAATCTTGTAGCATCCGGATTCTCAAGATAAAAAACTGCTAGAATCATAAATCAAAACCTATCCTCGACAGAATTCTCTAACGCATTTTCAAAGAATACATAATTAAACTCAAACGAAGCTTAAAATCCCCAATCACTCCTTAATCTTGCAGTATCCAAATTATCGCGATAAAAAACAGCTAGAATCATATATCAAAACCTATCTTCAACAGCATTCTCTAACGCATTTTCAAACAACACATAATTAAACTCAAACGAAGCTTAAAATCCCCAATCACTCCTTAATATTGCAATTTCCATATTATCGCGATCAAAAACAGCTAGAATCACAAATCGAAACCTATAATTCTCAAACGCATTTTGAAACAACGCACAATCAAACTGAAACCTAAAACAATGGATAATAACAAACTTAGATTGAAGTGAAAAGTAACCTGGTTGCCGCGGCCAGTGTACTTGAGCTGGCAGGAGTCGAAGCCTTGGCGGCGACGGAAGAGGTTGTGAATCTCGCGAGGTTGGACGTCGTCGGGGAGGCCGGAGATGAAGAGCGTGTTGATGTTGCTCCGGTCACCGTAGTTCGGCTCCGGTGGATGATGATACAGATAGTAAGGATCGTAAGGCTGGTGAGCCATCGCTGAAATCCCCAACGCCAAATCGATCCAAGTTTCGCGTCCAACAGGGTTTGTTTTCTTTTCTATTCATTTTTGCTAATTTATAAATAGCACAAAAGTATTGAAAATTTTATATATATATATATATATATATATATATATATATTCACACAGGGCTATTTGTTTGACATATTTAGGGAGGAGTTAGTTTTAGAATTTATTAATTTCTCCTTAAAAACTACATCCAAACAATTTTTATTAACTCCTCCTCATTTTTACTTTTAAAAATAACTCTCATTTCTAACCATTCATTTTTAATCATTCATTTATAACTACTCCATCATTTCTAACCACTTATTTTTAATAATTCCTTTCAAATCAATCAAAATAACTCATTTTCAACCATTCATTTTTAAGCATTTCTTTTTTAACTACTAAAAATAACTACTCATTTTTAAATCTACATCCAAACAAGGTTTTGACTCTAACTCATCTATACAAAAACTACATCCAAACGAGTTTTTGACACAATTCTCAATTTTTAACTCCTCAACATAACTCTTTAACTCAAAAACGACCTAAATATGTCAAACAAACAACCCCACAACAAAATGAGCAAGGTTTTGCCTAAACAAATAAATAGTACTCGATGCATCAAATAGTGTGTGTTTGGACCCCTGTTTATGTAAATAATCGGGTTGGTTATAATAACTCAATCATTATTTGTTCGATAGTTCCTTAAACCTGCGTGTTCGTTTATTAAACTTTAAATATATTATTTTTTGTTACATAATCAGCTTCTCAAACACTGTTTATCATAATTTATGTTATAATAACTTGTCTCTTAAACACCATTTATAATAAATCATCGTTTATCATAACTTTTCGTTTATCATAATCAAATTGATGCTCCAAACACACCCATAGTGTTATTAATTCATTACGAATTTCATTTCTACATATTATTGAATTCAAAAAACAAACAAAACAAAACTTTAGTTGGGTGACCTATTAACCAAAATGGTGACTAAGATGCCACATGTTCCACTATCCTTACTCTAATTGTTGTTGAATTCAAAAATTAAAAATAGTATTTCAAGCAGGCTTTAATATTTATGAAGATCCATTTTTATGTCTAAATGTATACAAATCAATTTGGTAGTACATGATCTCTATTAGATTGAAGATTTAACACATAATTAAGATAAAGGAATCGAAATATTTAAATGTCTTTATCAAAAAACTTAGAGCTTATGCTCCTCTACATTTGATGGCATTACCGATAGAGTAGAGGTATGAAATATGTCTATAAATTAATTTCCTATTAAAGTCTCAAAATTGAAATATTAAGAAGAGTACATCTTCGGTTTCGATCATTGCACCACCAAACTTTGTTAATATAGAAATAAAAGTACATCCATAATACAAAGTTAAACGGCTTATAGAAATTTATACTCTTGCCATTAACGATTGAATTAAACCATGAATGATATGGACGAGAGAAATAACATTATTAAAGTGACATTTAACAAGTGATGTTGATGGTACTATTCTTTTAATTAATGTACATGTGAGATAGAAACTTAGGCTCTAACTCACAATCAGGTTGTCAAAATTAGTCTCCCAATAAAGGCAGATGATATCAAACAACAATTACCTAAGTTCAATGGGAATAAAATAAATTGGTGTCATATTAATCTTGTTAATTGATAGTAATTTATTTCAATTTTACAATCATGAATTCAATTTTAAAATTCGAGATACTTATCTAGTTTGAATATAATAATAGTTTCCCGTTCTCCAATTTTGTTTCCATTGATTAATATAATTAAATTTACCCTAACTCATTAATTGGTGATTTAACCTAATTCAGAAATAATTTAAGAGAAAACTTTAGAAATTCCTGCTTAGCAAAATAATTTTAGGTGAATTTTTTCTGGTTGATAAAAATACTAAAAAAATCCATTCACTATTTTTTTAAAATGCTAAAGTTCAAATTTACAACATCAAATTCCCTAATTTAAAATTTTAATTAAAATAAAAAATCGATCAAGATTAGAAAATTATTACTTTTTTACCAAAATAATTTCGGAGTTGCTTGTTTCTAATTCAGTCCCAACCCTAAATTGAGAAATGTGAGAGAATCAATTCAGCAGTTCCTTTCTACTACACAACTAGAGAAAATCGAACCCCTAAATTCTGCTTGAACAAACAGAAGATTCGATTCAATTCAGATTATCGATTCATTCTATGTTGCTTAATCAACTAAGTAATAATTTACGGAAAAAAAACTCAAACCTAGAAAATTGATGAACAAACAAACAGATCAAAAACTTCATTCATGAATGAAATCCAAAAAAAAAAAAACTAATAAGAAATTGTAGAAGAAGAAGATCCAGGAGCATTCGAACCGACGGCGAAGACGGCAGTACCAGTAGCTTCTTCATCCAAGAACAGATCATCCGTCTTCCTCGCCGCCGCATGAATCGCCACAACCACAGCGCCGATCAGAACCGACACCAGGATGTTGAGCGTCGCTTTCGTCAGAAACAAGAACACAAGCGTGAGCACCGTAAGCACGGCCAAAACCACCAGATCGCCGATCTGACGGTGAAAGAGGACGAGCGGCTCGTCGCGAAGGAAATACAGGAACAACCAGACAGCAACCATGGCGGTGAACACGATGAGGGAGATCGGAGACCACAAGAGGCTCAAGAACAGGATGACGAGAACGATCATGGCGTAGTTCATGCGGAAGTAAGCGGTGTTGATCTTGATGCGAGAGATCGATTCGCGGAAGTTGAGAGGGAGAGTGAAGGAGTGGAAATCGAACATGAGCTTCCATGGAGCGCGAGTGGCGAGGCCGTCGTTGAGGCGCTGTTTGGCGCGGGAGACGAATTCGAGGTCGGAGGAGGTTCCGGCGTTGGCGGAGGTAGGGATTGTGCCGTAGGAGGTCATCGGAGCGGCGAAGATTTCCGGCGATCTGGAGAAGACGACGGAGATCGAAGAGGAAGGTCGTCGGTAAGTAGTTGAAACCGAGAGAAGTGGGTTTCTAAATTTATTTGTGTACGAATTGTAATTATAATAAAATGTTGGGCACGACTACCGCAAATTAAAAAATAATAGGGGCTTCATCCAAAAGTATTGATAAAAACAATACAACGCATAGGATTCACAGGAGTTATATTAAGGAGTTAAGTTGAGTAGTTAAAAATTGAGAATTTTAGTCAAAAAAAAATTTGAATGTAATTTTTGTACAGAGGAGTCAAAGTCAAAACTTTATTTGAATGTAAATTTAAGATGAGTAGTTATTTTTAATAATTAAAAAATAAATTATAAAAAATGAGTTGTTAAAAATGAGTTATTTTGATTGATTCGAAAAAAATAATTAAGAATGAATGGTTAGAAATGATTGAATAGTTATAAATGAATGATTATAAATGATTTAGTAGTTATAAATGAATTATTAAAAATGAATAGTTAAAAATGAAAGTTAATTTTAAAAATAAAAATGGAGAGAAGTTAATAATAACTCGTTTGGATGTAGGTTTTCGAGAATAAATTAATAAATCCGAAAACTAAATCCTACCTAAATATGTCAAACAAACAGCCCCCAGTGGTTTTGGATCCTTGTAATGAAATAAGAAATAAATAATTGCCAAAGAAAGTATAGGTGTTATTATAATCTTATAGCCTCACTGGTTCAAATTTTTCTGATATAATCTCATAATCTTTTGAGTTCGGATTCTTCATCTCAAATGTTATTGAATTAAAAAATATATAGTTAAGAAAAAAAAAATTAAACTCGAGACAATAAGATGGTAGTAAGTGATATAAAAATCGAAATAATTAGTGATATGTTGGTTTTGTTGTTTGGTGGTAATCTTGTTCAACACCACAGTTACATATTCGATTCTAAAAATTAGTATTTGACTCTACAAAAGTGATATGAAAATAATCAATGGATGAAAAACTTAATTGTATATTATGTTTCAAATGTTTCTCTCGTATCTTAATTCCTTTAATATCTTTCGATGCCTAATTTAGAAATAGACATAGTTATCCTGGATATAATGGCGCAAAGTTTCAATCAAAATATGTTTAGTGATACAGTTATAACATGTTTAATACTTGTTAAGACCTAATTTTGCTATCAATTCAAATAGGTACACACATATATATGTCATTTACAATAATTGGTGAAGTTAATTGAAGTTGTGATTTTCTATATTAAAACAAAAAAGCATCCTTTTGCCACAATCATGGGTCCCTTATTCTCTTCACCCAAACTGGCATTCTCTTCTTCATCCTCACTGTGGGGAAGTTTATGATTCTATCTTCCTCAGCAATCCATCTGTAATATACCACATTTGGTTTTTTTAGAAAAGTATTCCAAACAATCTTCATGTTCGCACTCGAAGAAAGTGCATAGAAACAAGAGAGAATGTGTCAACAAAAGTAATAGTTCAACAATATAAGTGTATGACCAAGAAGTCAGGAGTTCAAATCTTAAGGCTTAGTCTATCTTTTTGCAGAATAGTAGGGCGGGCCAGGAGCATAATGTAACGATCGAGACCGAGGGGAGTTCCCGACATTCTAGTTGGGAAGAAAACATAAAGATACCAAATCAGATGCCTAAGGGATCAATATGGCACAATTTTTTTTGAGTGGCTTTATATTCATTTCAATTGAAACAAGAAAAACAATAAAAAAGAATGTTTTAGAGGTAAAAGTGAATTTGGTAGTTACCTGAACTGAGTGACAAAGTGATGAAGGAAAATGGAAGCTTCAAGCCTAGCCAAGTCAAGTCCAGGGCATAGTCTTTGTCCACCTCCAAAAGGAGTGAAGTTACAACTACTCAAGTCTCTCTCCTGTTGGACCAGAAATCCATTAGGGAGAGACAAACATCAAAAGCAAAAATATTGTACGATCAGACTGTATGTCCCGTGATAATAGTCGAGGCGTGCAAAAGCTAATCCAGACAAACTAGTATTAAAAAAAAAAAGTGAGAAATATGTTCTTTTCTTACTTGCCACCTCCATGGATTGAATTTGTAAGGCCATTCATAGAGACTGTCGTCGAGATGAACAGATCTAAAGTACGTAAGTACCGACCAACCTTTCGGTATTCTGTATCCTTTTATCTTCATGTCTTTCATGGCCTTCCTCATCACCCCAATTATGATGTTTCCCATCCGTAGCGTCTCCGTGATCACCTATTCAAATGAAAAGCACATTCAATATAACTTCCAAGCACTCTAGCTTTTGACTTTTTTCAAAAAGGTTAATGTATTACACTTTGCGTAAATGGGAGCGACGATAAGTAATCGCTCCAATGCAACGGCTCTCCGAGCTGCTCTTTGACTTTTTTCATCTTCAAGTTTTCCTCCTGATATGGTCCAAACAGGCATAAAGTTTAGGAAATATTCAAAGAAGGCAAGGAAGAGCATAGATTTAACTGTTTTACTTAGTGTTACTAAATAGACAAGATGTGTACATTGAACTTATATCCAAGCTATGGTTTCCCTAAAATTGATTCAGATATGAGCTTTCCTAACTAGAAGTGTTCGAAACAAGGAGAATGAGAATGATAAAGGAGAGGATGAAAATTAGGAGAAGAATACGAGGGAGAATGATTATAATTATTTATGTTTAGGGGGAATATAATGATTATGAGAGTCATTACTTGTGTTTGGGGTGAAAAGAATAATTTTAAGGAGAATAAAATAGCGAGTATGAAGAGAATAAAAACTGATTATATGAAGAAAGAAAAGTGGTTATGAGGAGAAAATATGAAGTAGTTATGAGTAGAATAGAAAGTAGTTATTGAGAAATGAGATTATGAGGAGAATGATTCTCGGTGGCCCAAACGTGGGTAAGAGAATCATTCTCCTCATAATTATTTTTATCCACCTTCCCCCAAATACCCCATTAGTACTTTAGGAAGTCGGTCTGGAGTCGCTCAAGCTAGCACACCTGAGGACCATGTGACTGGTATAAAAGGAACATAGTTGATAGGTACATTTGTTAAAGTGAACATGAAAATAAGCATATTTGCTTTCCCAAGTGATAGAAAGGATGACTAAATAAAGTCCATGACCATATTTGTATCTCATAGAAGCAAAGTTTTCCGCGATGATATTATTAAAGTATTGATAAAAATAAATAAACTTATCAGCTTAGGCTTTTGGTTTGGTTGATGATTCGATATATAGAACTTGTATTCAAAACTCCTTAATATTATTTCCTCCATTAACATTAAAAACCACTTGTTGAGACTTCTACAAAATTTTCAAGGACACAAGTGAGGGAGATCGTCAAAATACTGTCAAAGAACTAAGAACGTTGAGAGTTA